>CM046963.1:5858766-6264384 GCA_025698475.1 Gossypium anomalum | reverse complement strand
AATATAATAATATATATATACATATACATACATATAATATATATGTATTAATAATAAAAGTACTAATTAATAATAATAATAATAATAAGATAAATAAAATGTTTAAATATATAATAAGATGATAATAATAATAAATATTAATAATATGTAAAAGGAAAAAAAAAACTAAAAAAAGGACGAAATTGGAGTAAAAATAGAATATTTGGGGTGAATTTAAAAGAAAAATAAAGAGGAATGGACTATTGGAACACGCGGATAACAAGTGGGGTTAAAAAGCAATATTCCCTATTGTCTCCAAACGGCTTGTAGGCAAGGGATTAAATTGAAATCCATTGAAAATTATAGGCCAAATTGTAAAATCAAGTAAACTTGATTGCAAAGTCAGAAAAGCGGAAGGACCAAGGGCGCAAATAGACCCTTGGTCCAAAACACGCCATGGATCCTAGGGCCTCATTTGGGTCGGGTCGTTTCGGGTCACCCCAAACGACGCCGCTTTGGGCGGGCGCTGGGGTTCTTCAAACGGCGCTTTTGAAAAAAATTATAAAATCAAAATTTTTTGTTTTGTTTTCATTTGTTCAAAGCTTTAGAGAAAAAAAAGGGAGGAAAGAGAGAGGGAGAATCTGAGTTAGGGAGGGAGGAAGAGGAGTTCCACCAGTAGGAATGGGACTGTCCCAACCATCGGTCAATGACACCTAACCATCACAGTACCGCATGTGTCGGAAGGTAAAGCTCCTTTTATTTTTTTTTTTGTATTTTTATTTATACACAAAATAATAAAATGAAAGAAACACTTACAAAAAAGGTTTAAAAATAATAATAGAATACAAAAATCACCTTTTGCTTTAGATTTGATTCTGACTTTCGATTTTTCAGCCTTGATGGTATTCTTCTTTTGTATTTTTATATTAAAGAAAGGAAAAAAAAGAGAAAACCCTTTGCATTTTTCATGTTTTATAAACCCTTTACATTTATGCTTTAAATTATGCTATGTCTCTTCATTTAATGCTTGGCAGGTATGGTAGACTTGAGGCGAGAGGAGTTGAGGTGGCCGGTGGTGTCGAGGTGTCCAGTGGCTGTGGCCCATGTGGCTAGTGGGAGAGCTCTGGTGGCGCAAAGTAAGGGAGGGTGGCCCACCTATTGTTGAAACCCTAGTTGGGATTAGGGTGTTTGGGCTTCTATTGGGCTCGGGTTTTAAAATAGGTTTAGTTTTAGTTTGGTGGGAATTGGGTTTAATTTTTATTTATTGGGTATTTTGTGGGTTTGGGATTGTGTATTAGGGGGTAAGGGTTTGTTGGGTTTTAGTTTTGGGTTTTTTATATTTAAAAATTGGCTCCACATTGCCCCTCTTTGCTCATTGTAGGTGCAGGTAATGATAATAGAGCAAAGACATTAAAGAAAGGCCAATTTTGCCCAATCTTCGCGAAGTCTTAACTTCATCTGGGTGTGGCCCTCTTGCCTGTGTGGTCCCATTCTAGTCCATCGCATCCTTGTGGCTTTGGTTCAATCCATCTGATCTTTTGACATATGTCTTGTAGCTTCAATCTACTCCGATGTGACTTCAAAGATATGAAATTTGTGGCTTCGATCTACTCCGATGTGACTTAAAGATCAAGTCCGACTTCCTTCTACTCTTCTATTGTTTCAGGTGAGACAAGGTTCGTGGTCTTTCTTTCGTGGACTTTAGAAAGGCAAAGATCTCTTCCGATCTTTGATCGAGATTTTTCCATCGCAACTTCAGGGCGAGATAAGACTTCAAGGGGCGAGGTTTGCACTTTGACTCGCTCTCATTGCAACCTTGTGGGATGAGACTTGCATCTTTAACACGCCTTCAATCTTTATTCAAGGACTTGGCTTGTGATCCTAAGTTCAATTTTATTCTTTGCTTGGCATATGATATGAATCTTGACGATTCATTTTGCAAAATGAGCAGGACATTAAAAACAAAATTGAAAATATCTCAAAGATGTGAACTGAGGCTCAACTCATTTCTCATGATATGGTTGATTTTTGAAACATAGAAATTAAAAGCACGAGTGATTAAAGGCCTACAACTCACCTCTCGTAATATGAGTTGATAATTTGAAAAGTAGATTTGAAGGTACCTCAAAAGCCCAACTCAACTCTCTGCAATATGAGTTGATCTGGAAAACATAAATTAAAAAATTAAAGAAATTTAACATACTCTCGCACATATCGCCTGGTTTTTGAGGCTCAACTCATTACCTCTAGCATGTATGAGCTCAATCTTGAAAATATAAATTATGAGTTGAGAATTGAAAAGAGTAAATTGAAAATACCTCAACGTGTCATGAGGCTCAACTCATCTTTCGCGACATGAGTTGATTTTTAGAAACATAAATTGAAATTACCTCAACGTGTCTTGAGGCCCAACTCACCTCTCGCAATATGAGTTGATTTTGAAGCATAAATTGAAAAAAATTGAAAATTCCTACAGCGTGTCTTGAGGCTCAACTCATTCTCGCAATATGAGTTGATTTTCCTTGAAAGACATGGAATTAAAAACATCAAAATACCAAAACCTGTCCTCCGTAGA
Organism: Gossypium anomalum; assembly: GCA_025698475.1. Taxonomy (NCBI): domain Eukaryota; kingdom Viridiplantae; phylum Streptophyta; class Magnoliopsida; order Malvales; family Malvaceae; genus Gossypium; species Gossypium anomalum. The sequence goes on along the minus strand of CM046963.1, from coordinate 6,261,830 downwards.
ACTCAGTGTCTTTTCACTTGATTCAATGCGACTCTCATTCCAAATTTCTTGCTTTATTTGGAGTACCTATATATGCTATGCATGATGTCATCATGATATGCACATGTTTATCTTAAATGCTTTTTATGTCTACATGATTATGCAAGGTCCTCCTAAGCATGTTTGTCGTATGTCCATTTAGCCACGATTTTTGATGATCCGCATTCATTGCTTTGGCTCTTGACTTTCTTTTTAAGTCATGTAAACGCTTCAAGCTTCTTTACAAGTGATCAACGTTTCTGATATCACTTTTAGCCTCCGGTTGAACTTTATTCTTTGCCTTGAAGCTCTTGTGTTTATCAAATTTTCATCCAAGTAATGTTTAACATTTCTTTTGTTTAGAGCATGTCATTTCACCATTTATCATGCAAATAAACACATAATGAAATGTATGAAAAAGTCAAGTAGGGACAAAAATGATATCTCATATTCATTTATTTCAAGTGTGGCAAACAAAAGAAGTTAACCAATGAGAGTAAAATGTCAAAAAAGAAAGAAAGGATCGTATTCAACTTGATACAAATGCTCTAGATATTCAACACATGAACTCTTCCATGTTCCTCAATCAAGAATCTTTTCGAGTCCTCGCCTGCGTAGAAGATTTTGAGCTTTCTGTGAGATGCTTCAAACATCAGTAGTCTCACTTTGCTTGTCGATGGTTTAAAACATCTTGCCTTGTAAGCCGAATGCTTGCTTCATTAGAACGCCCTTTCGGGTTTTCATCCTAATCTTTTTATGCTTAATCAAAGCGCTCTTTTCGGCTTTCGCCCGATCCTTTTTTTTTTTTTTTTTAAGATGCCCTTTCGGGTTTTCATCTTGACTTTTTCTTTCAAGCATAGTATTTCTTCACCGATCCTGAAGTTCACTTTGGATTTGTAGCTCACGCCATCCATCTCGTGAAGGATCAAAGCTCCTCCCAAAATGCCTTCTTTACGACGTATGGTCCTTCCTGGGCTTTGGTGCCCATTTTCCTCGCAGTCTTTTTGTATCGGGAGAATTTTTCTCAACACAAGTTCTCCTTCATGGAATTTTCTTGGTCGTATTCTTCTTCATCATGGCGCGATCATTCTCTTTGGTACATCCGCCGTGACAAATTGCCCTCAGACGCTTTTCTTCATGAGGTTCAATCGATCGTGTATCGAGCTCGAACCCATCCCCGCTTCTTCTAATTTTGATTCCATTAAGACTCGCAGAGAGGGGATCTCAACCTCGATAGGTAGCACAACTTCCATTCCATAGACTAGAGAGAAAGGAGTTGCTCTCAGAGATGTTCTGCATGCATGTGCGATATGCAAACAAAGCAAATGGAAGTTTCTCGTGCCAATCTTTATACGTCTCTACCATTTTCCCGATGATCCTTTTAATGTTCTTGTTGGTTCTTCCAATGTTCTGTTCATCTTTCAAAGCGATAAGGAGAAGAATTATGATGCTTTATTTGAACCGCCGCACTTTTCTTTCATCATCTTATTATTCAGATTCGTGGCATTATCTCAAATGATTCTTTCAGCAAGTGCGTGATTTCGGCAAATGATTTCCTTTTTCAAAAACTCGCAACCGCAGTCACCCTTGTCACATTGGCAAACGGCGCTTTCATCCATTTTGTGAAATAATCGATGACTACAAAGATGAATCGATGTCCATTTGATGCTTTTGGAGAAATTGGCCCTATAACATCCATGCCCCACATGGAAAAAGGCCATGAGAGAAGTCATGACATGAAGAGGCGAAGGCTACATGAATTTTATCTGCGGATTTGACATTTGTGACATTTTTCTCGCAAAATTGATCTGATTACTTTCCATTGTCACCAATAATAGACTAGTCTCATGATCTTTTCGGCCATATTGAAACCATTGGCATGTGTTCCTGTGATTCCTCATGGACCTCTTCAAGTATTTTCCTAGCTTCAACATCATCCACACATCTCAAGAGCATCCGATCCTTTCCTCTTTGTACAGATATCCTCGTCAAGAACAAATCCATTTGCCATTCTTCCTGATTGTTCTTTTGTCGTTCTCGCTTGCTTGTTCAGATACCTTTGATTCTTGACATATTCTAATATATCATGGAACCATGGTCATCCATCCGCCTTCCTTCTCAATGCTACAACGAAAGGCGCAGGACTCCTGATATGCTCATTTTGAGGGGCATTATTTCGCTTTCTTTGCTTGCTTTGAACATTGAAGCCAAAGTGGCCAAGGCATCACTAATTGGTTTCTTCTCGTGGGAAATAATGAAAGGTTATTTCTTTGAATTCCTTTGATCAATTCGGCCACTAAATCATCAGATTTGATCAATTTTGATCCTCACTTCCCACTCTCCACGGATTTGGTAAACCACTAGGGCCGAGTCTCTCAGATACCTCTAGGATTTTGATGTCTCGATTAATAGCCTGCAAGCCCCATGATACAAGCCTCATATTCTCGCGATATTATTGGTACAAAAAGAAATTGGATCTTGCGGTGAACGGATAATGATTCCCCATCCGGTGATACCAGATTGCCCCAATTCCATGCCCCAAAGCATTTGACGCACCATCAAAAGCACATCTTCCATGACTTTTCTTTTGATGGACTCGTTCCTTTCGTGATGCACATTAAGTCTTCGTCCGAAATCAAATCTTAAAGAAGCTCATATTCCTCCGCTGCTCGAGTTGCTTTAGAAATCGCTATCGCGCTTCCTTTTATCGACTTTCACTTCACATAGGCAATGTCATATTCCCAAAGGAGAATCCATCGTGCCATTCTTCCCCGATAGTCTTGGCGATTCCATCATGTATTTTATCTGTCACAGATTTGAAATCAAGCCATGTTGTATGGTACAACATGTATTGTCTCGAGTCTCCGAGCTACCCAAACTAGAGAGCGATAAACAAAATTTTTCAATGGATGAATACTTTGCCTCATATTCAAAGTGAACTTTTTCTGAGGTAGTAGATCGCCTTCTCTTTCTTTCCCGCCTCGCCATGTTGCCCAAAGACGCAACCCATTGAATTTTCGAACACAGTCAAATACAAAATCAATGGTATTCCCTTGAGTTAGCGGTATTTAGACCGGAGGACTAGACAAATATTGCTTTATCTTATCAAAGGCCACCCGGCATTCTCATTCCATTCTCCAGGTTATGTTTTGAAGAAGTCGAAAGATTGGGTCGCATTGGTTGGTAAGTTGAGCGATAAATCAGGCGATATAGTTTAATCTCCCTAAAAATCCTCTAACTTCCTTTTTGCGTGCGTGGGTGGCAACTCTTGGATGGCTTTTATTTTTATCTGGATCAACTCTCGATACTTTTCATCGACAATGAAGCTTCTAGCAACTTTTCCCGAGGTAGCCTCAACGTACATTTGGTGGATTGAGCTTTAACTCGAACTTTCTCACTGTCAAACAACTTCTTCAAGATTCACTATATGCTCTTCTTCCCCTAAGGATTTAGCAATCATATCATCAACGTGACTCCTCATTTCTTTATGCATCATGTCATGGAATAACGCCACCATAGCCTCCGATATGTTGCTGACGCATTCTTTAACCCAATGGCATCACCTTGTAGCAGAACGTTCCTACATTGTTATGAAGGTAGTTTTCCATATCTTCGGGGGCCATCTTGATCCGATTATACCCGAGAATCCATCCATGAAAGAAAACAATGAATGCTTTGTTGTGTTGTCCACCAACGATCAATATGTGGTAAGGGAAAATTATCCTTTGGGCTTGCTTGATTCAAGTCACTAGAGTCCACACACATTCGTACTTGCCATCTTTCTTTGGTACCGGACTATATTAGCCACCCATTCCGGATATTTGGAGGCTTGTAGGAAACCAAACACAAATTGCTTCTCTGACTTCCTCTTTTATTTTCAGCAAAGATTTCTGTCTCATCCGTCTTAATTTTTGGCTGGATGGGCTTGCATTACGGCTTTAATGGGAGCTTGTGGACTACTAAATCTTCATCTAGCCCCTGGCATGTCCTCGTATGACCATGCGAAAACATCTTTGTATTCGCAGAGTAGAAGCGATCAAATTATGCCCGGTGCTCTCTCAAATAGAAGTCCCAATCTTCACTTCTTGTTTCCTTCAAAGGCTCGAAGTTTATTGTTTCCACTGATTCTTCATGAGGAAAATCATTTTATCCTCTTGTTCCACCATTCTTAATAATTCGTGAGACGAGACGTAATCTTCAAAGATTTTCTTCTGGCTTCAAATTCCCTACAAACAAATTTCTTCTCAAAATCAATTTCAAGACTCAGAATGAGTTTGTTCATGTCATCGATATCCCGAGCACCGAAAGTTGAATGGAAAAGGAAGCTATAGAGAGGTATCCAAGTATTGGAATCAACAAAGGAATGTTATGGCATGGATTGTGGCAAATGTGAATATGGGCTATGAAATGAGAAAATGATTATGAAATTAGCGATAATGCGAAAAAAATCGTGATAAAATGCATCTTCATTGATATTCATTTAAATGATAAAGAGCGAATGCACGCTCTTACAAAAGAATTCTATTATATCTAAAGACATAATAGAAAGTTAATGTTTGGTATTACTCAAGACTTATAAACTACAAGAAGCTCCCTAAGTCCAATTGTTCAACATGAAACCAGGAGGGCAGGCGTATCTCTCGAGACATCTTTACTTGTACCAGCCCCTTTGTCAATGACATTTATATCGACATTTTGAAAACCCCTTTCAATTATCCTCAGCATGATAACCCGTGGATCGCCTTGTCCAGGTATATCGTTCCATGATTTAAATGTTTTTGACAAAGGAGGGTATTCTATTGGTTCCCATCTACGGTTCTCACGCTTACCAAAGTTCTTGCAATCCTTCTTTCCCGATCTTTCTTCCACTGTTGTCTTCTTTTGACGCATATCAGCCGGAACTCCCAACCAAATGTCGTAGCCTTGTGCTGCTACTCGGCTTTAAAGCCCTAACTATTCCTTGCAGATAATCCGCCTAAACCTCTTCTCTCGAGCTCCTCTTCCCTGGTCAACTTGACACCCATACGGTATTTCTCGTGAGCCAGATGGAATTCGCTTTCCTCAAGAACGAAAAGTGGCATTCACAAATTCAAGGGATCGGAAGGAACACTCCACGCTGCGTCTTTGTTCACTTCCAAGTATGCAGTGCATCTCGAAGAGATAGATGCGACAATATCTTCTTCTCCTGTGACTGTGACGCACAACCATCCATGATAAATTTTATTTTTGGTGGAGGGATGGCCGGGATCGCTCCAGCAGAATGGATCCGGGTGGTCTCCCAAAAGGATTATAAGAGGTGTAATGTCCATGACTTGGAACTTCGACATCATAAATGTATGGGCCCACTTCAGAGAGGATCTCAATCTTTCCCATAACTTCACGCCTCGTCCCATCAAATGCCCTTACAGAGTGGAATGAGCGGGGCTTAAAGTAGGACAAATCCGCCGGTGATACGGAAAGTGTGGCCAATGGCATAACATTTAATCTTTGACCCATTATCGATGAGCACGTTACGGTATTATGTAGCCCTTGCGGTGAGTCGTGATATGCGGTGCTTTCACCAAATCTCTACCATTTGGCGGTATCTCATCATCACTAAAAGAGATGAAATTGTCCGCATTCGTGATTGTTTACCCACCTATCAAAGCTTCTCAACGGATATATTGTTGGCTACATAAAGCGATTCAACACCTTCAATAAGGCATTCGGTGTGGCTCTGAATTTAACATAGAGATAGAACGCGAGATTCTCGTGGCTGCTTGCTCAATTGTTCCACCACACTATATTCATCGTGCTTGATAAATTTCAAGAATTCTTGAGCTTCTTTCTCATTCCACGAAGCTTTTTAGTTCTCTTGCAGGTGGAATTTCTTGCTCGACTTCGACTTGTGCATCAACTTTGCTTTCCCTTTTTGCTTCAAGTCGCTACTTTTCTTTCAGGTTCAACTTCTTTAGAATAGCATCTCCCACTTGGGTAAAGTGACCCACTTCCCGACGCTTCTGAATGCGGCTTGATTTTTCTCTTTCGGGTGTTACGATGTTGACATCGTATTTCAAGGTACCGCCTTTGTCATTTTTGTAAGGAAAAGGAGATGGTATTTCAATGATCATCTTTGGTTTCACGGCTCCTTCTTCGCGTCATAATAGATCACCAATGGTCGATCAGTATTATAAGAGGGGCACGATGGTTGATTGTCGAGGCACATATTTCTCCACTATAGGCCTCTTCGACTTTACAAAAATCCGATCTCCTTGTTATCCATCATACTTTGTAATAATCTTCCACGAATTCATCACGGATTTGAATGTCGTGTCCTTCGATGTCATGGAACTGCAAAAGCGTGACTCTCACATCCCTTCTTTCGAATACTCCATTAAGGCGACAAAGCAACCCTTTTTCAACTAGCACCTCCAGATTCTCTCGCAGAGGTGTTCTACTTCTGTGATACCCATCTTTTACTTACGTCGTTTATCCTCCTCTCCTACTGCACTCCACATTCCTTCGGTGTGATTTGGGAATGGATTTCCTACTGCATCTTTGCTAGTACCATCAAATCGCAAAATACCGTGTCGATGAGCCCCTTGAACTCTCCTTTTGAAAGCCAGACGGTTCTCGGTAGAATGCCTCTCGTTCCCCGCATGGTATGCACAACTAGCGTTTGGATCGTACCATTTTGGGTATGGAGGTTTAAGGGTGCCATGTAATGGGGAGAAATCGGTTGTTTTTCGAAGTTTTGGGTACAATTCCCCATATGACATGTGGATGGGAGTAAGCTCGTATCTCTCGGGATTAGGCCTTGTTGGTCTTGGTTCATTTCGGTTGGTTTTGAACGAGTGCGAGTGTTTTGTGAAAAAGTGGTGACAGGTCTTTGGTTGTTCATGGCATGATCACGGGGGTAGGAGGGATGTGGTGTTTGGTAGTAAAGGATTTGAGGAGGATAATGGAAATTTGAAGGTGGATAATGTCAGGGTCGAGGTTGGTTAGGATATGAAATAGAGGCATAGCGGTTTCCCATCCCACCATGTGGGTTTCTGGTTCTTCTTTTCATAGGCACCGCCTTTTCGAACCCTCTGAACCTTCCATTCTATCGCTCTTAACAGCGTTCTCTATGAGCTCACCAGATATTACAATATCTCCAAACTCCTTCGTGGCACTTCCCACTAATTTGTCATAAAACGGCGCCTTTAAGGTGTTGATAAAGAGAACAGTTATCTCCGTTTTTGTTAGTGGGGGTTCCACTGGCTGAAACGCTCTCCATCTCTGCGAATCACCGCCTAAAGGTCTCACGGCGGCTTTTCTCCATCATCCGTGAAGGTCATCCTGGTGCAGCACCATGTCCGATACATGCTTGTATTGTTCGCAATCGAGATGCCAAGTCTTTCCGTGATCTAATCTTTTCCTCACGAGTTGGTTGTACCAACGGAGGGTCGACCGTTAGACTATCTTGGAAGCAATGTATAAGTAACTTATCATCATTCACGTAACCAATCATTTTTCGGATGAGAACATGATGAGATGTGCTTTTGGGCACCTAGTCCCATCATACTTCTCAAAATCAAAGCGCCTTGAACTTCTGAGAGGCAAAATTAGATCAGCATGAGGTCGAGTTCCTTGGCACCTAGGGCGGAGAAGACCTCGGTGCCTTCTATTGCTTTGAGTCTTTCCTCCGCACTCCTATATTTTGCGTCATGGTTATCCAATTTTAATTTAGCTACTCATGCGGGTCATCCAGATCTGGAACTAGGGATCAGCAGGATCGCCCCGGGTTTGACGCGAATATTCCTCGGCCCCAAATTAGTGGGTGGAGCAGTGGCATAGGTCGATGTTCCAAGCTATGCGGGTTCTCTTGAGCATACCTCTCCGTGTTGTACATACGGGTGGTGGAGTGAATCCTGAGGATAGAGTGGATCCCGATCGTGGTGAATTCTCGATTGAGGTTCCATAACATCTGGTTTTGCATGGGTCCCTTTCCTTGACCAAAGTTGTCATCATCTCCATAATTTTGGCCATCCGATCTCTTTGCTCGAGTGAATCCTCTCGAGATCTTACCATTAGATCTCTCTGCCTCTTGTTGCGATTTAGCCATTGCTCTTGTAATTCTTTTGAGCCCTTTCCATCCTTTTCGATTCTCTCATTGAACTCAGCTTCCATTGCCCTAGTTTGTCGACGCTGCCTGTATGAATATCGTGATTCCGATTCTTGAAGTCTTGCAATGCGGATTATATGGCTCTTTTAGTTCCGTGGTGGATGGTGATATGTACATGCGATGAATGAATGAATGAGTATATGAATGAATGAATGTCCAAGAAATAAATGATGCATAAATGTTAGTTATGAGTAAATATGCAAGAATTTAGTGTTGATTTCAAGATAGCCCCATATGTAGGCATTTCATTTATCGTAAGAGTACATTACAAAAAGTTTTCATTTTTCCACCATTACACAAATTTCTAGCCACATTGCCTTGTTTCTTCACTTGCTCTAAAAAAACTGATATACTGATCTTTGGCTCGGAGGAATTGGCAACCGAGAACTTTGGCTTCATCCGATAATTGAACAACTTGCATAGCCGCTTGGCTTAATTTCATTGATCAAGAAGTTGAGTTGCATTTCTCTTTCTTGGAGAGTTCCTTCACACGCATGCATGTCCCTATCGTGATTGATCGTTTCTTTTCTTCTAGAGCCTTCAGAGGTCATCTAATTGTTGTTGATTTAGATTGTAGCATATTTTCTAAATCTCAGACTCTCCTTTTTAATTCTTGATGTTCGGACTGACTATTCGCAAATTCTGCGGTCACCATTTCATACTCGTGATTCTTCCTTCTTAACTCTATTGCGTACACCTGGCCTTTTCCTCTCTCTCTTTCTTTGCTTTCCTTCCAAAACTCCATTCCTCCTTTGATGTTGCTAATTTCTTCTTTCCACTCAGCTGTTGACTTGCCCAATCCACTATTCTTTATAGTGCTTCTTAATTTCTTGTTTTCCAAATGAAGGTCCCTTAAGTCGTTTCTCACGATCTCGGCCTCCCTTTGTACTTTTTCAGTTCTGGACCTTTCAACTTGAGCTTCAATCTTCAATCGATAGTTTTCTTCTTGAAGGGTACCGAGGTCCCTAGACATCTTAGCTTTTCTCGCTCGAATTTTGTCTAGCGATGTTCAACTCGGACGGCATTTCCTCCAAAAAGGGGTTCTGGGCAGTGCAATTTGTTGATGAGATTTGCTGACTATTTACCCGTTGCTTTCTCCATATGTCATAGTCTTGGGTAAGGGTATCAGCATACAAGGCTAATTCCATGAAATGAATTTCTTTCCAGACTTTGTAATGTCTCGGACTCTCTTCATATATCCTCACAAATGAAAAGCGAACTCGACTGCGCTAATCCTCCCGTTGCGGGTATAAATTATCGCTAAAAAAATTGCCTTTGGACTAATAGCGGAGCGTATCCAACTCCTCCCATAACCCAGAGTAAAGGTACCCAATCTTGGCCTCCACATTTGTATATAGCAGATGAAGGACGGATCCAGTTGCTCTCCACGTTATATCCTCGCGCAAGATTCAAGAAGAACCGATACCCAATGTTGCTCGGTGATTTCTTTCGGCCATTCTTTCTTGAGGTAAGCTTCTAAGCGGGCGTAATGTTTTTGAAAACATGTGGAATGGAGTGCGCTCTATTTTCCAAAAATGATCTGAAAATCCAAACATTGAGCAATTGTGCACACCCGATAAATCGTCCCTTTCCTACCCTCTTCGACAAGTACTCAAGGACACAGAATGTCTCGGCTAAGATAGTCGGGACAGGTTGACTCCTTGTTTTAGCCTTTCAAGAAATCAAATCTTGCGACCTCAATATGTCCGAGAACTCTCGGAAAATGACCAAACAAGTAAATGGCCAAAGGCGAATAGATTAACTCTCTTCAATATGTCCAGGATGACTCGAAACCGATTCTCGTAGGGTCGGACCATGGAATGCAAACGGTTTCATTCTTCTTTTTATTTGTTTTTCGCCCATGCATCACTCATGTCCTCGCCGGTCTTACTAATTTTTTCCTAAAGGTCAATGGCTTAAGCTCCTTCACGTATATCTTGCCGAATTGCACATTGTCGATGCGAGTAAAGCAAGATACTCTTCTATGGTTGGAGTCATGTCCTCTTGATTGAATGTAAAGCACCGATAAGTCGGGTCCCAGAATCGAACCATGGCTTAAATCAACTGCTCGTCTACACGAATGGTGATCAAGGGAGCTATATCTCCATACCTCTCGGTGAAAATGCCCTAGTATCCTGAATCCCATCGATTCCAAACTCGCACCAAATCCTCTCAAGTTATTTTGGCGAACATTCACGATTGTATGTTCGGGCAAATTGGCAAACACACCCTTCCACTAGGTGTCCCCCTTTCTCTCTCGAGTTTTTAGAGACCACTCTCGAACACACGGCATTCTTCTCGGTTATTTGTGTAATTGACTCTCCATCGAAACCCGTTCTTTGGCAACTATCCTTTAATCAACACCTTCCTAACGTGATGCCTATGATGCATGATGAAAATAAAAACAAAAACAAACAAACTTGGTTAGTAAACACAACACAACTATAATTTGAGAAACAAATTAAACTACTCAACCCAATTTTTTTTTACATAAACAAAGTGTAAATGAAAGGCAAAAGCATTTCCCGTGTACTTATTTTGGTGGCTATAAGCGGACGGGAGGCTCGGCATGGCTTTAATTGGATAGCTCGTATGGTTCATTACATGCGGTTTTGGTTCTAGATAGGTATTTCGAATTGCCCGTACTATCATCCGCTAAGATTAGTATGGAACCTGGTCATAGCCCATCACAAAGCTCACGAGTTCAATTCGAGGATTACATTTACTTATGCCTATGCGGAGGGACAAGTTAACTCACGAAAGCATAAGTCATATGTAAACCCGAAAGTATTCACTAGCTTCGTGCGGAGGGACGAGTTAACTCACGACAGGCGTAGAAATTACATTTTCACTTAAACTGACGGAGCCCGCATAGAGCTCATGTTATGCAAAATGCAAGTGCACGATGTGTGGGGAAAACTCATAAACCTTTACGTTTTATTTAAAGAAACTAAACTAATTAAAACCATAAAAATAAAAACGAAAAACAAACGAATAACAAGTTAGAAGAAATATTTACAACACGATGCAAATGCATGAATTTTGAAAGTGAGATTTCGGATCACGACCAAATATTTACTTTGAACAAGGAAATTTGAAAACTTTTGACAAGATGTGTTTATTCAACTCGACTCTCAAAACTGGGTCCCAGTGGAGTCGCCAAATGTGAAGTGACGTAAAAATTTTGGTTTTGGGTCGCTAAATTGTGGCGATTTATTAGAAAATCGAAATTGAAATTTGGGTTTATAAATAAACCGGGAGTCGCCACCGATCTTTTCTAGGTGTGATCGGACACCTATTAAAATTGTCTTTCAAAACAAATAAAAGGCTAGGTTTAGGTTTACGTTAAAATCCAGAGAAAAATTAGGTTCGGGAGATTCTGCATGCGAGGAAGGTATTAGCACCCTCGCGACGCCCAAAAATCGGTATCTCATAAACACTTATTGTATTAATTTTCATAAATACAAATTCAATGTAAAATTTAGTTGTGATCCGATTTTTAAAGACTTAGAAATTTTAGTTTATTTTGGTTTTTTGAGAAGGGTATATCGCTTTAACACGAGTCAATTGACATTCACCCAACATAGCGATGAACTCGATGACTTAATGTTAAATCGATATATTGCCTTGATTATTGAAATGTATTTAGAAAATAGGAACGTAATTTTCAAAGCAATGTAAAACAAAATTGATATAGAATAAAAATAAAGGGTAAAAATACATTGGAGCAGTAAAACATATATGACAATAATGTTAACTAAAAACTAACTATGCATATAAGATTAAATAGAATAATAGTATCGAATACAAGAAAGCAATGAACATGTATAAACATGATATTAAGAATATATACATAACATATTTTGCACATGCATATATATAAGTAATAATAATATTAGAAATATACAATATAATATTAAAGATATACATATGAATAAAAAAATATAACCAATAACATTAAAATACATATAATAGTATACATGAAATGTGATATTAAAACTTACATACATAGCATATGTAAAAACATATATAATATAATATTAAAACATCTACATAATATATACACATATGATTTCAAGGTTAAATACAAAAAGAAAAATAATAATAATAATATTGCATCAAGATATATTTATATATGTATATTGAAATTATGTACATATATGGTAAAATACATAGACAATACAACATTCAATATATACATGATATATAATAAAATGATAGTATACATAATATACAAATTATATATATAACACAAATATATATATATATGGCTTGTATTAAAGGAATATGCACATAAGTACACATATACATATGCTACAACATACATGTAATAATATTATTTAAAGAAATACGTATTAGAAATGACTATAATGTAATACTAAGAAAACATATATACACATAAATAATAATAACAAGTAATGAGTAAATATAAAGAAAATAATAAAGAGAAAAATATAATATATAAACAAAAACTAAGTATAACGATGATATAAAGAAAATAAAATAATAACAAATAATAAATATCATAATGTAGAATATAAGAAAACTTATCTATACTTGTAGTATAAAATGTATATTAATAATAATGATAAGGATAGTATAGGTATATATACACGAAATAGTATAAAGAATGTATATAACTAATAATATTAAAATGTATACATGATAATATAAAACATTAGAAAACATATGTACGTAATATATAAAAATATACATAATATAGCGTTAATATATATATACATAATATTTACTTATTAAAAATAATAACAATATTACAAGACTATTATTAAATATACCATATAAATACACACATATATATATTAAATATGTTTAAATATATAATAAGATTATACAATAATATTAATCATAATAATAACAATCAATTAATAAAAATAACTAAAAAAGGGATTAAATTGAACTGGAAGCAAAAATATTTGGGGTGAAATTAAAATAAAAATAAAGAAAGGACCATCATGAACACGCGTGAAAACAAGTAAAGTTAAAATAGCAATATTCCTCACGCTCTAAACGCTTGCAGTAAGGGGGCTAAATTGAAAATGCTAAAATTATGGGGTCAAATTGTAAAATTTAAAAAGCTTAATCGCAAATCCTCAGAAAAGCGGAAGGGTCATTCGCGCAATTAGACCCTTCCGCTAAAACACGTGGATCCTCTGCTACTGGGTGGGTTGTTTTCGGTCATAAGAAACGGCACTGCGTTTGGCCTTTAGGCTTGGGCACCAAAACGGTGCCGCTTTTGGTGTGTTATAAAAGTCTTATTTTTTTCAAAAATTCATTCCTTCCACTTTAGAAAAAAAAGGAGAGAAAGCTATCCTCTCCTCTCGAAATCCTGCATTTCGGCCGAGGGACCGATGAGCTCCACCGCCGCCACCATCGCCAAGCCATTGCCGCTGCTACTACCATGCATGATGGCTAAAACCGAAAAGGTACTCTTTTTTTTTTTTTTTATATTTTGATATATATGTATGTATAAGAGATCAAAAAATAATAATAATAATAGAATGAAAATCACCTTAGATTTTTCGATTTTTGACTTTGGATTTCTGCTTTGGTATTAATCTTTCTGTGTTTTTTTTTATATTCCAGAAGAAAACCTCTCTAAAAAAAAACTTTACAACCTTTCATTTGGGTTTTATAAACCCTTTACATTTATTTTTAAATTGTTTATGTCCCTTCATGTTTAATGCTTGCAGTGTATGGCATGTCTGTGAGAGATCCGGTGGAGGTGACCAGGTCTTTGGTGTCGAGAGGGCGTTGCAAGTGCGCGCATGGGCTAGTGGGGAGAGGGTGGCGCAGAAAGTAAGGGGAGGGTGGCTAGGGTTTCACTTTTCTGAAACCCTAGTTTGACTAATGGGTGTTTGGGCTTCTATTGGGCTCCGGGTTTTGGGTATTGTTTGGGTTTTAGGGTTTGGTGAGTATTGGGTTTAATTTTATGTAATTGGGTTTTGTGAAATGGGATTGGGATAATGGGCTAAGGGTTTAAATGGGTAATAGTTTTGGGTTTTCTATTTTAAAAATTGGCCTGTACAAATAAAAACAAAGAGAAGGACTTATTAGAACACGGGCAATACTAAGGGGGATCAAAAGAGAAATATTCCCTGTTATCAAAACGCTGCGCATGTAAAGGGACCAATTTATAAAACCGATTAAATTTCAGGGCCAATTTATAAATAAACAATAACTTGATTGCGAAATATCAAAATGCGGAAGGACCGATTGCGCAAATAGACCCTTCCGTAAAAACATGCGGATCCTCCTAGCGGGTCGGGTGACTTGCGCGGGTTGAGGGCCAAACGGCGTCGTTTTTGGGTCAGGACTTAGGCACTAAACGGTGCCGTTTTGGTGGGCTATAAAAGCCTAAAAATTCCTAAAAAAATCATTTCTTCCAGATTTTAAATAAAAACAGAAGAGGGTGCTCTCTTCTTCTCTCTGGGTCGATCCTGGAGTTCCGTTGCAGGTCCATTGCCGGCCACCGTCATCGTCGCCGCTGGCCACCATCCACGTTGGCCGGATTTTCAAAAAGGTAAGTTTTCTTCTCTCTTTTTTGGTTATTTATATATATGTAAAATATATAAAAATATTAATTCGAAAAAATAGACAAAAAGTATAAAAAAGAAAACTAAATCACCTTATGTTTTGATATCGGTATTTTGAATGTCCGATCGTTGTTATTTCTCAGTATTTTCTCTTATATTTTCCTTGATTCACTCGCTTGTATGTGTGTCAAATACTATTTTTCATTGATAAAGAAATGGCCACATAGATCTAATCTGAAAAAAGAAAAAAAAAGAGGAAAGAGAAAAAAAAACCCCACTTTACAACATTTCATTTGGGTTTTATAACCCTTTCACATTCGTTTTTTATTGTTTTTGTCCCCTCATTTTACTGTTTGCAGGTATTGTGGCGGTGGAAGTGACCGGTGGCGGTGCTACAGTGGGGGTTAGGTCGGCTTTGGCAAAGGCAAGTGGCGCAAGTGGGTGGTGGATAGGACGTTGCGGCGCTGAGCAAGTTAGGGTTTCATAAACTGAAAACCTAAGTCAGAACTTAGGTCAAGGACTTGGGCCTCTTGTGTTTGGGCTTCTGTGTATTGGGTAAGTTTGGGTAGTAGGTCTGTTTTGTAGTTGGGCTGAGGGTATTGGTTGTAGTTGGGCCTAGATTTGGGTTATAAAAAGGTCTGATGGGTTTGTAAGGGGTTTGGGTTTTAATGTAAGTGGGCTAAATTGGCCTATAATAGCTGTCCCTCTTTGCTCATTGTCGTGTAACGAGAATGGAGCAAAGACATAATGAAAGGCCAATTTTGCCCCGTCTCGCCGAGTCTTGACTTCATTGGTGCTCTTCTTGTTCAGAGAGTCTCCTTCTAGTCCACTATATCTTGTAGCTTTGGTTCAATCCATTGCATCTTCTGATATATGCCTTGTAGCTTTAATCTATTCCGATATACCTTCAAGGATATGAGATTTGTGGCTTCCATCTGCTTCACTGTAACTTCAGAAGGATAAGATCTACAGCTTCAATCTGCTCTTCTATCGCTTCAGTGAAATAAGGTTTGGGTCTTCTCTTCTGCGACTTTAAAAAGGTAAGATTTGATATCCTCGATCAGCTTCACTGCAACTTCAGGGAGAAAAGATCTGGTGTCTTCAAATCAGCTCTAATCTTTATTCTTTACTTGACATGTGATCCTGAGCTCAACTCATTTCTCGCAATATGAATTGACTCTTTAAAAATAGACATTTAGAAACAGAAATTGAAAATAGCTTAGCACGTGAGTCAAGGCTCAACTCACTTCTCGCAATATGAGTTAATTTTTGAAAACAGAATTTGCAAAACAAATTTTGAAAATACCTCGGCATGTGACCCGAGGCTCAACTCATCTCTCGTAATATGAGTTGATTTTTGAAAAGCATAAATTGAAAAAACATAAATTGAAAATACCTCAGCGTGCCCTGAGGCTCAACTCACCTCTCGCAATATGAGTTGCATTTTTTGAAAAGCAGAATTTGAAAAGTAGAAATTTAAAATACCTCAACTTGCCTTGGGGCTCAACTCACCTCTCTTAATTTTGAGTTGATTTTTGGCAAACATAATTGAAAGGCTCAACTCACCTCTCGTAATATGAGTTGATTTTTTTGAAAATAGAAATTAAAAGGCTCAACTCACCTCTAGCAATATGAGTTGATCTTTTTTTTTTTTTGAAAAACAGAAATTAAAATGCTCAACTCACCTCTCGCAATATGAGTTGATTTTTGAAAAACAAAAATTAAAAGGCTCAACTCACCTCTCGCAATATGAGTTGATTTTAGAAAATAGAATTTGAAAAGCTCAACTCACCTCTCGTAATATGAGTTGATTTTTGAAAAACAGTAAATTGAAAAAAACAGACTTGAAAATACCTCAACAGTGTTCTCGAGGCTCAACTCACATCTCGCAATATGAGTTGATTTTAGAAAAACAGAAATTAAAAGGCTCAACTCACCTCTCGCAATATGAGTTGATTTTTGAAAAATAGAAATAAAAATATCATAATACCAAAACAAATCATCTCGTGTAACTCAAGTGTCTTTTCCTTAATCCAAAGATAACTACCATTCAAAATTTCTTCCTCTGCTAGAGTACTCAGATATGTCATTCATGATGTTATCATGATATGCACATGTTGGTCTTAAATGCCTTTATGCCTACATGATTATGCTATGCGCCTTGGGGCTTGTTTGTCATATGTCCCTTTCCGTCATGATTTTTGATGATCTCTGTTCATTGCTTTGACTCTTGACTTTCTCTTCAGGCTTTGTACCTGTCCTCAAGCTTCACGAATAATTTGTGTTTCTTAGATATCACTCTTTTGCCCCCGGTTGAACTTTGTCCTGCATTGAGGCTCTTGTACTTATCAAATTCTTATTCGGCTAATGCTTAACATTTCTTTTGTTTAGAGTATGTCATTTCACTATTTATCATGTAAATGAACCACATAATGAGATGCATGAAAATGGTCGTAGGAACAAAAGGATACCTCACATTTATTCATTTCAAATGTAGCAAACAAAGAAAGTTAATCAATGATAGTAAAAAGTGTCATAAAGAGAAAGGGGATCGCATTTCAACAAATAAAAATGCTCTAGATATTCAACGCATGAACTCTTCCACGCTCATCAATTGAGAATCTCTTCAAGCATGGCTCCTCTGCGTAGAAGATTTCGAGCTTTTTAGAAATGCTTAAAACACTATAGTCTTTTTGTTTGACCTACTTTTTAAGCGGTGCTTGCTTAATTAGAACGTCCTTTCGAGTTTTCTTCCTAATCTTTTGTGTTAATCAAGACGCCCTTTTCAGGTTTTCACCTTGATCCTTTTTTTTTTTTTAAGTTAAACCACTTTAACTGTAATACATGTAATCGCTAACTGTGGCGCCTAAAAGAAGGCGATTCATATTGGGATCTATGAAAGTATAATTTTTGAGGGGATAAACACACTAACATCCGCTTTACATGTACATATCAAAAGATTCATATTAGGAATGAACAAAATACCTAACTAGACTTCTCTCGAATGATATTAACACTTGGAGAGATAGATGCCTCATCGCTTAATCTCCCCTCATTATCACCTTGAGCAACATTTTGGTCATGGTTCCTTGAGAGTTATCATCTTGAGTAACACTTTGGTCGCGGTTCCCTTGAGAATTCTTTTTGGAGCAACACCTCGCTCATGGTTTTCTCGAGATTTTCGTAAATATTTTGCAACAAAAGCTTCAACCAAATCAGGGATATTTCCTTTGATCATGTTCTCCAGACACTTGAGATAAGAGAAATCTTGCTTATGACCATTGGTTGTGACAACATAGAGGCACACTGATATCCAAGAAAAAGGTCTGTGCTTGTTTACCATGCCACAATCAATACCAAAGCACCCATTTTACTGACTTTTTGTCCGGATGATGAGCTAAAACATTATCAAGAACAAATGTCTGATCATCGGCAGACAATGGATCCCCATCGTTGTACCCAGTCTGGTGCATTATTTTTCTGATTGACTGCATGAGTGGCTCAACATCCGAGAGAATATCTTTCTCCTCGAAGTAAACATGTCTAGTCTTTTTCTTGTAGCAGTGTACATTACAAACCATACCGAATCATCATTCATCATTCGAGTGGCTTCACAGATCGATTCTTCTTATTAGCATCCAAGCCCAACGACGTGAGCCCTTACTCTATCCCCAATCGATGCTCGTTTTTCACTTTGAGTGTTATCCTCACCCTGTGGCATATCCCAGCCACTAGAACTTGCAGGTTGGTTTAAGTCATTAAGGGTGCCCCAACCCTGTGAACATTTAGGTGACTTGTTGGTCCCATGAATTATTCATTGTCTGTGACTTTTGTTGGTCCCAAGCACTATTCTTACTCCAGCCTTTTGTAGGTGACTTATCTGAGCCCGCAGCAGATGAGGAAACCCAACCAGACATTGACTGAACTGGCTTTTCCCAAGAAGCTTTTTCATCCCAACTAGATGTGGATTGAACTACTTTTTCCTCTGTCACTTTGTTATTCCAACCAGATGCTGACCGTACCGGCTTTACATGACTTGATTTTGTGTGCGTGGATGTGGTAACTCTTGAATGACTTTTATTTTATCTGGATCAACCTCGATACCTCTTTCACTGACGATGAAGCCTAGCAATTTTCCCGAGGTAACCTCAAACGTACATTTGGCCGGATTGAGCTTCAGCTGGAACTTTCTCAATCTGTCGAACAACTTTTTTAGGTTCACTACATGCTCTTCTTCCCCTCGGGATTTAGAAATCATATCGTCGACGTAGACCTCTACTTCTTTATGCATCATGTCATGGAATAACGTCACCATAGCCCTCTGATATTTTACCCCTGCATTCTTTAATCCGAACGGCATTACCTTGTAGTAGAATGTTCCCCACATTGTTATGAAAGTAGTTTTCTCCATATCCTCAGGGGCCATTTTGATCTGATTATACACTGAAAATCCATCCATGAAAGAAAACAATGAATGTTTTGCTGTGTTATCCACCAACGTATCAATGTATGGTAAGGGAAAATTATCTTTAGGACTTGCTCAATTTAGGTCACGATAATCCACGCACATACATACTTTGTCGTCCTTCTTTGGTACCGGGACTATATTAGCCACCCACTCTTGGATATTTGGAGACTTGTAGGAAGTCAGCATCAAATTGCTTCTTGACTTCCTCTTTTATTTTCAACAACATCTCAGGTCTCATCCGTCTTAGCTTTTGTTGAATGGGTTTGCATTCTGGCTTTAATGAGAGCTTATGGACCACTACATCTTCACCCAATCCTGGCATGTCCTGATATGACCATGTGAATACATCTTTGTACTCACAGAGCAAAGCAATCAAATTATGCCTGGTGCCCCCTGAAATATAGGTGCCAATCTTCACTTCTTACTTCCTTTCTTCAGCTCCCAAATTTATTGTTTCAGCAGATTCTTGATGAGGCAAAATCTGTTTATCTTCCTGTTCCACCATTCTTAGCAAGTCAGGAGATGAGACATAGTCTTCAGCATTTTCTTCGGCTTCGAATTCTCCTAAACAAGCAGCCTTCTCAAAATCGATTTCAAGACTCGTAACAGATTTGTTCATGCTATTGATATCTGAGCACCTGTAAGTTTAATGGAAAAGGAAACTATAGAGGAGCATCGAAGTATTGGAACCAACAAATGAAATGTTATGGCATGACATGAGGCAAATATGAAGATAGGCTATGCAATGAGAAAATGATTATGCAAAAGATCGTGACAAAATGCATCTTCATTGATGTTCATTTAATATGATAAAGAGTGAACCATAGGCTCTTACAAAAGAAACCCCCACTATTACTCAGGGGCACACAAAAAGAGTGTTAACATTGAGCATTACTCTAGAGAAGACTTAGAAACTACAAGAAGGTCCTCGGTAGTCCAATTGTTCAACATAAAACCTGGGGAACAAGGGCGTATCCTTGAGATATCTTTACTTGCGCCAACTCCTTTGTCAATGACATTTATAACCGCGCTCACGTTCTGTTCAGTATGGTTATGGAGTGAATTTTCAACCGCGTTACTAGCACCATCAAATCATAGAATCCTCGCATCAATAAGACCTTGAACTCTCTTTTTAAAAGCAAGACAGTTTTCTGTAAAATACCCCTGGTTCCCGGCATGGTATGCACAACTAGCGTTTGGATTGTACCATCTCGGGTATGGAGGCTTAAAGGGTGCCATGTAATGGGGAGATATTATTTGCTTCTCCAAGAGTTTTGGGTACAGTTCCCCATACGACACAGGAATAGGAGTAAATTATGGTCTCTCAAGATTGGGTCTTGCTGGCCTTTGTTCGTTTCTGGGTTGGCTTTGATTGGGTACAGTGCTTTGTGGGAATGTGGTGACGGGTCTTTGGTGGTTCGTGGCGTATACGGGGTAGGAAGGAGGTAGTGCTTGGTAGTAAGGGGTTTGAGGCGGGTAATAGAAATTTGGGGGTGGATAATTTCGAGGTCGGGGTTGGTTTGGGTATGGATTAGGGGCATAACGGCTTCCCATTCCCACCATGTGGGCTTCTGGTTCTTTCTTCTTCATGGGCACTGCCCTTTTTGAACCTTCTAAACCTTC
This sequence comes from Gossypium anomalum, assembly GCA_025698475.1. Taxonomy (NCBI): domain Eukaryota; kingdom Viridiplantae; phylum Streptophyta; class Magnoliopsida; order Malvales; family Malvaceae; genus Gossypium; species Gossypium anomalum. Next base: position 6,241,021 of record CM046963.1, on the reverse strand, counting down.
CATTCTAACACTCTTGACGGCATTCTCTATGAGCTCACCGGATATTACAATATCCGTAAAATCTTTCGTGGCACTTCCCACTAGTTTGTCATAAAACGACGCCTTTAAGATGTTGATAAAGAGGACGGTTATCTCCGTTTTTGTTAGTGGGGGTTCCACTTGGGCCGAGACATCCCTCCATCTCTGCGCATACTGTCTAAAAGTCTCTGACGACTTTTTCTCCATCATTTGCAAGGTCATCCGGTCTGGAACCATATCCGATACGTGCTTGTATTGCTCACAGAACGCTGATGCCAAGTCCTTCCAGGATTGGATCTTTTCCCTACTAAGCTGGTTGTACCACCGAAGAGCCGATCCTGCTAGACTATCTTGAAAACAATGAATGAGTAGCTTATCCTCGTTCACATAGTCGGTAATCTTCCGGCAAAACATGATTAGATGTGCTTTTGGGCACCTTGTCCCATCATACTTTTCAAAATCAGGCGCCTTGAACTTCGGAGGCAAAATTAGGTCGGGTACCAAACTGAGTTCTTTGGCACCTAGTACGGAGAAGACTTCAGTGCCTTCTATTGCTTTGAGTCTTTCCTCTAGACTCCTATACTTCTCATTTGCGTCATGATTATCCAATTTCAACTTGGCTATCTCTGCTGGGTCGTCCAAATCTGGAACTAGTGGATTAGCGTGGACTAGCCCCGGGTTTGACACAAACATTCATTGCCTCAGATTAGCAGACGGTGTAGGTTGTTGTTCTAGGCCTGTGGGTTCCCATTGAGCGTACCCTCTTTGTGTTGCGTGGGCATGAGGTGGAGTAAATCCTGGCGGATGGGGAGGATCCTGATCAAGATTAACCATTGCCTATGGTTCCAACAAAGTCAGGGTTAATAGGTCCCTTTCCCTTAACTAATGCTAACATCATTTCTATTATCTTGGCCATTTGATCCTTCTGTTCGAGCGATTCTTCTCGGGATCTCACCATTAATTCTCTTGTTTCTTGTTGCGATTTGGCCAGTTGCTCTTGTAATTCCCTTTGAATTCTCTCCATCCTTTCAATCCTTTCATTGAATTCGGCCTCCATTACTTTAGTTTGTCGGCGCGTTCTATACGAATGACGTGGTTCCAGTCTTGTGGTATTGCAACTGTGAATTGTACGTTTTAACCTCAGCGAACGAGTATGGGATATGCAATGAATGAATGGACGCATGAATGAATGCATGAATGTCAAATGAATGTTAGTCATGAATGAATATGCAAAAATTTGGTGTTAATTTCAAGATAGCCCCTATTTAGGCATTTCTTTAATCAAAAGAGTCTATTACACAATGTTTCGGTCACTCGTATAATTGACTCCTCCATTAGAAACCCGTTTTTGGCAACCAATCTCTAATCAACACCTTCCTAACAAGATGCTTTCGATGCATAATGAAAAATAAAAATATAGACAAACGACCTTGGTTAGCACAACACATATGAACAGAGAAAAATTGTGGAAAATCTAACAAATTAAGCTACTTGGTCCAATGGACTCGATTCCATTGCATAGAAAGCGTAAATGTAAAAGAAACAGAAGGTAAGATGTGTTTTTCCCGTGTACTTATTTCGGTGACTAGTAAACGGACGGAGGTTCGACATGGCTCTAGTTAGGTGGCTCGTATGGTTCATTATATGTGGTTTTGGTTCTAGATAGGTACTCGACTTGTCCGTACTGTCATCTGCTAAGATTAGTACGAAGCCTTGGTCATAGCCCATCACAGGCTCACGAGTTCAATTCGAGGGATTACATTTACTTATGCCTATGCGGAGGGACAAGTTAACTCACGAAAGCATAAGTCATATGTAACCTGAAAGTATTCACTAGCCTATGCGGAGGGACGAGTTAACTCACGAAGGCGTAGCGTTTACTTTCACTTAAACGGGATGGAGCCCGGGTAGAGAGCTCATGTTATGCGAAATATAAGTGCACGGTGGGTGGGGAGAAACTCACAAACCTTTACGTTTTATTAAAAACTAAACCAAAAATAAAACCATAAAAATTTAAAGCTGAAAAACAACCAGATAAACAAGTTAGAATCTATACAACACGATGCAAACGCATGATTTTTTGAAAACAACAATTTGAGGATCACGACTAAATGTTAATTTGAACAAAGAACTTTAAAAATTTTGACAACGCGAGTTTAATTCCAGACACGACTCTCAAAAAGGGGTGCCCAGCGGACTCGCCAGCTGTAGCGACATAAAATTTTGGTTTCCGGTCGCTAATTGTGGCGATTTATTGAAAACTTGAAAACTGAAATTTGATTTTAAAATAAAGAGGGGAGTCGCCACCGATCCTTTTTATAGGTGTGATCGGACACCTAATAAATTTATTTTTAAAATAAAAAGAAGGCCGAGTTTAGGTCTACGTTAAAATCCAGAGAAAAAGGAGGGTTCGGGAGTCGGTTACGCGCGAGGAAGGTCTTAGCACCCTCGCGACGCCCAAAATTGGTATCTTGTTAAACACGTGTTGTCTTGATTTTCAAAAATACGAGTTCAAAGTAATATTTAGTCGTGATCTAGTTGAAACACGAGAATTTTCAATTCTTTTAATTTTTGAAAAGGTCATACCATTTTAACACGAGTCAATTGATATTCACCCAACATAGCGATGAAATCGATGATTTAGTGTTAAGTCGGTATGTTGCCTTGATTATTGAAATCAATTAGAAAACGAGAATATGGTTTTCGAGGTAATGCAAAGCAAAACTGATATGAAATAAAAATAAGCAAATGAAAAAGCTAGGTATATATGAAAGCAAATAATGAATATGACAACAATATTAAAAGCAATAGCAATGCACACGATATATTAAACGTAATAATAATATCTAACAAATAAAAAAAAAATGAATATACGTATGCAATAATGATTTTAAGCACATGTACATCAAAATACATATATATAAGTAGTAATAAGGTTAAAGATATATTATATATAGCATTTGAAATATAAATATAGGATAGTAAAAATATATATAATTTGTATTATTAAAATATATACATAATATATACATATATATGTATAAAATGAATATTGAAAAAGTACGCACATTATGTTTACAAAAAAAAATATATATATATATATATATATATATATATATGATATAATATGTAAAAGTATAACATGTTATTCAAATATATGCATGACATAAAAATACAATATTAAAAAGAAATATATATATACATATATATATTTGAAAAATACGATATATACTACATATACATATAATATAGTATTCAAAAATCTATACATGAGATGAAATAAAACACATACATGGGATATTAAAAGAAATGTACACATAAATTAGTATATAAAACTAACTAATAGAGTATGGACATATACATATATAATATAAAAATGTATGTACATAATAAAATAAGAAAACGATACATTTATAATAAGTACATGAAAATATCTATACATATATGTAAATAATAACAATTATATTAAAAGTAAACAATAATAGTGAAAATAATAAGAATAATATGGTATTAAAAATATACATATACATATAATAGTATTTAAGAATATATACATAATATGATACAAAATTCATACATGGAATAGTATAAGGAACATATAACTAATGATATTAAATATATATACATAATATGTATAAAGTATATATAATATACCTACATTATAAATGATAGTAAAAATTCATACATTATATAAGTATGTACATATATATATAAAATAATATTAGAAATATACCATATAGTATTAGAAATATACATAAAATACTAATATAAATACTATTAATGTTAAAAAACTTAGTAATTATATTACGTATATATTATATAGATACATTATAAAAAAATACGTAATATATATATAGTAGTAACTATAATAATAATATATTAGTAATAAATATAAGAAGAAATAAAATAACAGTAACAATATATAAAAAAAGAAAATAAAGACAGTACGAAAATAAATTTAAATCTGAAGAAAGGACTAAATTTAAAACGTAAATAAAGTTATGGGGCAATTTTAAAAATAAAAACAAATAGAAGGACTTATTAGAACACGGGCAATACTAAAGGGGATCAAAAGAGAAATATTCCCTGTTATCAAAACGCTGCGCATTGAAAGGGACCAATTTATAAAACCGATTAAATTTCAGGGCCCATTTATAAATAAACAATAACTTGATTGCGAAATATCAAAATGCGGAAGGACCGATTGCGCAAATAGACCCTTCTGCAAAAACACGCGGATCCTCCTAGCGGGTCGAGTCGCTTGCGCGGGTTGAGGGCCAAACGGCGTCGTTTTTGGGTCTGGACTTAGGCACTAAACGGTGCCGTTTTGGTGGGCTATAAAAGCCTAAAAATTCCTAAAAAAAAAAATCATTTCTTCCAAATTTTAAACAAAAACAGAAGAGGGTGCTCTCTTCTTCTCTCTGGGTCGATCCCGGAGTTAGTTGCCAGTAGTCCATTGCCGCCACCGTCATCATCGCTTGGCCGCCACCATCCACGTTGGCGGATTTTCAAAAGGTAAGTTTTCTTCTCTCTTTTTTGGTTATTTATATATATGTAAAATATATAAAAATATTAATTCGAAAAAATAGACAAAAAGTATAAAAAAGAAAACTAAATCACCTTATGTTTTGATATCGGTATTTTGAATATCCGATCGTTGTTATTCCTGTATTTTTCTCTTATATTTTCCTTGATTCACTGCTTGTGTGTGTGTCAAATACTATTTTTTCATTGATAAAGAAATGGCCACATAGATCTAACTGAAAAAAAAGAAAAAAAAAAGAGAAAAGAGAAAAAAAAAACCCCCAGTTTACAACATTTCATTCGGGTTTTATAACCCTTTCACAATCGTTTTTTATTGTTTCTGTCCCCTCATTTTACTGTTTGCAGGTATTGTGGCGGTGGAAGTGACCGATGGCGGTGTTGCAGTGGGGGTTAGGTCGGCTTTGGCAGAGGCAAGTGGCGCAAGTGGGTGGTGGATGGGGCGTTACGGCGCTGAGCAGGTTAGGGTTTCAGAAACTGAAACCCTAAGTCAGAACTTGGGTCAAGGACTTGGGCCTCTTGTGCTTGGGCTTCTGTGTATTGGGTAGGTTTGGGTAGTGGGTCTGTTTTGTAGTTGGGCTGAGGGTATTGGTTGTAGTTGGGCTGAGATTTGGGTTGTAAAAGGGTCTGATGGGTTTGTAAGGGGTTTGGGTTTTAATGTAAGTGGGCTAAATTGGCATATAACATGTGTGTTTGAGTACACTGAAATGTATTATCTTCTTATATATGGGTTGGGGTCGAGGAGAAACTATGTGTATTTCTAAATATTGTGTTAAAAAGAGTTGATATGATTGAAATTCATAAAAGAGAGATTATCACCTATAACGTTAGTATATATTGACCGTGGTTCAAGGTCCATTTTGCTGAGCTTATAATAGAACATGCTTCCATGATAACATTTAAATTGTGGGACAACTAGTATTTCATATGCTCGATGATATAAATTTGTGTTTCTTTTCCTTTCAAAAATTTGAAACTATCGCCTGCTCCACCTGCTCCACCGGCCATGCCCTACAAGATAAGGAGAACATGCAAACAGCAAAATCTAAGGAGACAGACAGTGTAACAAATCGGCTATAAAGCCCAATGAAGACTATTGTAACGCTCTCCCTTTTTTTTCGAAAATTCAAAAAAAAAAAAACAAATCAATACAAAAACAACTAATATTGAGAAGTAATCGAACAGAAAGGTGATTTCTTTGTTCCTTTTCCTCTTTATTTCTATTATCCTTAAATAGATAAATAAAAGATATCAAATCTCACCTCGTTTGGGGCGATCGGAGAGTAGAACCGAAGGTTTCTCCTGATTTTCGTCGGCTTTGTTGAGGTTTTTGGACACTTTAACTACAGATCTAGGGTAAGGGGAACTAAAGGGTTAAAAAGGGCCGATTTTGCGATTTCGGCCGCCGTATACGGCGGTAGCCAGCGACGGACGGACGGTGGTCCGATCGCCGGAAATCGTCCATGCCCAGAGCACCAAAACCCTTTTCCCTTCTTTTTTTAAAGAAAATAAAGCTGAAATGAAATTTTGGGAAAATTTTGACTTTTATACTGTTTATAGAACGGCGTCGTTTTGCATTAAAGACCAAGGGCATAAAACGACATCGTTTTGCCCTGGGTCGGACCAATCCGACCTGACCCGCCAAGATCTGTGTGTTTTTTATCTGGAGGGGCTAATTGCACTTTTAGCCCCTCTGCCTTTTTATGGTTTCGCAATCAGATTTTTTACTTTTAATTTGGCCCTGAAATTTGGTCTGCTTTACAATTTAGTCCCGTTCAATGCTGTGCGTTTTAGAGGCGTGGGAAAATTACCCTTTTGACCCCCCAATGTTTCACGCTTGTTCAAATAAGTCTTTTTTTCTTGCGTTTTATTTCGAATTCGCCCCAAAATTTCGTTTTACATTCGATTTAGTCCTTTTGTGTTAGTTTGCTGTTTTATTTTCAAATTACTCGTTATTATTTTCTAATATTTACTATTATTATTAATTATAATCTCTGTATTATTATTATTATTATTATTATTATTATTATTATTATTATTATATGTACTAGTGTACATTTTATTATACATGTATATGAATATATATTTATATATAGCATCATTTTTATTACTTTATTTTAATATTTTTATTATACTTATTTATTATACTTTACTTATCATTATTATATGTTTATATATATGTTCGTCTCTATTTCTTGTTTTATACAATTATTATCATATATATATTGTTAATGTTTTATATACTTGCTTCATACATTCTTAACTTTTCATTATTATTTGCTTGTTCCGAATTTACGATATTAGTTCACATCTTATTCCAACATCAACATTAGTTTTCTTTTCCTTTATTTTTTTATCTAGAAATATTTTCATTCATGTTTTCTAAATTAATTTCAATAAATAAGGCAACGTGCCGATTTAACATTAATCTGTTGATTTCATCGCTATGTTGGGTGAATATCATCGGCTCGTGTTAAAAACGGAATGTCCTTCTCAAAAGAAATCGAAACCTGAAATTTCTCGTGTTTTATTCAGATCATGATTTAATGTTACATTGAACTCACATTTTTGAAAATTAAGACAACATATGTTTAACGAGATACCAATTTTGGGTGTCGCGAGGGTGCTAATACTTTCCTCGTGCGTAACCGACTCTCGAACTCTTTTTTTTTCTCTGGATTTTAACGTAGACCTAAATTTGGTCTTCTTTTTATCAAAAATAAAACTTTTGGTTAAAATGAAGATTTATTAGGTGTCTGATCACACCTAGGAAAAAGGATCGGTGGCGACTCCCTTTTTAATAAAACCGAAAGTCAGTTTTAAAATTTTCAATAAATCGCCTCAATTAGCGACCGAAAGTAAAAATTTTTACGTCGCTACAGCTGGCAACTCCACTGGGGATGCATTTTTGAGAGTCGAGTCAAATTAAACGCGTGTTGTCAAAATTTTCAAAATTCCTTGTTCAAATTGATATTTAGTCGTGATCCCAAAATTGTGTTTTTAAAAAGTCATGCATTCGCATTATGTTGTAAATGTTTTTCTAACTCGTTTTGTCCTTTTCATTTTTCAGCCTTAAGTTTTATGGTTTTGGCTTTGTATTTTTTTTAAAATAAGATGAAAGGTTTGTGAGTTTCTCCCCACACACCGTGCACTTGCATTTTGCATAACATGAGCTCTCTATCCGGGCTCCGTCTATTTAAGTGGAAGTAAACACTATGCCTTCGTGAGTTAACTCGTCCTTCCGCACAGGCTAGTGAATACTTCTGGGTTATGTATGACTTATGCTTTCGTGAGTTAACTTGTCCCTCCACATAGGCATAAGTAAATGTAGTCCCTCGAATTGAACTCGTGAGCCTGTGATGGGCTACGACCGAGGCTTCGTACTAATCTTAGTAGATGACAGTACGGACAATTCGAGTACCTATCTAGAATCGAAACCGCATATAGTGGACCATATGAGCCACCTAATTAGAGCAATGCTGAACCTCCGTCCGTTTAGTAGTCACCAAAATAAGTGCACGGGAGGAACGCCTCTTACCTTTTGCATTTTCACTTTCTATACAAGGGGACAGGGTCTGTTTAATAAACTAGATCGGGTAGTTCGATTTGTTGAATTTTCCATGTTTTTCTGCCTGTATTTAATTACTAATCAAGGTTGTTTGTCTTTGCCTTATTGTTTTTCATCATGCATTATAGGCATCATATTAGGAAGGTGTTGACCAGAGATCGGTTACCAAAAAACATGTTTCTAATGGAAGAGTCAATTATACAAACAACCGAGAAGAATGTCGTGGTTCGGGACTGGTCTCTAAAAACTCAGAAAGAAAAAAGGGATAGTCTAGTGGAGGGATGTATTGCCATTCTACCTGAGCACGTAACTGTGAATGTTCGTCAGAATAATCTGGAAGACTTGGTTCGAATCTGGAATCAGTGGGACTCGGACACTAGGTGTATCTTCACTGAAAGATATGGGGACATAGCCAACTTGATTGCTGTCAACGTAGACGAACGATTGATCCAAGCCATGGTCAGATTTTGGGATTCGGCTTACCAATGTTTTACCTTCAATCAAGAAGATATGACTTCGACTATAGAGGAGTACGTTGCTTTGCTTCGTGTTGAAAATGCGCAATTTTATAAAGTATATGTGAAGGAGCCTAAGCCGATGACCCTCAAGAAAAAGTTAGTGAGATTAACAGACATGACTGACGCATGGGCCGAAAAATAGATAAAGAAGAAGAATGAAAGCATTTGCATTCCATGGTCTTCCCTACGAGATTCGATTCTGAACCATCCCGACATGTTGAAAAGGGCAAATCTATTCGCTTTGGCCATTTACCGTTTGATCATCTTCCCGAAAGTCCTTGGACACATAGAAGTTGCGGTGGTAGACTTTTTCGAAAGATTAAAACAAGGAATCAACCTTGTCCTGACTATCCTCGCCGAGACCTTCAGATCCCTGATTAGTTGTCGGAGGAAAGGGGAAGGACGATTTATTGGATGCGCGCAGTTGCTCAATGTTTGGATCTTGAGCCACTTCTGGAAAGTAGAGCGCACACCGTTCCATATGTTTTCAAAAACATTTGCCCCGTTGGAAGCTTATCTCAAGAAAGAATGGCCAAAGGAAGCCACTGAACAACATTGGGTCTCAGTTTTTCAGAACCTTCGCGCTAAGGATATAACGTGGAGAGCACCATGGATACACCCTTCGGTTCTGTTATACAAGGTCGGAGATCAAGACTGGGTGCCACTACTCGGATTATGGGGAGGAGTTGGATATGCCCCACTGTAGCGACGTAAAAATTTTAGCTTTTAGCTTGGTCGCTAATTGTGGCGATTTATTAAAAACTTGAAAACCAAAGTTTGGTTTTGAAATAAGAAGGGAGTCGCCACCGATCTTTTCTTCTAGGTGTGATCGGACACCTAATAAATAATTTTTTGAGAAGACATTTACTTTTAAAAAATGAAGGCCAAATTTAGGTCTACGTGAAAATCCAGAGAAAAATTAGGGTTCGGGAGTCGGTTACGCGCGAGGAAGGTATTAGCACCCTCGCGACGCCCAAAAATTGGTATCTCATAAACACGTGTTGTCTTGATTTTCAAAAATACGAGTTCAATATAAAATTTAGTGTTGATTAAAAAGACGAGAAATTTTAGTTTATTCCGGTTTTTGAGAAGGGTATATTGCTTTAACACGAGTCAATTGACATTCACCCAACATAGCGATGAACTCGATGACTTAATGTTAAATCGGTACATTGCCTTGATTATTGAAATTGATTTAAAACATGAATAAGAATATTTTTATTATCAAAAACAATAAACACTTAAAACAATGTTGTAATAAAATGCGATTTACGGATATATGAAACAGGTGATAAAATATGAACAAAAATATTCACGATGTGTTTGATATTATGCTTGATAATAATAACATTAAACACGAAATAAAACAATGAATTATATATATATACATATGTATATAATAATATGTAAAGTGACAGAAAATGTAATATTAAAAATACTAATAGTGCTATGTATATATATATATATATATATATGTATATATTAAAGTATATACGTAATAATAGGAATGAATATTGTGTACATAATATTAAAAATATATATGCATAATATACATATATATACATAATATATAAAAATGAACCTACACAAGATATGTTATAAGTACTAATAACATAAAAATTATATACGTTAACAATACTACACGAATATATACATATTTTTTTTAATAAATACATAGTAATATTTGAATAACATAATAATAAATATGAGGATACGTGAAAATAATACTATTTATAAAAAATATATATATACGTATAATAAAATATATAATAGTATTAATAATAAATATACTAGAAATAAAGATAAATAAGATAATAGTATATATATGATATGATATATTAGAAAGAGATATATTTATATATATGTAATATTATTCAAGAAGATATGAAAAAAATAAAGATATACAAATAATATGGTATTAGAGGTATATACATAGTATTAAAAATATTTACATAACATAATATCAAAAATATATACATAATATAGTTATAAAAATATACATGAGATAATATGTAAACAATGTAACATGGTATGAGAAATATATACATATTAAAAATATACATAATGATATATAAAGTATGATATTAAAAAGAACACATGTGCATAATATATAAAAAGAATAAACACGTATAATACTGAAATATTTATGTAGTGTATACATATGGGAATAAAAACACTAATAATAATATTACACAAATATATACAAAAATATATTAAATATATATACATACGCATACATAATAAAATATACATTACTACATATAATAAACATGAAAAAAGTAATAAGTATGTAAAGATTATGATTAATAATAATAAATAACAAGAAATGAAACAAAATAAATTTGAAAAATAAGCAGTGAATTGACAAAAAAGGGTAAATCGAGCTTAAAACAACATTTTGGGGTGAATTTAAAAAGAAATAAAAGGAAAAGGACCAAAATGAACACGCGGACAACTCTGGGGGACCAAAAATGCAATATTCCCTCCTCCTAAAACGCAGCGCATGGAAGAGGACTAGATCACAAAGCGCGACAAATTTCGGGGCCTAATTAGGAAATATTAAAAACTCAATTGTGAAAACATGAAAAGGCGGAAGGGCCAATCGATCAATTAGACCATCAAACAAAAAACACGCGGATCCTAGGGTAAGACGGGTCGGGTCGGATCGGGTTAGGCCAAAACGACGTCGTTTTGGGGCTAAATGGCAGCCCCCAAAACGACGTCGTTTTGGGGGGCTATAAAAGGCCCTAAAATCTGAAAAAAAAAATTATTTGGAGGGGAAAGGGAAAAAAAAAGAAAGAGAGAAAGAGAGGAAAAGAGAAATGAGGGAGGGGGGAGAGATTCCGGCGGGGTGCCGATCACCGACCGGTCAACAATCATGCCGCGCCTGTCGCAACAGCGCCTTTGCCACGCTGATGGCGGAAGTTCAAAAGGTAAATTTTTTTTTTAAAATATATATATTTTATGTTTGTATTAACAGAAAAAAATAAAGAAATATATGTATATATATGTGAAAATCGAAAAAAATAGAAGAAAAATTAAAAAAGAGTAACCTTTTTTCATTTGCTTTTGTTTTCCTTCGAATACTCACTGTTGCTTCTGTATTTTTAGATGGTTTAGGTCTCAATCTATGCTGCTTGTGATTATTGATGGTAACTGTTTTTTAAAACCATGTATGTATTTCCAGCCTCTTTTTTTACATTCTGATTCGGGTTTTATAACCCTTTTTTACATTCATTTTTTAATATTTCTGTCTCTTCTCTGTTTACTTGCTTGCAGGTGGTTGAATGGTGGCATGGGGCTGTCAGTGGCGCCAGGGGATGGCGTTGGCAGAGGCTGAGTCGGCAGAGGGCAAGTGGGGGGTAGGTTCGGCTAAGGGGTAGTTGGGAGCTGGTTAGGGTTGGCTGATAGGGTTTAAGGTTATTGGGTCAATGTTGTATTGGGTCTTGGGCTGACTTGTATTGGGCTTAATGGGTTAGTTGGGGTTTTGGGTTGAGTTTTGGGCCTCCGTTAGTTAGTTAAGTGGGTCTGATAAATTTGTAATGGGTATAGGGTTTTGTTGTGGGTAAAATTTGGGGTTTAATGGGGTTGAGGGATTAGGGGCCCAAAATTGGCCTACTACAGCTGCCCCTCTTTGCTCATTATCGTGTAACGGGAATAGAGCAAAGACAAAGTGAAAGGCCAATTTTGCCTTGTCTTACCAATTCTTGACTTCTTTGGTGCTCTTCTTGCTCAGGTAGTCTCCTTCCAGTCTATCGCATCCTGTGACTTTGGTTCAATCCACTGCATCTTCTGATTTGACTTATAGCTTCAATTTGCTCGCATCTTGAGGAGTATGAGGTTCTGGTCTTCTCTTCTGCTTCATTGCAACTTCAAAGTGATAAGATCTAAAGCTTCAATCTGCTCTTCTATTGCTTCAGTGAGATAAAGTTTGTGGTCTTTTCTTCTACTCTTTAGAAAGGTAAGATTTGATATCCTTGATCTGTTCTGCTGCAACTCCAGGGAGATGAGACTTGCAACTTTGACCTACTTTACTGCGACTTCAAGGAATCCAAATCTGGTGTCTTCCGTCAGCTTCAATCTTTATTCTTTGCTTGGCATATGATCCTGAGCTCAACTTATTTCTCACAATATGAATTGACTCTTTAAAAACAGATATTAAGACAAAAATTAAAAAGGCTAAATTCACTTCTCGCAATGTGAGTTAATTTTCGAAAACAGAATTTGAAAGGCGCAACTCACCTCTCGCAATATGAGTTGCTTTTTGAAAAGCAGAAATTAAAAGGCTCAACTCACCTCTCGCAATATGAGTTGATAATTTGAAAAGTAGATTTCGAACAACAGAAATTAAAGGCTCAACTCATCTCTCGCAATATAAGTTGATCTTTGAAAAACATAAATTGAAGACAGAAATTTAAAATACCTCAGCTTGCCCTGAGGCTCAACTCACCTCTCGCAATACGAGTTGAAATTAAAACATAAAAATTGAAAATACCTCAGCGTGCCCCGAGGCTCAACTCACCTCTAGCAATATGAGTTGATTTTTGAAAAATATAAGTTGAAAAGCAGAAACAGAAATTGAAAATACCTCAGCGTGCCCCGAGGCTCAACTCACCTCTCGCCATATGAGTTGACTTTTAAAACATAAATTGAAATTACCTCAACGTGTCTTGAGGCTCAACTCACCTCTCGCATTATGAGTTGATTTTTGAAAAACATAAATTGAAATTACCTCAACGTGTCTTGAGGCTCAACTCACTTCTCGCAATATGAGTTGATTTTAGAAAATTAAAAATAGGATTTGAATACAGAATTTGAAAATATCTCAGCATGTGACCCGAGACTCAACTCACCTCTCGCAATATGAGTTGACTTTTGAAAAATAGAAATTAAAACGTTCAACTCACCTCTCGCAGTATGAGTTGATTTGAAAAAATTGAAATTACCTCAACGTGTCTTGAGGCTCAACTCACCTCTCGCAATATGAGTTGATTTTTGAAAAATATAAATTGAAATTACCTCAACGTGTCTTGAGGCTCAACTCACTTCTCACAATATGAGTTGATTTTCTAAAAACATGAATTAAAAACATCAAGATATCAAAACCTATCATTTGGTGGAACTCAGGAATCTCTTCCTTTGATTCAATACAACTATCATCACGTCCTCTTGCTCTATTGGATTACCTGTATATGCCATGCATGATGTCATCATGATATGCATATGTTTGTCTTAAATGCCTTTATGCCTACATGATTATGTAGTGCTCCTTAAGTATGTTTGTCTTATGTCTCCTTTTTTTTTTTTTGCGACGATTGTTGAAGATCTGCATTCATTACTTTGATTCTCGACTTTCTCTTCAGGTCTCGTACCCGTATTCAAGCTTCACGAGTAATCGATGTTTCTAAGATATCACTATTTTTGCCCCTGGTTAAACTTTATTCTTGCTTTGAAGTTCTTGTACTTATCAAATTTTCATCCAGATAATGCTTAACATTTCTTTTGTTTAGAGTGTGTTATTTCACTATTTATCATGTAAATAAACACATAATGAGATGTATGAAAAAGGTCAAATAGGGACAAAAATGATATCTCATATTCATCTATTTCAAATGTGGCAAACAAAGTACGTTAACCAATGAGAGTAAAAATGTCAAAAAGAAAGAAAGGATAAAAATGTCAGAAAGAAAGGATCGTGTTCAACAAATGCTCTAGATATTCAACACATGAACTCTTCCACGTTCCTCAATCAAGAATCTTTTCGAGCATGGCTTCTTGCGTAGGAGATCTCAAGCTTTCAGAGATGCTTCAAATACTGTAGTCTCACCGTTTTTCGTACAGTTTAAAATGCCTTGTCTTGTAAGTCGAGTGTTTGCTTCATTAGAACGCCCTTTCGGGTTTTCATCCTAATCTTTTGTGTTTAATCAAAGCGCCCTTTTTGTGTTTAATCAAATGCTGAAGACTATGTCTCGTTGCCTAACTTGCTAAGAATGGTGAAACAAGAGGATAAACAGATTTTGCATCATCAAGAATCTGTTAAAACAATAAATTTGGGAACTGAAAAAAGGAAGCAAGAGTTGAAGATTGACACCTCTATTTCAGGGGGCACCAGGCATAATTTGATTGCTTTGCTCTGCGAGTACAAAGATGTATTCACATGGTCATATCAGGACATGCCAGTATTGGATGAAGATGTAGTGGTGCATAAGCTCCCATTAAAGCCAGAATGCAAACCCATTCAACAAAAGCTAAGACGGATGAGACCTGAGATGTTGTTGAAAATAAAAGAGGAAGTCAAGAAGCAATTTGATGCTAGCTTCCTACAAGCCTCCAAATATCCAGAGTGGGTGGCTAACATAGTCCCGGTACTAAAGAAAGACGGCAAAGTACGAATGTGAGTAGATTATCGTGACCTGAATCGAGCGAGTCCTAAAGATAATTTTCCCTTACCACACATTGATACGTTAGTGGATAACATAGCAAAACATTCATTGTTTTCTTTCATGGATGGATTCTAGGGGTATAATCAGATCAAGGTGGCCCCTGAGGATATGGAAAAAACTACTTTCATAACAATGTGGGGAACATTCTGTTACAAGGTAATGCCGTTCGGATTAAAGAATGCTGGGGCAACATATCAGAGGGCTATGGTAACGTTATTCTATGACATGATGCATAAAGAAATAGAGGTCTACGTTGACGATATGATTGCTAAATCCCGAGAGGAAGAAGAGCATGTAGTGAACCTGAAGAAGCTGTTCGACAGACTGAGAAAGTTCCAGCTGAAGCTCAATCCGGCCAAATGTACATTTGGGGCTACCTCGGGAAAATTGCTAGGCTTCATCGTCAGCGAGAGAGGCATTGAAGTTGATCCAGATACGATAAAAGCCATACAAGAATTACCATCTCCATGCACTCAAAAGGAAGTCAGAGGATTTTTAGGGAGGTTAAACTACATCACCCGATTCATCGCCCAACTTACCAACCAATGCGACCCGATCTTTCAGCTTCTTCGAAAACATAACCCGGGAGAATGAAATGAGGAATGCCAGATGGCCTTTGATAAGATAAAACAATATTTGTCTAGCCCTCCAGTCCTAGTACCGCCAACTCCGGGAAGACCATTGATATTGTATTTGACTGTGTTCTAAAATTCAATGGGTCGTGTATTGGGGCAACACGACGAGTCAGGAACAAAAGCAAAGGCGATCTACTACCTCAGCAAAAAGTTCACTGAATATGAGGCAAAGTATTCGTCCACTGAAAAATACTGTTGCGCTCTGGTTTGGGTAGCTCGGAGACTCAGGCAATACATGTTGTATCATACGACATGGTTAATTTCAAAGCTGAACCCAATAAAGTAAATGATGGAATCACCTGCACTCTCAGGAAGAATGGCACGATGGCAGATCTTACTATCGGAATACGACGTCGTCTATGTGAGTCAAAAGTCGATAAAAGGAAGCGCAATAGTTAACTTTTTAGCAACTCGAACAACAGAAAAATACGAGCCATTGAGGTTTGATTTCCCTGATGAAGACTTGATATGCGTTACAGAAAAAGAGGGCGAATCATCAAAAGAGAAGTCATGGAAGAAGAGCTTTGATGGTGCATCGAAAGTATTGGGGCATGGGATTGGAGCAGTCTTAGTATCGCCAGAAGGGAATCATTATCCGTTCACTGCTAGGCTGAATTTCTTCTGTACCAATAACATAGTAGAATATGAGGCTTGTATCATGGGACTTCGTGCAGCAATTAAACGAAACATCAAAGCTTTAGAGGTATACAGAGACTCAACATTGGAGATTTACCAAATCTATGGAGATTGGGAAGTGAGAGAATCGAAATTAGTCAAATACAGTGATCTAGTGGCAAGACTGATTAAAGAATTTAAAGAAATAACTTTTAATTACTTCCCACGAGAAGAAAACCAATTGGCTGATGCTTTAGCCACTTTGGCTTCAATGTTCAAAGCAAATAGAGAAACAGAAATAATGCCTCTTCAAATGAGCATATATGAAGTCCCTGCACATTGTTTCAGTATTGAAAAAGAGCCAGATGGACGGCCATGGTTCCATGATGTCTTAGAATATATCAGGAATCAAAGATATCCCGAACAAGCAAATGAGAACAACAAAAGAACAATCAGAAGAATGGCAGCGAGATTTGTTCTTGATGGGGACATCCTGTACAAAAGAGGAAAAGATCAGGTGCTCTTGAGATGTGTAGATGCTGTTGAAGCCAAAAAAATACTTGAAGATGTCCATGAGGGAATTTGTGGGACACATGCCAATGGTTTCACTATGGCCAAGAAGATTATGAGACTCGGTTACTACTGGCTGACGATAGAAAGTGACTGCATTAGTTTTACAAGAAAATTCCACAAATGCCAAATTTACGGGGATAAAATTCATGCAGCCCCTTCACCCCTTCATGTTATGACTTCTCTGTGGCCTTTTTCTATGTGGGGTGTGGATGTTATAGGTCTAATTTCCCCAAAAGCTTCTAATAGACACCGGTTCATTTTTATGGTTATTGATTACTTCACAAAATGGATAGAAGCCACATCGTTTGCCAATGTGACGAAAACTACAGTTTGCAGGTTTTTGAAAAGGAAAACCATTTGTCGGTATGGTTTTCCTGAAAGAATCATTTCAGATAACGCCTTGAATCTGAAAAACAAGATGATGAAAGAAGTGTGTGAGTAATTTCAAATAAAGCATCATAACTCATCACCCTATCGCCCGAAAATGAACGGGGATGTTGAAGCGGCCAACAAGAATATTAAAAAGATTATTGGGAAAATGACCGAGACATATACAGATTGGCACGAGAAGCTACCATTTGCTTTGTATGCATATCGCACATCTGTGCGGACATCTACGGGGGCAACTCCTTTCTCTTTGGTCTATAGAATGGAAGCTGTGCTACCTATCGAAGTTGAGATCCCTTCTCTACGAGTCTAAATAGAGTCAAAATTAGAGGAAGCAGAATGGGTTCGAGCTCGATATGACCAGTTAAACCTTATCGAGGAAAAACGTCTAAAGGCAATTTGTCACGGACAGATGTACCAGAAGAGAATGATCGCGGCCCATGACAAGAAAGTACGGCCAAGAGAATTCTACGAAGGAGAACTTGTGCTGAGAAAGATTTTCCCAATACAAAAAGACTTACGAGGAAAATGGGCACCAAATTGGGAAGGACCATACGTCGTAAAGAAGGCATTCTCGGGTGGAGCTTTGATTCTCACTGAGATAGATGGGAAGGAGTTAACGAATCCAGTGAATTCAGATGCTGTGAAGAAATATTACGCCTGAAAAAAAAAAGAGGGATCAAGGTGAAAACCCAAAAAGGGTATCTTGATTAACACAAAAGATTAGGATGAAAACCCAAAAGGGCGTTCTAATGAAGCAAGCACTGGCTTAAAAAGCAAGGCATTTTGAACGGTGGGTCAAATAGTAAGACTACAGTATTTGAAGTATTTCTGAAAGCTCGAAATCTTCTACGCAAAAAGCCATGCTAAAAAAGATTCTTAATTAAGGAACATGGAAGAGTTTATGCGTTGAATATCTAGAGCATTTGTATTTGTTGAAATGCGATCCCTTTTCTCTTTATGACACTTTTTTTACTATCATTGATTAACTTTCTTTGTTTGCTACATTTGAAATGAATAAATATGAGGTACCCCTTTTGTCCTTACCTGACCATTTTCATACATCTCATTATGTGGCTCATTTACATGATAAATAGTGAAATGACATACTCTAAACAAAAGAAATGTTAAGCATTACCTGGATAAGAATTTAATAAGTACAAGAGCCTCAAAGCAAGGACAAAGTTCAACCAGGGGAAAAAGAGCGATATCTGATAAACGCAGATTGTTCGTGAAGCTTGAGGACGGGTGCAGGTCCTAAAGAGAAAGTCAAGAGCCGAAGTAACGAGTGCAGATCATCACAAAAAAAATCGTGACGAAAAAGGACATACGACAAACATACCTAAGGCGCATACCATAATCATGTAGGCATAAAGGCATTTAAGACAAACATGTGCATATCATGATAACATCATGCATGACATATACAGGTACTCCAGCAAAGCAAAAGGATGCGATGTTAGTTGTACTGAATCAAGGAAAAGACACCTGAGTTCCACCAGATGACATGTTTTGGTACTCTGATGTTTTAAGTTCTGTTTTTTAAAAATCGACTCATATTGCAAGAGGTGAGTTGAGTCTCGGGGTACACTGAGGTATTTTCAATTTTTGTTTTTTTTAATTTTCAACTCATATTGCAAGAGGTGAGTTGAGCCTCAGGGCACGCTGAGGTATTTTCAATTTCTGCTTTCCAGTTTCTGCTTTTCAAAAAATCAACTCATATTGCGAGAGGTGAGTTGAGCCTCAGGACATGCTAAAGGTATTTTCAATTTCCGTTAATTTATGCTTTTCAAAAATCAATTCATATTGCTAGAGGTGAGTTGAGCCTCGGGTCACATGCCGACGTAGTTTCAATTTATGTTTCAAAAATCAACTCATATTGCGAGAGGTGAGTTGAGCCTCAGGTCACACGCTGAGGTATTTTCAATTCCTGTTTTTTTTAAAAAAAGAAGAAGAAGAAGAAAAAAGTCAACTCATATTGCGAGAGGTGAGTTGAGCCTCCGGTTCACATGTCGAGGTATTTTCAAAATCTGCTTTTCAAATTAAGTTTCAAAAAACAACTCATATTGCGAGAGGTGAGTTGAGCCTTGGCTCATGTGCTGAGCTATTTTCAATTTCTGTTTTTAATGTCTGTTTTTAAAGAGTCAATTCGTATTGCGAGAAATGAGTTGAGCTCAAAATCACATGCCGAGTAAAGAATAAAGATTGAAGCTGATTAAGACACCATATTTTATCTCCCTGAAATTGCAGTGGAGCTGGTTGAGGATATCAGATCTTGCCTTCCTAAAATTGCAGAAGAGAATACCACAAACCTTATCTGACTGAAGCAATAGAAAAGAAGATTGAAGCTGTAGATCTTATCTTTCTGAAGTTACAGTGAAGCAGATCGAAGCCACAAATTTCATATACTTGAAGTTACATTAGAATAAATTGAAGCTACAAGGTATATCTCTTTGAAGTTGCAGTGGATTTAACCAAAGCTACAAGATGCGGTGAATTGGAACAAGATTAACTGAAAAGAGAAGTACCCAAAAGAAGTCAAGACTCTTCAAGGTCGGGCAAATTTGGTCTTCCTTGAAAGTCTTTGCTCTATTCCCGTTGCACAGCAATGAGCAAAGAGGGGCAGCTGTAGGAGCCCAAATTGCCCAGGCCCTTAAACAACCCATCAGCCAACCCTTACCCATAACCCAAACTCATCAACTAACAGCCCATCAGTCAACCCAACACCCTATTAGCCCAACTAATGCCTAAACTAACCTAAACACTAGCCCAAACCCATGAAACCCAAACCCAAAATAGAAAAATACCTAACCCTAGCCACTTGCACTGGCTGCGGCGCCAAACCAACTCCACTGGCCACCAGCCGCCTGCTCCACCTGCTCCACCTACCATGCCTTGTAAAACAAGGAGAACACGCAAACAGCAAAATCTAAGGAGACAGACAGTGTAACAAATCGACTATAAAGCCGAATGAAAACTATTGTAACGCTCTCCCTTTTTTTTCGAAGATTCAAAAAATAAAAAACAAATCAATACAAAAACAGCTAATATTGAGAAGCAATCGAACAGAAAGGTGATTTCTTTGTTCCTTTTCCTCTTTATTTCTATTATCCTTATATAGATAAATAAAAGATATCAAATCTTACCTTGTTTGGGGCGATCGGAGAGTAGAACTGAAAGGTTTCTCCTGATTTCCGTCAGCTTTGTTGAGGTTTTTGCACACTTTAACTACAGTTCTGGGGTAAGGGGAACCAAAGGTTAAAAAGGGCCGATTTTGCGATTCCGGCCGCTGTATACGGCAGTCACTGGCGACGGACGGACGGTGGTCCGATCGCCGAAAATCGTCCATGCCCAGAGCACCAAAACCCTTTTCCCTTCTTTTTAAAAAAAAAAAACAAACCTAAAATGAAATTTTAGAAAAATTTTGACTTTTATACTGTTTATAGAACGGCGTCATTTTGCATTAAAGACCCAGGGCATAAAACAACGTCGTTTTGCCCTGGGTCAAACCAATCCGACCCGACCCGCCAGGATCTGCGTTTTTTTTTATCTGGAGGGGCTAATTGCACTTTTAGCCCCTCCGCCTTTTTATGGTTTCGTAATCAGATTTTTTATTTTAATTTGGCCCTAAAATTTGACCCGCTTTACAATTGAGTCCCGTTCAATGCTATGCGTTTTAGAGGCTTGGGAAATTTGCCTTTTTGACCCCCACTGTTTCACGCGTGTTCAAATAATTCTTTTTTTCTTGCGTTTTATTTCGAATTCGCCCCAAAATTTCGTTTTACATTCGATTTAGTCCTTTTGTGTTAGTTTGCTGTTTTATTTTCAAATTACTCGTTATTATTTTCTAATATTTACTATTATTATTAATTATAATCTCTGTATTATTATTATTATTATTATTATTATTATTATTATTATTATTATTATTATATGTAGTAGTGTACATTTTATTATACATGTATATGAATATATATTTATATATAGCATCATTTTTATTACTTTATTTTAATATTTTTATTATACTTATTCATTAGCATTTCATTACTATTATTTTTTTACTTAATACCTATATATATTATAGTATTATTAATAGTTTTTGATATCATTGTCTTTGTTAATATATTCGTATGTCATATATATTCTTTTAACATATACATTATACTCTATATTACGCATATGTATTTTTATTATATTACGTATATATTTTAAATATCATATTATTCATATATTTTATTACATTATGCATATATTTTAATAACTATATTATGTATGTATTTTTAACACTATTATGTACATACTTTTAGTATTATCATTATTATTATTATTGTATATCTAGTTATATTTTTAAATATCTCGTTTTTACTATTATAAGTATATATATATTATTTATTATTATTATTATATTCATTATCAATATTATTGGTACTAATATTGATATTCACTCAATATTAATATACATATATATATATGTACATATTTATGTAGTATGTTAACAATTTTTTACTATTATTATCATTTCTAATATATATGTATATTGTATATGTTTTTATATGTATTATGTATATTCTTAATATTATTAGTTATACCTTTTATATACTATCTCATGCATGTATTTTTATATTATCTTTATTATTGTTATTAACATTAGCAAAGGTTTTATTATATATGTATAAATCTCTAATATATATATAGGTACATATTTACATGACATTATTAATAGGTATTTTCAACATTAGTATTATGTATGTATATATATTATGTAAATATTTTAACATTATATTATATATGCATTTTTATATATTATGTACATGTATACCTTTTTAGTATTGTATTTTTATATATATCATGTATACATTTCGAATACTACATTATATTTTTTACACATTATCTTATATATATATATATATATATATATATTTTATAACTCTATATTATGTATGTATCTTTAACATTACCCTATGTATATACTTTGTAATACTATTATCATATTGATACTTAAATATATACGCATGTAAATAGATAACGTTATTAGTGTTTTTTTAATATTATGTTTCCATCACTTTACTTATCATTATTATATGTTTATATATATGTTCGTCTCTATTTCTTGTTTTATACTATTATTATCATATATATGTTGTTAATGTTTTATATACTTGCTTCATACATTCTTAACTTCTCATTATTATTTGCCTGTTCTGAATTTAGCATATTAGTTCACATCTTATTCCAACATCAACATTAGTTTTCTTTTATTTTATTTTTTTATCTAGAAATATTTTCATTCATGTTTTCTGAATTAATTTCAATAAATAAGGCAACGTCCCGATTTAACATTAATCTGTTGATTTCATCGCTATGTTGGGTGAATATCATCGGCTCGTGTTAAAAACGGAATGTCCTTCTCAAAAGAAACCGGAACTTGAAATTTCTTGTGTTTTATTCAGATCATGATTTAATGTTACATTGAACTCGCATTTTTGAAAATTAAGACAACACATGTTTAACGAGATACCAATTTTGGGCGTCGCGAGGGTGCTAATACCTTCCTCGTGCGTAACCGACTCCCGAACTCTTTTTTTTTCTCTGGATTTTAACGTAGACCTAAATTTGGTCTTCTTTTTATCAAAAATAAAATTTTTGGTTAAAATGAAGATTTATTAGGTGTCCGATCACACCTCGGAAAAAGGATCAGTGGCGACTCCCTTTTTAATAAAATCGAAAGTCGGTTTTAAAATTTTCAATAAATCGCCTCAATTAGCGACTGAAAGCAAAAATTTTTACGTCGCTACATATATAAATTTTTTTATTTTTTTAACTATATATATATATATATATTAAAATATAGTATAAAAAAAAGTACCTGGGGGGTCTGACCACCTTACATGGCAGTCGCTGGCGATGGATCGCGACAGTGGCTCATCGGAGACCAGGCCAGAGGGGAGAGGAGATGCAGAGAAAAAAAGAAGGTTTTTTTTTTTAAAAAAAGGTGTTGAAATGAAATTTTTGTTGAAAAATTTGCTTAAATAGAGGGCTAAAACGACGTCATTTTTGGCTCGGGTCTTTAAACCTCAAAACGGTGTCGTTTCATGCTCAACCCGTCCGATCGATCTGCTCCAGCCTAGGATCTGCGTGTTTTTAATCGGAAGGGCTAATTGCACTTTTAGCCCTTCTGCTTTTTTATAGTTTTGCAATTAAGTTCTTTTATTTCTAATTTTTACCCCGTAATTTGTTTCGATTTCAAATTGGTCCCTCTTGATGCTGTGCGTTTTGGAGGGCAAGGGAAAATTTCCCTTTTGATCCCTCCTTGTTATTCGCGCGTCTCAATTCGGTCCTTCGCCTTATTTTTATTCTAGATTTGCCCCGAATTTTTGTTTTGAGTTCAATTTTAGTCCCCTTTTTTTGTTATTTTTGCTATTTTATTAGTAAAATTTATTTATTATTATTATTATTAACATATTATTATTATTCTTATTAATGTATTATATTTACTATTTATTATTATTACTATTACTTTTATTTTTATTACTATTATTATTATTGTTATTTTTATTTTTATTACTATTATTATTACTATTTCTATTATTATTACTATTTCTATTATTATTATTATTATTATTATTATTATTATTATTATTATTATTATTATATTAACTAATTTAATATTATTATTACCACTATTATTATTTTTATTTACTTATTGGTTATTATTTTCATATTATTAGATTAATTTTGTATTATTATTTCTATTATTATATTTCTATTTATATTTATTTACCTAATTTTTTATACATTTATTTTATTATATCGTTTATTATTTATTTATTTCCTTTTCTATAATTTTAAAAACTTTTTATATTATTGTCGAAACCATTTTTTTGAAAAAAACAACGGTCGACTTTGGTTTTGAAATTGAAAACGAAAATTGGGAGTCGCCACCAATCTTTTTTGTTTAGGTGTGATCGGATCGCCACCAATTTCAAACTCCATTAAACCACTAACCCATCAAAAACCCCAAAACCCAACTAACCTACCCTAACCCAAACAACAATAACCCATTAAGCCCAATTAATACATCAGCCAACCCAAAATTTAAACCCCATTTACAACCAACCTAGCCCAATACAAACCCAATACCTAACCCTAAGCCCAATCAACCCAAAATCAAAACAAAAACAGAAACCCTAGCCACCAATTCCCCTTTCCACTTGCGCCGCAACCACCTTCTGACACCACGCCGACCTAGCCAACTGCCCCACCGCCACTGCACCGCCGCCATGCCGGTCACATCCACCACCTGCTCCACCTGCAAAACAAGAAGGACACGCAACAGCAACAAAAAGAAAACAAATAGTATAGCAAAAGGGATATATAAAAACCGAATAGAAATATTGTAACAGGGGGGAACTTTTTTTCTCTTCGATTTTTACCATCAATACAAAGAATAGATTAAAAATATATGTAAGCAGTGATTCAAAATATAAGAATAGGAGTATAACACGAACTAGAGAATCAAAAGCCAAAGATCTCAAAACTAAAGGTGATTTTATTTTCTTTCATTGTTTTACTTTTTTTTTCAAGCCTATCGATCTGTATAAATATACACATTAAATACAAAATAAAAAAATATAAAAAAGGGGAAAAATATACCTTTGGCGATTTTCGGCCACCGTATACGGTGGCCGGCGCGGTGGATGGTGATTGGCCCGACGACCGGAGGACTTAGACCAAGAGAGAAAAAAGAGAGAGCCTCTTTCCTTTTTTTTTTTCTGAAACAAGAAGAAAAATGAAATTTTTAGAAAAAAATTTACTTTTATAATACAAGAAAACGGCGTCGTTTTGAAAGACCCCCAAACGCGCCCAAAACGGCGTCGTTTTGGGGGTAACCTGATTACCCGACCCATTGGGGCCAGGATCTACGTGTTTTTGCAGAAGGGTCTAATTGCGAGAATGACCCTTCCACTTTTTAAGCATTCTACAATGTAGTTTATGTGTATTTATAAATGGGCCCTAAAATTTAATTGGTTTTATAAATTGGTCCCTTTTTAATGCGCAGCGTTTTAATAGTTTGAAATATTACGTTTCTGATCCCCCTTTATTTTGTGCGTGTTCAAATAAGTCCTTCTGTTTTGTTTATATTTTAAAATCTATCCCGAGCCTTCTATTTTGTTTTCGATTTGATCCCTTTTATCATTTTGATACTTAAATAATTAATTTTGTCATTCTTTTTTATATTATTATTAGGTGATTTATTGTTATTATTACATTATATATATAATATTTATATTATTACTATTATTATTGTTATTGTTATTATTATTAGTATATTTCTACTATTATTAGCATTATTTTGGTTTCAAATAATACTTACGTGTATATATATATACTTTCATATATATTTATAGTTTTTTTATGTTACTTTTATTCTAATGTATATATATACATATTTTAATACTATGTTAAGTATATATTTATATTACATATATATGTTTTCAGTATTGTACTTTATGTATATTATTATGTATATATTTTAACACTATTAGTTATAAATCTTTTATATTATTTTATGTATATTTCTAATATTGTTATATATTTCTAACACCATTATTATTTATATATATATATATATATATATATATATATATGTGTAAGAATTTACATAGTATATGAATAGTTTTTATATCTTTATCATTTCTAATATATAGTATATATTTTATATATTATGTATGTATATATTCCGTATAAATCTTTTAATATTGTACTTTTATATCATGTATATATTTTGAATACTATATTATTTTTTATATTCTTTCATGTATATACTAAGTTATGTTTTAATACCATATTTTTAAATGCCCTATATATTATTTTTATTCTTAATACTATACGTCGTATGTAATTTTTTATATATAACTATATTATACGTATATATATGTATATTATGCGCATATTTTTAATAATATTATGTATTTTTATATATATACGTGTGTATGCTTATGTAATGTTGTTAATAGTTGTTTTTTTTATATTATTATTATTTTTAATATGTGTAAACTATGTAAATATATTATACCTTCTTTTGTATATATTTTTATTTACATATGCATATCTTCTTAATATTATCTTTATATATATCATGTATATATTTATAATACTATATTATGTTTTTATATATATTATGTATATACATTTTTTTTAATATTATATATGTATATATTTTTTAATATGTATGCATATATATTTATGTAGTGTTATTAATAGTCCTTTTATTTCTAGTATGTATACATTATGTAAATATTATATTATGAACGTGTATATATATATATATATATTACATATATTATGTACATTTTTAAAAATATATATTATATCGCTTATATGTTATTATGTATATATATTTTTTCTATATATCATGTACATACATTTTTCGATATTTATTTCATATATATATATACATGTCTATATTAAGTATATATTTTAACATTACTAGTTATATTTTTACTATCTTAGGTATATACTTCAAACATTATATATAGTTTACATACATACTCTTGATATCACGTATATATATTCATTATTTCCATTTCACGTTTCATTCTAGTATTACATGTATCTTTATTATTAGTAATATTATTGCCACACTTATATTTGCTTCAATATGCTCCTAGATTTGCCTTTGTTTATTTTATTTATTATTTTGCTTTGCATACTTCAAAAATCATATTTTTGTTTTCTAACTAATTTCAATACAAAAGGCAACGTATCGGTTTAACACTAAGTCGTTGATTTCATCGCTATGTTGGATGAATCATATCGGCTCGTGTTGAAAACGAAACGCCCTTCAAACAAATCAATATCTGAAATTTCTCGTCTTTTCAATCGGGTCACGACTAAATATTACTTTGAACTCGTATTTTTGAAAATCAAGACAACACGTGTTTATGAGATACAATTTTGGGCGTCGCGAGGGTGCTAACACCTTCCTCGTGCGTAACCGACTCCCGGACCCTACTTTACTCTGATTTTAACGTAGACCTAAACTCGGCCTTCTTTTGTGTACAGGCCAATTTTTGGGCCACCCCCAAACCCATTTACAAACCCAAATACATTAAACCCAAATTTACCCAAGCCCATTTACACAAAACCCGAAGGCCCAAGAAGCCCAAAACCCAAGTACCCCATTAGTCAAACTAGGTTTTGAAAATCTGAAACCCTAGCCACTTCAGCGCCGCAGACACCCCACTTGCCCTCTGGCCTTTGACTTTCGGCCGCCCTAGCCCACAACTACCCCCTGACACCACTGTGGCCGCCGCTTGGAGTCACTTCCGCGCCCTCGGACACAATCAATCGGACACAGAAGAGAAAAGAAAATAAAATGATATGGCTATAAAAGCCGTTTTGTAAAAAGCAGAGGGGGTTCCTTCTTTTCTAATCTTCAACAGTTCAAAAGAAATCATAAATAAAAACATTCAAGCTTAAAGCAAAAAAAAGAGCAGCACACACACAGTAGTTTTTAGCCAAATCAACAATAGATCGACATCAAGAAAGGTAAAATAGAAGTATACATTCCTCTATTTACAGAATTCTTTTTTTTGTTTTAACTATTCTTTTATTTTCCATTTTCAAATATACATATTTATATATATATATATATATATATTAAAACGAAATAAAAAAATAAAATAAAAAAATAGAAATTTTACCTCTCTCCGTAGTGTAATGTGGCCGTGCGCGCTGTTATGATGTGGTGGTCGTGGTCGTGGATCGGACCGATGGACTGCCCACCCGTGGGCGAGCTCTTCCCCCTCTCCTTCCCCTTTCTCTTTTCTCCCCTCTCTTTTTTTTTTTCTCTGCTGGTGACAAAATGATTTTTTTAAAAATTTTTTAACTTATATAGGGGTCCAAAACGCACCGTTTTGGACCCCCCCTGCTAATGGGAAAACGACGCCGTTTTTGAGCGGGTCGGGTCGGTCGACCCGCACCGGAAGGATCCGCGTGTTTTTGAAGCGGAAGGGCTATTTACGCGTTCAGCCCTTCCGCTTTTCTGGGATTTTACAATCAAGGTTTTTCTTATTTTTAATTTGGCCCCATAATTTTCAGCGGATTTCAATTTAGTCCCTTGCCCTACGCAGCGTTTCGGGCAATAGGGAATTTTGCGCTTTTGGTCCCCACTATTTTCTCGTGTGTTGCAATGTAATCCTTTCTTTTATTTCCCTTTTAAATCTGCCCCACAATTTTGTTTTTAATTCGATTTTAGTCCTGTTTTCGTTTTATTTACTTTTTTTATTTTATTTTCACTCTTATGATATTATTATTATTATTATTATTATATGTAATATTGGTGTGGGTTTTATACATGTATGCGTGTATATTTATATATAGTTTTAGTTTTAGTTACTTTAATTTCATATTATTATTAGTATTATAATATTATATTTGTTATTAATATTAGTATATATTTTATTATATGCATATATATATATATATATATATATATATATATATATATATATATTTATATATACTTTTATGTATCGTTTCTATTATTACATTTGCTATTTTCACTATTATTATATTTGTTATTTTCATTATTATACATATATATATATATATATATAGATGCTTTCAAGTATTTATTATAAATATATTATTTTCTTATTATATTATTATGTATATTATTTTACTCATGTTTTTTCATATATTTTTATATTATTTTATATTTATTTATTATATTTTTATATATTTAAAATTATATTATTCATGTATGCCATTTTATTATGTATATGTTTTATATCATTTTATGTACATACTTTTAGTATCATTGTGTATTTATATATATACATATTTATGTATATAGATATTTTCAAAATTACTAACTATATTCCTTGTATTATTCCACATATATATCTCTATATTATCTCATGTACATATTACCCTATATTATAATCACTAAGTGTACTTTATATTTGTTCATAATTGATTTTTGTTTCCCTTTTAAATATTATTTTTATTGTCTTGCTGTTGCTCTAATATTATGTTAACATTTTGATATTGTTTGCATTTTTGGTTTATTTTAAATTCTTATTTCAAAAATATTTTTATGCTTTAATTGCTAATCGAGGCAATATATCGATTTGACATTAAGTCGCGAATTTCATCGCTATGTTGGATGGAATTTGTCGGATCGTGTCAAGACGGTATATCCTTCTCAAAAAAAAAAAATTTCAAAATTCCTCGTCTTTTAACCGGATCACAACTAAATTTTACATTGAATTCGTATTTTCAAAAATTAAAGACAACATGTGTTTATGAGATACCAATTTTTGGGCGTCGCGAGGGTGCTAATACCTTCCTCGCGCGTAACCGACTCCCGAACCCTAACTTTTCTCTGGATTTTAACGAAGACCTTAATTCGGCCTTTTTTTTTCCTCTCGTTTTTTAAAGAAAAATTTAATAGGTGTCCGATCACACCTAGAAAAAAGATCGGTGGCGACTCCCGGTTTATTTTTAAAACCAAATTTCAATTTCCTGTTTTCTAATAAATCGCCATAATTAGCGACCCCAAACCAAAATTTTTACGTCGCTACATTTTGTTTTAAAAATAAATTTATTAGGTGTCCGATCACACCTATAAAAAGGATCGGTGGCGACTCCCCTCTCTATTTTAAAATCAAACTTCAATTTTCAAGTTTAATAAATCGCCACAATTAGCGACCAAGCAAAATTTTTTTGTCGCTACAAATGAAATAAATAAATAATTGTGAGGACAGTAATAATAAAGTAATGAATAAATAAATATAAGGGAAAAGGTTTAAAAATAATGGAAGTAAAGAACCAAATTAAAATAAATAATATTTAAAGCACAATTTGTAATAAAATATATATAATAACATGACAACAATAATAATAATAAAAATAAATAAATAAATAAATAATGAGAATAAAAATAATAGTAAAGAAAATACAGATAAAACTAATAATGATACTAACGAATATAAGTAATAGTAATAAAAAATAATAATAATAATAGTAAAAAATAATAGTAACAATTATGATAATAAATATTAGCAGTAAAAAATAATAATAGGAATAATAATAATAGTAGTAATAATAAGAATATTAATATTAGTATTAATAATAATGATATTAGTAATAGAAAATAAAAATAAAAATAATATAGTAATAATGATAAAAGC
Source organism: Gossypium anomalum (assembly GCA_025698475.1). Lineage (NCBI taxonomy): Eukaryota > Viridiplantae > Streptophyta > Magnoliopsida > Malvales > Malvaceae > Gossypium > Gossypium anomalum. Next base: position 6,210,523 of record CM046963.1, on the reverse strand, counting down.
AAAAATAATAGTAAGAAGAATGGTAATAATAAATAGTAATAATAACAATAATACAAATAATAAATAATCTAAAATTTGAAATTATTTAGAAAGATATAAATAAAATAAATGATGAAATGATAAAAATAATAGTAATGATATATAAATAAAATAAGTGTGCTAAAAATATATATTAAATTAGTTAATATAAAAATAATAAAGTATAAGTAAATGCAAAAAAAAGGAAAATATAATAATAATAATAGTAATAATACAATAGTAATAATAATAAAAAAGGTAATAATAATATATTAGATAGTAAAAAATAATAATAATAACAACAGTAATAAAAATGGTAATAGTGATATTAGTAATAATAATAATAACAATATATTAATAATAATAATATATATTAATAATGACAATAATAGAAAATAATAGAAATAAATATACTGTACTGTTAGTAGTAATAGCAATGAAACAATGATAATAATAAATATAATAATAGAAATTAATAATAAAAATAATTAATTTGAAAATAAAATAGCAAATAATGGGAAAGGATTAAATCGAATTTAAAACGAAAGTTTGGGGCGAATCTGGAAGTAAAATAAGAAAAAAAGGACCGATTTTGAACATGCGAATAACAATGGGGACCAAAGGAGAAAATATCCCCGCCCTCCTAAACGCAGCGTTTTATGCGGGACCAAAACGAAATGAAAACAAAATTACAGGGCAAAATTAAAAATAACGAAAGATTTAATTATAAAATTGTAAAAAAGAGGAAGGGCTAAATGCATAAATATCCTCTTTTGGAAAACACGCGGATCCTGGTAGTGGGTCGGGTCAGTGTGCGGGTCATTAGGCAAAACGACGTCGTTTTGGGCGTTTAAGGTCAGTCTCAAAATGACGTCGTTTTGGAGGCCTATATAAATCAGATTTTTTTTAAAAAAAAGCTCATTTTCATTTGTTTTTTTTTTAAAAAATCCTCTCCTCTCTTTTTTTTTTCTCTGCAGGGTTGAGGGTCCAGCGAGTTTTCCGATAGGTCGCCACCGTGCCCCGCCGCCGCCGGCCACCGAATTCCCAAAAAAGGTATATTTTTTATTTTTTTATATTTATATGTAACTGATTTTTTTAAAGAAAAATAGAGAAAATGTCGAAGTATTTATATAAGTAGATTCGAAAAAAAAAAGAAAATAAATAGAAAAGGAAAAAAAAAAAAACAATAGTAACCCTTTACCCTTTATAACTTGTTTTTCTCTCCGAATCTGTTTCATAGATTTGCTATTTTGATGTTTGAATCTCTCTTTTTTATTTCATTCAAAAGTGTTTGAAAACCTTCTTCTGTTTTACAATCTGATTTCTCAGCTTTTATATAGTCATTTACATATATTTCTTATTATTTTTCTACTGTTGTTTGCGTGTTTCTCTTGCAGGAGCAGTTGGGGCGGTAGAGCAGGTGGTGGTAGAGGGCTAGCATGGCAGTGACGGCTGTAGGCAGTGCAAGTGGGGTTAGGGTTAGGTATTTTTTGTTTGAGTATGGTTTGAGTATTGGCCTGCTAGTTTTTTTTTTTTTTTTTTTAATTTTGGATTTGTTTTGGGTTTTGGTTATTAGGCTGTAATGGGTTAGGCCCGGGCAAAATTTGGGCTATGAAATTATTATTATCATCATCATTATTATTGATGTTATGATTTTTTATTTGTTTTACACTATATTTATTTGTTTGTTTGTTTAATATTAGTTCTTTTAGTTTCAATTTTTTTACTTATTATTTTTCTTTTTATTTTGACTAGTTTATGTTATTTTATTTTCATCTTTACTATTGTTATTCATATTAATTGCTTTATTATTATTTTATTTATATTAGTGACATTGTTTATTCTTTTACATTTTACTACGAAATTATGTTACATTTTACTCGATACACAAATCGTGTTTTTTAAATAAGCAATATTTCATATTTTGAGAATCGAAATATCGTTCCCTAATTTACGGGATTTTGACTTTCTCGATAAATCTAAATGCCCGAACATTTCCAAAGCATAAATCTTTAAATATTCTCGGGAATTAGTAAAATCGTGCTCTAACTTATGGAATATGATTTCTTTCTAAACCGAGATAATCAAATATCTTTTAAAATAAATAAAATTTTTGGTGTTTATTCTCGTTTCGGGGATTTAAGACATTGTGTCCTAACTTACGGGACATAGTTCTTTTTCTCGATTAACGTGAAATACATTATTTTCTAAAAATTTTCAATTAAGCAATATTTTAACGAAAGATTGTTTTCTTTTAAAATCTTTTCAAAGTTCTCAAATTTTTGACACCAAGACATTAATTAATCAACTAGGCATCAATTTTGGGCGTATCAAGGGTGCTAATCCTTCCGCATGCGTAACCGACTCCCGAACCCATTTTCTGAATTTTGTAGACCAAAAATCATCATTGTACAAGCCCAATTTTGGATCCAAAACCCACTAACCCCTAAACAGAAGCCCAAACCCAACTAGCCCCAAGTTTAGGGTTTCAGAATCTGAAACCCTAAACCACTTGCCCCCACCGCCTCTGACTCCCACCGCCTCAGTCACGTCGACAGCGCAAGTGGCCTCTGCTCCACCGCCTATTTTCCTGCAAAGAAAATACAATGTAATTGTAATGGCTATTTAAAGCCGAATCAAAGAACCATGTAAATGGGGGCATTTCGTGAAATAAAAAGCAACATTTTGATTCTAAATGCAAAGGCAAAAAACAGAAATCCCAGCAATATCAAAAGCAAAAAAAAGTCCAAACAGAAAGTCAAAATCCAATAGTCGAAGGTGATTATCATCGTTAATTCCTTTCTTTTTTTTAGCCTATTTACCTATATACACATACATATTATAAATATATTTTAGAAAAAAAAGGAGAAAAATTTTACCTCGGAGCGATTTTCGGCCACCGCACACGGCGGCGATCGGCCTGCTCCTCACCGGCTTCTGGGCTGATAGACCAAGAGTGAGAGAGGATTTGAGTTTTTTTTAAAAAGGGGAGAGGGGAAATGAAAAAAAAAATAGAATAAATGGCTTATATAGGTTGGCAAAACGCATCGTTTTGCCCGGCCATTTTAAAACGCAAAAACGACGCCGTTTCAAGCAATGACCCGGGGACCCGACCCGCCTATGCCCAGGGTCCGCGTGTTTTTAGACTGAGGGGTTATTTGCGCCCTTAGTCCTTCTGCTTTTCCAAGGCTTCACAATTGAGTCTTATTTAATTTTAATTTGGCCCTAAAATTTACTTCGTTTTCAATTTGGTACCTTTGCGAACGGCGCCGTTTTAGTAGATCGGGATATTTACTCCTTTGGTCCCTCCTAGTTGCTCGTGTGTTCAAATTAATCCCCTTTTTCCTTCATTTATTTTAAATTCGCCTCAAAATTCCACTGTTAATTCAATTTCATCCTTTTTTTACTTTTCCTCATTATTCTAATTTAATTTTAATATTATTTATAATATCATATTTTATTATTGTTGTATTTTTTAATAGTTCATTATTATCATTTTATTATATATATATATATATATATATATATATATATGTTATAAAGTATTATTAATAGTTTCAATATTATTATTCTTATTAACACATATGTATGTTAATATTATATTTTGTCTATATTTTTTTTTATACATAGGTATATATATATATGTATATTCCTCCTTTTTAATACTATGTATATATTTTAATATATTACATGTATGTTTTGTTTTGTACACTATGTATATATTACGTATATGCCTTTAATATTATTAGGTATTTATTTATATATATTTATATAATATTATTAATAATTGTTTTTTACATTATTACCATTTCTAATATATATATGTATCGTATATGCCTTTATATATAGTATGCATATATCGCTCGTATTATTAGTTATATGTATATCTATTTTCAATATATGTTTATGTAATGTTTTTAGTATTATCATTATCTTTGTATTGTTACTATCGTTATTATATCTTTCATTGTCGTCACTATTGCATTATTACTTTCATCATTATTATTATTACTAACATGTATATATACTATATATTTTTATTATATCACGTATATGTTTTTATATATACGCTATGCATATGCATTTTTAAAATATTGTATTATTATTATGTATATATATACTTTTCTCATATATTTCTTATTACTTCTATTATTATGTATGTACCTTAATACATATATGTATATACTACTGTCGTTATCATTGTCATTTTATTTTGCCATTTTTTTACATTTATCTATTTATTTGCTTGCATATTCAATTACTTCATTTTCCTCACGTACGTGTTTACATTCACATATTTCTAAGCTTCAATATTATTTCGTCTCTTATACTTGCTCATATTATTATCTTTGACATAGTCGCACCTATTATTATGTTCTCATACGTGTTAATACCATATTATGCTTTTACGTTTTACAATAAATCGCGTTACTTTTTGCTCAATATATTAAGACAATTCTTTCATAAAAGCAATATCCGGTATTAGGTGATTCGAGATAATCGTGCCCTAACTTACTGGGTTTTGACTTTTCTCATTTAACCTAAATAACGGAATATTCTTTTTAAATCACGATACGAGTCAAAAATGCTTATTTTCGGAGATGCGAGGTGTGGTGCCCCAACTTAGTGGGTACGACATTTTGTTACCTCGAAATAAGATTCTTTTGCAAATAAAGGCAAAGTTCGGTGTTCAAAAATTCGAGGAAACGTGCCCTAACTTACTGGGCTTCGATTTTCCTCGTCCACCCTAACTAACCGAATATCCTTTTAAAGGAAGTTAAAATACATCGATTTTAAATAAAAGGCAAGCTTATTCTCAAAAGTTTGAGACGCCGTATCCTAACTCACTGGATATGACGTATCGTTGCCTCGAGACGAGAATGTCTTTAAACATTTTAATGTTTATTTTGCAAAAGAGGGATCGTATTTCAAAGTCTTTCAAGTTCTTAATTTTCGGCAATTAAGACACTAATTAATCAACTAGGTACCAATTTTGGGCGTATCGGGGGTGCTAATTCTTCCTCGTGCGTAACCGACTCCCGAACTCATTTTCTGATTTTCGTAGACCAAAGATTATCGTTTTAGTAAACCTTAACTTTTATTAAAATGATTAATTTGAGGTGACCCGATCACACCTTATCAAAAAGGATTGGTGGCGACTCTCGTTTTTCATTGTCATTTTCAAATCTAAGTCGATTCCCGTTTTTTCAAAAAAACATGGTTACGACAGCTTGGCGACTCCGCTGGGGAAAAATAAGAGAGTCAAGCCACAAGTTGATTAACTTTTGTCTTTTTGTCGAAAATTGAAAATTTGATTTTGAGATACGATCCTTCCATTGCATTTCACCCGTTTTTCTTGCGATTTTCATCATTTTACTCCTATTTTCTTTAATCGCTTCGAGTTTTTATGCATATATCCTCGCACATTGCATTGCATGACCGCTGTGGTCATACCCCTTTAAGTGGGAGTAAGAAACTACTCCTTCGTGAGGTTTTCACCTCTGTGCAGGACAGTGGATCGCTTTCGGGATACATTCGTACCTATGTCTTTATGAGATTTTCATCTCCATGCAGCCATAGGGAAATGTATTCCCCTGAACTGAACTCGGTCTGTATGAACCTATAATGGGTGAAGATCGAGGAATTTGCTGGTTCAAGTACCCTTACTCTAGAACCAAACCACATATAGAGAGACCTAGGAGCCCACCCTAGGTAGAGCCACTTCGAACCCCTAGTGGTCACCCAAATTGCTTTATTTGTTATTTATTTATCCTGTACTAACGTGTTTTGTTTTTGTTTTGTTTATAATTGCATTGCATTACATCATCATAGGAAGGAGGTGTTGATTCATATTTGATTGCTAAATAGAACAGTTTGTCATAAGAAAACGAATTTTTTTTGATAAAGTAGATTATAACACGGTTATCTAAATATGGTCCAAGTAAACACAATGAAAGAAGGCTGATAGTCCGTGAAGAAATACAAGACTTTGCTTCATTGCCTTAGGATGTAAGCTGACAAAGATTATTCAAGAGTCGTCACGTCTTAAAGAAGCTGACGAGTATCGTAGGGACAAGTGATCAATGAGTCACGGCCTGGATCAAGGAAAAATGAGTTAATATAGACATCTCTTGGGGAATTTGCAAGACTCGACCACAAGTTCCAGATGTGAAGACGAAGATAGGTGTCTTCACTTGGAATATGAGAGAAAAGCCGCATATGTAATCCATTTTATGTAAAGGAATTTGTTTTCTAGAAAAGTTGTTCTAATGAAATTGAATTCAAAATCAATGCCTTCCTTTCTTTTGCATTCATTTCATGCATTTGCATTGCATTGCATTATTGGCTATTTGATTTGTAAATGGACTATTCATTTTTTGGACTTTTACTTTTGGGTTTTATTTTATAAATTGGGCCAGGCTAAAATTAACCTATTGCAACTTTAGATTGGAAAATCCACTAAGCTGTGCCAATAAGTTGTTGTGAAGGAGTTGGAATCCAAATTAAGCTCTTCTAAATTGGTCAAATTAAGTGGCCTCTCACCATCTACAAAGCATTTAGATAAGCAGATTTATCACTAATGGAATATTAAATGAGAAGTTGGTATGTATATGTAAGAATATGATAAAATAAAACATATCAACACATACCATGGGAAGATTAGAGGCTTTCAATTTTATTGTTACTCAAATTTATTAATTTCAAATTAGATAAATATCTGTGAACTCAGTTTTTAAATAATTATTAATTTGAGTTGAAATAAAATAATGAAACTACATATTTGTTTATGACAACTTTATTAATTTAAAAAATATTTATATCGTTTAAAATTTTAAAGACTATTTTTGTCATTCATATTTAGTAGTTAATATGAAGTTTGGACTTATTTTATATATAAGTTTGAGCTCATGATTTAGTGGCAAAAGATTTTTTTGGGAAGGCATTGTATGAAATTGTAATTTCATGTTATCCTTATCCCTTTCCAATATGAGATAAATCAAATTTTTCTTCCTGATTTTCAGTTTTTTCCCCTAGAAAAAATTTCAAATCCATCTAAAGTACTAAAAATTAGGAGGAAAAATTTAATTTATCATTTTTCTATTTGAAAGGAATAGGGATCTGGAACCACAGTTTCATAAAAAAAAATTTTCTCTTTCTTCATGCTAAGGTTTGAAACAATATAAAAATTTTACCACAACATCAATGGCTTGTTTGACTACAAAAATATAGATAGTAATAAATTATATATATATATATATATATATATATATATGTATATATTAATATATATGCTACAATATGTTTATCACAACGCTGAAAATTGTAGAGCATTATTAAATGTTTTAATTGGTAATGCATAACATTATATATAGTTTTCTCATAATACACTATCAATTATTACATAACAAAGATATTACATTCTACCTTTAAAAACTTTAAAGCAAATAACCCAAACAAAATTTGAAAAACAAGTGCATACAAATGTAAACCTCCAAAGCACAAGCCTACCCGCTTCTTTTGAAGATGGGAAATCACAGAAGATTGTCCTCAATAAAATACTGGCAGGTCTTGATGCAGTGTTCAATAAAAGAAAACCATGCTTGACGCCAATAAGGATTTATATACAGGATGAGAACAATAACCAGTAGCACAATTGCATAAGCAACAAAAAAGGTCACCCAAAAAACATACTTGTCCATCAAACCACTTTCTTCTTCGTTGTTTGAGGTATTTGGTACTCCTATCGGGGGTGAATCAAGGTCTTTGCAATTTTTATGTAGGAGAGGCCCGCAGAGAAAAGGATTCCCCACATAACTGCTTTCATCGAAGGTTCCAAATTGAGCTTTCGGAGACGGAATACTCCCTGACAAGTTGTTGTATGACACATTGAAGACTTCTAAGGTGTACAACTCCGTCAATTGAGTAGGGATTCTTCCAATTAGGCTGTTGTGAGAAAGGTCCAGACTCTCAATTTGCTTGAGCTTTGAGAACATTGACGGTATATGTCCAGTCAAATTATTGTGTGACAGGTTTAGTGATCGAATTTCACTCAAATTTCCAATCTCTGTGGGGATTTCACCTGTTAATCTATTACATGATAAATCAATTCCAGACATGTACTCAAGAATGTTTCCCTTGTATGTGTAAGATGCTCTCTTTGTTGTATAGTCCACCTTTTCTTGCATTTGATTCTCAATAACGAGATCTACATATAATAAATCAGCTTCTCTAAAAATGGACCACTCAAATTCTGTCAATCCAAAGTAATTAGCCGTTTCCATGATTACTGAAGATCCACCATTGGTCTTTGTTGAAGATTTTTCATCATTTGGCTCAAGAGTTAAATGACTCAAACAAGAAGGTATCGAACCAGAAAGCTTGTTTTGAGAAAGATCAATGATGCTTAATGAATACAATTTACATATCTCAATGGGAATTTCTCCGATAAAATAATTGGCTTTTAGAAGGAGGACACTTAAAGCCGAAAGAGTTCCAATCCTGTATGGAATTTCCCCAGTCAACTGGTTTTCACTAAGATCTAAAGTCACCAAGGAAGAGCTATTAAAGAATGCATTTGTCAAGGTTCCACTTAATCTATTTTTGCTCAAATGGAGATGTTTAATAGATTGTGCATCGAAGCAAGATGGTATTGGGCCAGAAAAATTATTTTTTGAGAGGTCCAAAATATTAAGAGAATCCAAATAGCACAATTCCATCGGAATGAGACCCTTGAACTGATTGTTGGATACTGCCAATGCCTTTAAATTTGACATATTCCATATCCATCTTGGGAGTTCTCCAGACAAATTGTTGTTACTTAAATCCACATCTTGAAGAGAGTACCAAGGGATAGTTGAGATATCAATGCCAGGTATATTTCCATCAAAGTTATTGCCATCTAAATATAACAATTTTAATAAAGATGAGCGAAAGATAGTCGGGGTTATCTTTCCACTTAGATGATTATTTGATAGCCTAAGAAACCTCAACGAGTCACTTTGAGCTAACATTTCTGGTATTCCTCCTGATAGTTGATTATGTGATAGATCTAATAATAAATATGTAGTATGCAAACTACCCAAACAAGGAGGAATATTACCTTGAAGGAAATTTCCTGATAGGCTTAACTCAAATAGTTGTGGAAAGATTGAACAAATGTTTGCAGGAATGGGACCTTGTATTTTGTTGTCAGATATATCAACAACCGACATGTTTGGACTCGGATGAGATGGAAGATTGAGATGGCCCATAAAAGAGTTACCCTTTATGAAAAATTTTTCCATTCTTGTATTGTTCTCTAACAACAAAAAGGGAATCTTCCCTCCAAAATTATTATATGAAAGATCAATAATAATCAGGTCATTTTGGTAATAGAGGAATTTTGGAATTTCAATGTGGAGTTCCTTTGTTGTGCAATTTGACAAAAGGAAGGCTTTTAGTTGGAACTCTGGGACCCATGTTTGAATGGTAGGCTCTTTGACTAATTTGTTTTGATTGCTGAAGAGGACTTTGAGGTGTGAGTGGTTGGCAAATGATATAAAAATGGATGGAACTTCGAATAAGTTTCTTGAAAGAGAAATGAATCTAAGCAAAGTGAGATTGGCTAGAGCAGTGGAGGCACCTTTCCCAGCGAATTGATTATCGGAAATATCCAAATAATGAAGAGATGACAAGTTAGCCAAACATGAAGGGAGTGTTCCAACAAGAGCATTTTCACTAAGATCCAACAGCTCAAGCTTTTGTAAATCACACCACCCTGTAAAACAAATTTGTGCAAGTTACTCCAATATTCTAAGAGGATAAAAAAATAATTAATAAAGAGATTATCTAAATATCTACATCATAATTATTAATTTACCTTGGGTAGGTAATGTCCCATTCAACCTACAGCCATGCAAAGTCAAGACCTTAAGAGAAGAAAATACACCAATGCTTTGAAGAATGTTGTTGTTGAGATATGAATAATCCAGCATCAATTCCTCTATTTTGCTCGACACATGCAATTGATCTTTACAAGTGTAGAAGAGTTATTTAAATGTTTGATGTTAAGTAAATAATATTTTTAAATGGAATCAAATTATAAAATTATATATTCACATACACATATTATACCTTGAGTAGAAAATGTGTCATTGAAGTAATTGCCTTTCAAATATAAGGTCTTAACAGATGAGAATGTCTCCAGAAGCTGTATTAGAGAAGTAGTTCCACCAGTGAACACATAATCTAATGTAGCAATCTTTAGCTTTCCCAAACTTCCATTTTCTGAGAGACAAATTAGTGGTTGGCATCAGTTCACTAGATATCTAATGGCAAGTAATTAGTAAGACTTTCCTTAGTTGATACATATACCTTTATTCTCTATGGGCACAAATTCCTTCACCTTATTGAAGCTTATGTCTAGCTCCTCTAAGTTGCTCAAAGAATCTAATAATTCTGTGAAGATCGACAAATAGGATTTAAAATTAAATCACACAAAATAAATGCAATAACTCAACAATTAATTTTTTTGTTTAAAGGAAGATTAAATATATCAAATAATTTCACCTTTAATGTTTATTGATCCTTTAAGCTGGTTATTCATTATCCTCAATGACTTTAGATTGGAAAATCCACTAAGCTGTGCCAATAAACTGTTTGTGAAAGAGTTGGAAACCAGAATAAGCTCTTCTAAATTGGTCAAATTAAGTGACCTCCCACCATCTACAAAGCATGTAGATAAGCAAATTTATTTCTAATGGACTATTAAATGAGATATTGGTATATATATGTAATAATATGATAAAGTAAAACATATCAACACGTACCATGGGGAGATTGGAAGCCCTCAATATTATTGTAACTCAAATCCAACACCTTTAGCTTTGTCAGATTATTCAATACTATCCAAATCAATACAATATATTTTTTGTCAGTCTAATAAAGTAATCATCACAAAAATTAAGTTATATTCAACTTTTATATAATAACTCCATTTTTCTGTCAAAATATTGGATGTTATAGATAAGTTATTGTTATACACTTATAACAATATTTAATATTTAAATTATATTTAATTTTTAAAAAAAATTTAAATTAAAAACTATAATATATTAATAAAAATATTAATTATCGAGATTCAAATTGTATCTTTAACATAATTTACTACTGTAACTCTATTTATTAAAAACCATTTTCATTTAATAAAATATGATTAATATATTTTATATAAAATTTAAACATTTTATTGAAATAATATCTTAACTAAAATTTATTTATTTTTTCACTTAAAAATAGAATTATTTGTGTTAAAATGTGAGGCAACATATTATTATAGAAAACTAATTTAATAAAAAGTATATTGTATACTTTATAGATGCAACTATTATAGAAGGTAACAATAATAAATTCCACATATGTATTAACTAGTTTCTTTTTCGTGCTATGTACAGGTTAATTGTATTTATTAATTAAAATACTATTTATTAATTTAATACTAAAAAAATTGATAACACACAAAAAATATTGAAATTGAAACACTATTATTTTGGTACATATATTTTACTTTATATATTGAAGAGATAAAATTTTAATTTATATACTAATATAATTTTTTATATAATTGTAAAAGCGATAATATATAAAATTTATAAATTTCTTTAAATTAAAACATTTTTCTCAATGACTCTGAGTTACTCAAAATATCAAATAATTCTGTGAAGATCGACAAATATAATTTAAAATTAAATCATACATGATAAATGAAATAATTCAACAAGTAGTTTATTTCATTTAAAGGAAGATTAAATATGTTAAGTAATTCCACCTTTAATATTTATTGATCCTTTAAGCTGGTTAGACCTTATACTCAATGACTTTAGATTGGACAGCCCACTTAGCTGTGCTAATACACTGTTGTTGAAGGAGTTGGAATCCAGAATAAGCTCTTCTAAATTGGTCAAATTAAGTGACCTCTCACCATCTACAAAGCATTTAGATAAATAAATTTATTACTAATAAACTATTAAATGAGATATTGATTTATATTTGTAAGAATATGATAAAGTAAAATATATTGACACATACCATGGGGAGATAGGAGGCTCTCAATTTTATTGTCACTCAAATCCAACTCCTTTAACTTTGTCAGATTATTCAATACTATTCAAATCAATCAAATATATTTTTTTATCAGTCAAACAAAATCATATGACAAAAATTCAATAATTTTGGTTCATGAAATTCAACTACTTTCCTCAATAAACGAAACTCATTAAATACATTTTATTTTAGGTATAATAACTTATTTGACCTTTCAACTTTATAAAAAAATTTATTTTAGACCTCTATTTAATTTTTTGATTTTTTAGTCCTTAAATTTGCGTTTCATGTCAAATCATCCCAAAATGAATGGAAAAAATTAATGTTTTTAACTTTGCTAATAGTGCATACATGTGAATTGTCAAGTAGATGGCACGTTGGTATTTAATTAAATTTTTAATTTAAAAATAAAAATAAAAACTATTTTAAAAACAAATAACCATTAAAATTATTAAAATTTTGAAAAAAAATTAAAAAAATACTTAAATGCTGATATGTCATCTACATAGCAATCTACATATATGCCACATTAGCAAAGATAGCAAAAATTAACTTTTTCATCCATTTTGAAGTGATTTGACAAAAAAAAAATGTAAATTTGAGGATTAAAAGAGGTAAAAATTAAATTGAGGGCTAAAGTAAACTTTTTTTTTTTTATAAAACTGGAGGGTCAAAAAATTATTATACCTTTATTTTACTACCTAAAAAAAATAAATCCCAAATATAAATTTTTTTAACAGTTAAAAAAGTTGATGAAATTGTAATTTACGTATAGCTTATTATTTTTATTTTATGAAATTTTACATACCTCTAATATCTATTGACCCTTCCAATTGGTTTCCTCCAATGTTCAAGGACTTTAAACTTGATAACCCCTTCAGATATGTCAGATTGTTGTTGTTCAAGAGATTACGAGTCAAATCAAGCGTTTCCAAATTCATCATCGGTTGCACTTCCTCACCTGTAAAAGGTGATTTATGTCATACAATTCTGAAGAGAATTTGTTTGTATAATATGAAGAATAATTATTAGTCAAGCTTTCATCTTTTAACTTGTTCATAAATATACTTTAATAGATCAACACTTTGAAGATTTTGTTGATTATGTATAAAATATCAAATTTAAATATACCTTGGAAATGTGGGAGGCTTTTGATTATATTATCGCTTAGAAATAACATCTTCAAGTTTGTCAAACTCTTCAATTCTATCCAAGAACAATGAAATATATCAAGATTTATTCACTGTTAATTAAAATTAATTAAAAGAAATAAATTAATAGAGAATTTAGTAATCACTACATTTTAATTTATTTTAAAAGAAGCTTACTAGCTTACTTAATAAGATACTATCATTGAAGTAATTGTTGGTTAAGTCAAGGAATTCCAAGTTGTTGAGAGCAGATGATAAAGATACTACATATAAGAGAAAGTTATTGGTCATGATTAATGTCTTAATTTACAATAATAAAATAAATATAAAAATATTAAATCAAATTTCAAGGATTAATCGGTTATCATAGAGATGAAAAGCAACAAACCTTTATTATCCACAAAATCTGCAATTTTATTGTTTCTCAAATAAAGACTCTTCAATTCTTCAAATGGAAGAAATAAAGAGACATTGAGATACCCATATGAATTACTTTGATGTGTGGAATCAAGAAAGAGATCTATTACTCGTTTACTAGTGATGTTGCACTCAACTCTTTTCCACTGACAACAATTTGAACCCTTCACATTTACCCAGTCCTTCAAATCGGCAGGGTGATTGAAGAAAGCTTTAAGTTGGAAGAGAGCAATTCTCTCCTGCTCCAAGCACCCCACAGTCTGTCGCCACCCTCGTACGATGAACACAAGTGTAGTGAGTAGTACCCAAAACAATTTAGCCTCCATCTTCTCTAAATCAACAAACCACACACTTGATACCTTTATGCATTCGAATCAACCAAAGCCTTGGACTTTATACACAACTTGAAATCCTGTCTTACTCCAAAAGTTGGGCGCCATTGCATTGATTTTTTCTCACTAATTATGGTAACCACAGAATTATTATTACTATAATTATAAATAATTATATGAAATCTATTCAAAAAAATTATAAAGTAAATGTTTTATATAAGAATCTTTAGTTTAATTTTTTTGAATTTATTCAATAGAAGTAAATAAATTTATAAATTTTCTCATTTCATATTGTAGGTAATTAGATATGATCTCATATTCATGTTTTGAAACAATGTTTTTTTTTTTGTAATTAAATTATTTAATGAAAAAATACTTCTATGAGAAACCAAATGCAAATGAATCATTTTTTTATTTACATAAATTAATATCTTAATCATTTGAGTAAATATATCAAAAAAAAAAATCATAACTAATGTTTTTACTTACTTCATATTAGTAAATGAATCATTTAGTTGATATAACCTAAATGAATGTTACAATATTAAAATGTATTTATTTACTTCATATTAGTAAATTCCAATTATATAAAAACTAAAAAAAGTTAAATCTAATATAATAGGCTTCATCTGTCTTTATTTAAGAGTTGAAATTATTTTGAATAAACAATTGATTATTTTTCTTATTTATTATCATACATCCTTTTAGTTTTAAATTTAAGCAGATACATTAAAACAATGATAGAAAATTATATGTTTAATTACTTATTTATATTTTGAATATACCATTTATTTTAATATTTAATAGTTTTACATATTTTTCATTTATTGTAAATTTTTATACAGTCATCTTAATATTAGTTTAATATTTACATTGAAGTAGTATTATATATTTAGTATATGTTTATTTTTTAATGTGTTCTAAATTACATAGTATAAAGTATTATAAACTTAAAAATGGGTCGGGCCCAGTCGAGCTTGAGTCTTGAATGTTCAAGCTTGAGCCCAGCCCATATTTTAAACGGGTCTAATATTTTTGTCAAATCCTCTCAAATTTTGCGTGGCCTTTCAAGTTTAGGCAGATAATGTGACCCATTAAAATGTATAACAGAATGTGTAAACATATTAATATTTATTAAAATTTATATATATATATATATATATATATATATATATAATAAATTGGATTGAATTATAACGTGAAACATAAAATAATAATGATGTCTAAGTTTGATTATTGGGTCTTGGTGTCGGCTAATGTGACTCACGAGTCAATAATACCCTTGCTTTTTATGATGGCTTCATGAAATTTTGAGAAATTATAATCACGTCTTTGAGTTTCATAGGCTAAATTTTTATATTTTTCATAAATTTAAAATTTAATTTTTATATATTTGTTTTTAAGAATTTAATTTTTTTAGTTTTATATTTTAAAATTTAAATCTATTTATTAATATTGTTAATTTTTTTATTAAATGTGTTGGTCTGTCGTTTTGAAATAAATAAATATATATTCACTTATTAGCATTGTAACAAAAAATAATAATTTTATAATGAATTTGAATTTAACAAAATAATCTTAATAGTGTTATAAGAATAACATTATGGAGAAGCTGGTAGGGGTTAAGACCCCCAAAAATAGAAAAATATTATATTGATTCCTTTATATAAAAAAAATAGTAAAATTTTACTTTGCCCCTCAAAATTATAAAATTTTAATTTAATTCTTTAAAAAATTTAAAGATATAAGCTAATACAATGATGAAATTACATTTTAACTCTAAAAAAAGTACATAACTCATTTCCCCCCAATTTTTTTTTTTGGCTTCATCCCTAAATGTTAACAGTTGAACTAGAATTTTAAAATTTGAAAAGTATAAGTACTAAATTACCAAAAGCAAAAATATAAAAATTTAAATTTAAATTTCCAAAAAGTATAAAGAAATATTAAAAATTTAACCAATTTCATATAAACCAAAAAGAAAGTTGTTGAATAAACAAAACATCCACACAAAACCTCATTTGTTGTCCGTTGAAGACCACGTTTAACTTGCATTTTAATTGACTGACTTATTTTAAGTGTAGAAAGCAAAAAAAAGTAGATTTAGTAAAGGTATTCACATTTTGAGTCGTGTCTTGGCCTAGTTGAAGAATAAATCCCTAAAAAATGAAATGCAACCATTTATTTCTTACTAATTTAGTTTCCCGGTCATTTAGTTTATCTTTTGAAATAAAAATATTGTACATGTTATTAATTGGTGAAATTTGATTTTTCATCACCGTTGTAGCGACGTAAAAATTTTTGGTTTGGGGTCGCTAATTGTGGCAATCTATTGAAAACTTGAAAACTTGAAAACTTAAATTTTGATTTTTAAAATAAACAGGGAGTCGCCACTGATCTTTTTTTCTACGTGTGATCGGACACATATTAGATTTTTTTTCTTTAAAAACGAGAAAAAGGCTGAGTTTAGATCTACGTTAAAAGTCAGAGAAAAATTAGGGTTCGGGAGTCGGTTACGCGCGAGGAAGGTATTAGCACCCTCGCGACGCCCAAAAATTGGTATCTCATAAACACGTGTTGTCTTGATTTTCAAAAATACGAGTTCAATGTAACATTTAGTCGTGATCCAATTAAAAGAAGACGAGAAGTTTTCAATTTTTGATTTTTGAGAAGGATATACCGTCTTAACACGAGTCGATTGATGTTCACCCAACATAGCGGTGAAATCGACGACATGGTGTTAAATCGATATGTTGCCTTATGTATTGAAATTAATAAAAACACGAATAAATATTTTAAAATAATGAACAATGTGGAAATATATAAAAATGGGCGGGAAACGAAATATAATAGTTGGAAATACATCAAGGCACATAATACATACAACAATGATATTAAAAATAATGACAATGCACGCGATATTAAATGTAACAATAGTATCATATACGAGAATACAATGAGATACAATGAATATACATATAAAGATAATTAAGAGTATATATGTAATATATATATATATATATATAAATAATAGTAGTGTTAGAAATATACTATATATAGTGTTTGAAGTATATACATGAGATAGTAAAAATATATAACTAGCAACGATAAAATATTTACATAATATATATATATATATAAAATACAATATTAAAAAAGGGTATATATATATATATATACGTATGATAAAATAAATGTATTAATATTAATAATAAATATAATAGGGGTAAAAATAAGCATATACATAATATATACGTAATGTGGTACTAAGAATATATATATATATATACAATATGGTATTTAAAAAATATATACATAAGATGGTATAAAAATATGTACATGGAAATGTATAAGAAATATATATAACTAGTAATATTAAAAATATATACATAACATATATAGAACATATACAATACATACATACCTTAGAAATGATAATAATAATAATAAAACTATTTTGTACACTACACAAATACATACACACACATATATATATAAATAACAGTATTAGAAATATATAATATAATATTAGAAATATACATATAATAGTATAAAAAAATATAACTAATAATATTAAAATATATACATATAATGTATAAAAAATATGGTATTAAAAACATATATATATATATATAATAGCATGAAAAATATATATATACATGTATATAATATAGTAGTAAAATACTTACGTAATATATACATAACATAAATATTAATAATATTACATAAATACATTATAAAAATGTACGTAATATATGTATATTAGAAATCATGATAGGAACTATAATAATAGCTTATTAATAATAAATAATAAAAATAACAGCAACAATAGGAACAATAATCACGAGAATAATAGTAATAATATAATAATAATAAATATATAAAAAAATAGAATGATGAAATTAATAATTAAAGTAGTAAAAATATAAAAAGGACTAAATTGAAGACAAAATATAAAGCACGGGATAAATTCTAAAATAAAAACAAAAGAGAAGGACCTATTTGAACACGGGAGAAACATAAGGGGACCAAAAATGCAATTTTTCGAACTATTTTAAAACGCACAACAACAGAGGGACTAAATCGAACCACGCAACAACTCTCAGGACCAAATTAAAGTAAATTAAAACTTGATCGTAAATTAATGAAAAAGCGGAAGGGCTAAATGCGCAATTAGCCCTTCCGTTCAAAAACACACGGACCCTAGGCCGGACGGGTCGGGTCGACCCGACCCGAGGCCAAAATGGCGTCGTTTTATGTTAAATAGGGGGGACCAAAACAGTGCGTTTTGGTCCCCTATATAAGTTAAAAAATTTGTAAAAAAATCATTTGGAGCAGCTGAAAGAAAAAAAAAGAAGGGAGAGAGGGGAGAAAGGAGAGAGGGGAGAAGAGAGAGCTCCGGCCAGGGGGGCCGGTCACCGGACGATCAAGGGCCGCGCTTGGCCATGGCAGCGGCGCGCCACCGTGTGGCACTGGTGGCGAAAAGGTAAAAAATTCACCTTTTTTTCTTATTTTTATTTTTTGTTTTCTAATATTATTTTTATTTATATTTATGTATTTAGATATGGAGAGAAAAAGAAAAATCGAAAATGAACAAAAAAAAAAAATAGGGGATTCACCTTAGATTTTAGTCTGATTCAATGATATTGCACTGTTCTTGGTATTTTGAAATTGCTTTTGTATTTAATCTACTGGTATTGTTGCAAAAATAAAGGAAAATTCTTTATTTTATTGATAGCTCGAAAAAAAAGTCCTTGAATCTGCCTGTGCATTCGGCTTTTATAGCCCATTTACATTCCTTTTTTTATTTCTTTCTGTCTTTTCTCTGTTTAAATTTTGCAGGTGGAGGGGCATGGGCGGTGCTGCAAAGTTGATGGAGCGGCGGGGTAGTTGTGTCAGAGGCAAGTGGGGGTGGCCGAAGGTCAAGAGGTAGTTGGGGGTTAGGTAGTTTAGGGGTATGGGTGGCTAGGGTTTGGTGTGTTGGGTTTTGCGTAATTGGGTTGGTGGGTCTGTTGGGCTAAAGGGTAATTGGGTTAGTTTTATTGGTTTATAGGTAGTTAGGTTATTGGGCTCCGGGTATGGGTTGGTTTAAATGGGTTAGGGTTATTTAGTTGGGTTAGCTGATGTGTATGGTTTGTAAGGGTTTTGAAATTGGGCCAAAATTGGCCTGATACAACCGTTGAAATCATTTTTTTGAAAAACGAGGTCGACTTTGATTTCAAAAACGAAAAGTGAGAGTCGCCACCAATCCTTTTTATTTAGGTGTGATCTGATCACTTGGTAATTCAGTCGTTTTAACAAAAATTTAAATTTATTAAAATGATGATTTTTGGTCTACAAATCTAAAAAACAGGTTCGGGAGTCAGTTACGCACGAGGAAGGGTTAGCACCCTCGATACGCCCAAAATTGGTACCTAGTTGATTAATTAACGTCTTGGTGTCGAAAATTTGATAACTTTGAAGATTTAAAAGTACGATCCATTGTTAAAATATTATTTAAATTTTTTTGAGAAAATGACGTATTTCACATTAATCGAGGAAAAGAATTATATCCCGTAAGTTAGGACACAATATCTTAAATCCCCGAAATGAGGATAAACACTGAAAATTATTTATTTTGGAAGATGTTTGAGTATCTCGGTTTTAGAAAGAGATTATATCCCATAAGTTAGAACACGATCTTTTCTTAATTCCCGAGATTATTTAAAAACTTATGTTTTAAAAAGGGACTTGTGTATTCGGATTTATTGAGAAAATCGAAATTCCGTAAGTTAGGGAACGATTTTTTCGAATCTCGAAACACAAAGTATTGCTTAAAATTTTTTTTAAACACAAATTTATGTATCAAGTGAAGGTTAATGTAATACAATTTTGTAGTAAAATGGAAAATGAATTATGGTGCCGATATGCATAATCGAATAAAAAATGAGGGCGATAATGTAAATAACAATAATAAGGGCAAAAAATGTAAAATATAGATAAAATAAACGAATGAGATAAAACAAGCCGAAAAAAAAGATAAATGAATAAATAAATATTAAGTAAAGAGATTTAAAAATGATGATAATAATAATAATAATACAATAATAATGATAATGATAATAATAGAAAATAATAATAAAATAAAGAATAATAATAATACATTAATAATAATAATGACAATAAAATAAGGAATAGTAATTATAAGAATGATAATAATAATAATAATAATAATAATAATAATAATAATAATAATAATAATAATAATAATAATAATAGTAATAGTGGTAAAAATAACAATAATAATGATAATAATAATAGTAATAATAATATGTTAAATAATAATAGTAAAAAAATAATAGTAATAATAATTACAAAAATGATAATAGTAATAAAATAAAATGATAATAATACTAATGTTAATAGTAATAAAAATTAAAATAGTAATAATAGTAATAATAATATTGATAATAAATAATAATAGTAAAAAGAATAATAATAATAGTAATAATAAAAATATTAATAATAGTAATTAATTAATTTTAATAATAAAATAGTAAAAATAACTAAAAAAGGGCTAAATTGAACTTAAAACGAAAGTTCGGGGCAAATCTGAAATAAAATAAAAAGAAAAGGACCAGATTGAATGCTCGAATAACAAGGAGGGACCAAAAGGGAAATAATCTCTTCCCTCCAAAACGCATAGCTTCAAGGGGGACTAAATTGGAAACTGAAATAAATTACAAGGTAAAATTAAAATTTAAAAAAACTTGATTGTAAAACTATGAAAAAGCGGAAGGGCTAAATGGGCAAATAACCCATTTATTGAAAACACGCGGATCCTACTGGCGGGTTGGGTCAACATGCGGATCCTAGGGGTAAAATGACGTCGTTTTGGGCATTTGAGGCCAGTCCCAAAACGACGTCGTTTTGGGGGCCTATATAAGTCAAAAATTTTTTAAAAAAATTTCATTCCTTCCCATCTCACCAAAAAAAAACTGAAAAACCCCTCCTCTAATTCTCTCAAACCCCTCTCCTCTCTGGCCATGGCTCCGACAGAGCGCCGCCACGTCGGCCTCCGATTGCTGACGACGGCGCCGCCATATGCAGCAGCGGGAAGGCCAAAAGATGCCCGCTTTCCGGCGAAGTCAAATAAAGGGTAAGTTTTCTCATTTGTAGAACTTTTTTTAATATATATAAATGGTTTTTTTAAAAAAGAAAATAAAGAGATATATGTGTATATAAATAGTTTCGAAAAGGAAATAAAATCAAAGACCTTGGCACGTTAGCTTTGTTTTTTTCCTCTTCGATCTGCTTGCTGTTTTTTTTGATTATTTGGTATGCTTGAATCGTTTTTTTTATTCAAAAAGTGTCCAGAAAAAAAATACAAAATATTGCAAGGCTTATATAGCCATTTACAAAGTATTTTTGTCCATTTGCTTGTCATTTCTGCCTTTAATTTCTTGCAGGTGGAGGTGCAAGTGGCGAGGGTGGTGGCCAGTGGACTGCTAGTGCTGACAGTGGCGGTTGGAGTGTGGCGCCGACCTAGGGTTAGGTGGCTAGGGTTTTTTGTTTTTGTTTTTTTTTTTCTGAAAATGTTATGGGCTGTTGGGTTTAAGTTTAGGTTTGGGTTTTAATTTTTGGCTTAATTTATTTGGGCTGGAGTCTGTTGGGTTTGGTTTGGGTCTACTTATGGGTATTGGGTTTGGTTTGGTTTTGGTTTTGGGGTTTGTTTGAATTGGGTTGATGTAATGTAAAAAAAATTGGACTGTTCTGTTAGGCCCGGGAAAATTTTGGGCTTTACAGCTGCCCCTCTTTGCTCATTTTCGTGTAAAGAGAACAGAGCAAAGACTTTTAAGAAAGACCAATTTTGCTCGGTCTCGCTGAGTATTGACTTCTTTAGTGCTCCTCTTCTTTAGGTCACCTCGTTCCAGTCCACCACATCTAGTTGTTTCGATCTATTCCACCGCAACTTTAGAAAGACAAGATTTGTAGTTTCAATCTACTCCGCTGCAACCTCAGGGATATGAGATTTGTGTTTTTAGTCTGCTCCGCTGCAACTTCAAGGGAATAAGATTCGCTATCTTTAGTCTGCTCCACTGCAACATCAGGGAGATAAGACTTGTAAGTTTTTTCAATCTACTCCACTGCCACTTCAGGGAGATAAGATCAGTTTATTTTTAACCTACTCCACTGCAACTTTAGGAAGATAAGGTTTGCTATCTTCGCTCTACTCCACTGCAACTTTAGAGTGATAAGATCTGTAATTTATAGCTTCAATCTGTTCCACTGCAACTTCAGAGAGATAAGGTTTGCTTTGATCCACTCTACTGCAACTTCAGAGACATAATATCTGTAATTATAGCTTCAATCTGTTCCACTGCAACTTCAGGGAAATAAGATTCGCTATCTTCAGTCTGCTCCACTGCAACTTTAGGGAGATAAGACTTGTAATTTCAACCTGCTCCACTGCAACTTCAGGGAGATAAAGTTTGTTTTGATCTGCTCTACTGCAACTTCAGAGAGATAATACTTGTAATTTTAACCTGCTTCACTGTAACTTCAGGGAGATAAGGTTTGTTTTGATCTACTCTATTGCAACTTTAGATAGATAAGATTTGTAATTATAGCTTCAATCTGTTCCACTGCAACTTCAGGGAAATAAGATTCGCTATCTTCAGCCTGCTCCACTGCAACTTCAGGGAGATAAGACTTGTAATTTCAACCTGCTCTACTGCAACTTCAGAGAGATAAGGTTAGTGGCTGTAATCTGCTCCACTACAACTTCAGGGAGATAAGATTCGTCATCCTTAGTCTGCTCTACTCCAACTTCAGGGAGATAAGACTTTTGAATTCACCGATCTTGCTACATCGTCCTCTAGGGGGACATGACCTGTAGAATCGATTTCATGGTCCTACACTTATGCCAAATGATTAGGATGTGATGATCAGAATGAATCAAATACTCTTAACTAGATGTGTATGAATGATATTTGCATGAATGCAAAATGTTATGAGAATGATCCCTTCTTAATGTTTGGGTTGTCATTGCTCTTTGTTCATCAAGGTTCTATCATTGACGCATTACCTTGCCTTCTTGCTCAGCTAGTATCTTTGACAGAAAACCCGAAGGAATAGTCACAATTTAGACTATTCTTTCTCAAATATTTCTAACCCTTAGTTAGTTCTAAATAATAGTCCTGTTTTAGGTTCCTGTACTATTTAGAAACTTTCAGAGTAATATGCAGAACTCCTTTTGTGAAAATATTATTAGTCCAATAATCGTTATTTTAATGTAAAATGCTTGAAAAAGATCATAGTGATGGAAAAAACTAAAATTTATCAGGAACAAAACATGAAAAGAATGGATTAATCAAAGAAATCAAATATTACTGGAATACAAAATGGGTAAAAGGAAAATAGGTGCCCTAGATATCGCAGCCTGGGCTTCTCTGTACAAGCTTCTTGAAGACCCTTTTTGAGCTCAATATGTGTTTAGGGGATCTAGAGTACTCTGCTGATGCCCCAAGACGTAATATCTCTCCTCCTTGTTAATTCAGGTATCGTAAGAGTACAGCATGCCCCACCTTCAATCAAAATTCGAATTGCCCTTTTACAGGTTTTCAATTCAAAATCCATTTGATCTTAAGGTGCCCTTTGCGGGTTTTAACCTTGGCCTCTCCTTTTTTTTTGAATTCATTCGATTAGGCAAGTTCTTACCATCCATCTCGGTCAATATCAATACTCCTCCAGAAAAGACCTTCTTTACCACATAAGGTCCTTCCCAATTTGGCATCCATTTACCTCTGAAGTCCTTTTGTATGGGCAAGATCTTTTTCAATACAAGGTCTCCCTCGTGGAATTCTCTGGGATGAATGTTTTTGTTGTAAGCTCGCATAATTCACTTTTGGTATATCTGACCATGACGGATAACTTTCAACATTTTCTCTTCGATCAAGTTTAGCTGATCATATTGGGATTAGATCCATTCTGCTTCATCCAACTTTAGCTCTGAAAAGACTCGAAGGGAAGGAATCTCAACTTCGATGGGTAAAACTACCTCCATTCCATAGACCAATGAGAAAGGCGTTGCCCCGGTAGAGGTCCTAACAGACGTTTGATAAGCATAGATGGTGAATGGTAACTTCTCATGCCAGTCTTTATAAGTCTCAGTCATTTTCCCCACAATCTTCTTAATGTTTTTATTAGATGTCTCGACTGCATTGTTCATCTTCGAGCGATACGGTGACGAGTTATGGTGTTTGATTTTGAACTGACTGCAGACCTCCGCTATTGTACTATTGTTCAAATTCAATGCATTGTCAGATATGATCCTTTCTAGCGTTCCATATCGACAAATGATTTTTTTTTCAGGAACTTGCTAACTGTCGATTTTGTAACATTGGCATATGAAGCGGCGTCTACCCACTTGGTGAAGTAGTAGATGACCACAAAGATGAATCGATACCCATTGGAAGCTTTTGGCGATATTGGCCCAACCACATCCATGCCCCACATCGAGAAAGGCTATAGAGAAGTCATAACATGTAGATGTGAAGGAGATACATGAATCTTGTCTCCATAGTTTTGGCACTTATGACATCTTTTGGCGTAGTTAATACAATCCCATTTCATGGTAGACCAGTAATAACCAAACCTCATAATTTGCCTGGCCATTGTAAAGCCATTAGCATGTGTCCCACAAATGCCCTCATGGACTTCTTCCAAGATTTTCTTAGCCTCTATAGTGTCTACACATCTTAATAGCACTTGATCCTTTTTTCTTTTATATAGGATCTCCATATCCAAGACATAATCACTGGCCAGTCTTCTCAACGTTCTTTTATCATTCTTAGTAGCTTGGTTAATGTATTCATGATTCTTCACATATCGCAGTATATCATGGTACCAAGGATGATCATCCTTTTCTTCTTCTTCTTCGTTGTGGTAACAATAAGCCAGAGCCTTATAAATACTCATCTGGATTGGTTTCACATCCTCTTGTTTGTTCACCTTGATCATGGAAGCTAAAGTTGCTAAAGCGTCAGCCATCTGATTTTCTTTTTGCGGGAGGTAACAGAAGATGATATCATCAAACTCTTTAATTAATTCAAGGACCAAACTTTGATAATTGATCAACTTGGGATCTCTTGTCTCCCATTCACCTTTAAGCTAATAGATCACTAGCGCAGAATACCCATATACCTCTAGCACTTTAATCTTGCGTACTACAAATGCACGAATTCCCATGATACATGCTTTGTATTCGACCATATTGTTTGTGCAATCAAAATCCAATTTACTAGTGAAGGGATAATGATCTCTGTTTGGGAATACCAAGACTACCTTGATTCCGTTACCCACGGCATTTGATGCTCCATCGAAGTTTAGCTTTCAAGGATGACCTTCTTAAGAGTCTTCTCAGTGGTTATCATGTACCTTATATCTTCATTTGGGAAATCAAAGTTCAAAGGCTTATAGTCTTCTAGAGCTTTACTGGCTAGAAAATCTGCTATTGCACTCCCTTTTACAACTTTCTGGTTCACATAGACTATGTCAAATTCAGAAAGCAGAATTTGCCATCGGGTGATTCTTCCATTCAAAGTAGCCGACTCCATTATGTACTTCAGAGGATCGAGTTTTGAGATGAGCCAAGTTGCGTGATACAACATATACTGTCTCAATCTTCAGGTTGTCAAGATTAAAGCACAACACAACTTTTCAATTGGCGAGTATCTTGTCTCACACTCAGTGAACTTCTTACTAAGGTAATATATTGCCCTTTCTTTCCTTCTTAACTCATCGTGTTGTCCAAGCACACATCCCATAAAATTTTCAAATACTGCTAAATACAGTATCAGTGGCTTATCTAGACTAGGTGGTTTCAACACTGGGGAATTGGACAAGTATTGCTTAACATTGTCAAAAGTCTTCTGGCACTCCCCATCTCAAACATCGGGGTTGTGTTTCTTAAGGAGACGGAATATAGGGTCACATTTCTCGATTAGTTGTGAAATAAATCGAGCGATGTAATTTAGTCTTCCTAGGAATCCTCGAACTTCTTTTTGAGTATGCGGTAGAGGTAACTCTTGTTTGGCTTTGACTTTATCTGGGTCAATTTCAGTCCCTTTTTCGCTAACTACGAATCCTAGCAGTTTTTCTGACCTAGCCCCGAAGGTACAGTTTGCTGGATTGAGTTTTAGCTAGAATTTTCTCAACTTCAAAAATAATTTCTTCAAGACTTGCACATGCTCCTCTTCTGTTCGGGATTTGGCAATCATGTCGTTGACATAAACTTCAATTTCTTTATGCATCATATCATGGAACAGGTTACCATGGCTCTTTGATATGTTACTCCCGCGTTTTTCAGTCCAAATAGCATTACCTTATAGCAAAAGGTTCCCCACATGGTTACAAATGTGGTCTTATCCATGTCTTCAGGATGCATCTTTATTTTATTGTATCCAGAGAAGCTATTCATGAAGGAGAACAATAAGTAACCTGCCGTTTTGTCCACTAAGGTGTCGATATGGGGCAATGGGAAATTGTCCTTCGAGCTGGCTTTATTCAAATCCCTGTAGTCTACACACATCAGTAATTTTCCATATTTTTTAGGGATGAGGACGATATTGGCTACCCATTCTGAGTATTTAACCACTTTTAAGAAACCAGCATTGAATTGCTTTTTGACCTCCTCTTTTATTTTTAACAAATCAGGCCTCATTTTTCGAAGCTTCTGTTGAACCGACTTGCATTTTTCCTTTATGGGGAGTCAGTGTACCATGATATCAATACTTAAACCGGGCATGTCTTGATATGATCATGCAAAGACATCTTTAAACTCTTGGAATAACTCAATGAGGTCCCGCTTTATCTTTGTGGTAATGCAAGCTCCGATCTTTACTTCTTCTTTTCTTGTTCGTCTCCCAAGTTCACAATTTCTACTGAATCTTTGTGAGGTAGAATCTGTTCCTCCTCTTGTTCTACCAACCTTAACAAATCAGGAGATAGGTTACAGTCTCTGTCATCTTCAAAGTCCTGCGGTTCCTCTAAATATATGTTTTGCTCAAATAGAGATTCTGAGTTAGCAGCGTCACCCATATCATTGATATCTGGAAACCTATTGTAGGGATGAAGGAAGATACAATGAACAATAGAATCTAAGAATAATGATCTATATGGTGTGGTCATGAATAAAGAATAAAAGTATATTTGAGAGAATGTCCAAAGGACAAAAGAATCTAAAAATAATTATCTGTATAGTGTAATTATGAATGGAAATAATAAAAAATATTTACTCAAAAATGATAGCAAAGATGCATTTTATTGAAATAACAATTTTGAACATAAGCTTCTTTCACAAAAAGGACTCTTATTACTCTTAGGCCTAGAGCAATAAGTGTGCTTTGAACATTACTCTGTGTTAGTTCTAAAGACTACAGGAATCTCTTCCGCAATCTAATTGTTCAGAACCCTTTCCGGCTCATAAGGGCGAATGCCCAACAAATTCTCTCCTCCAGCTCCCTCTTCATATGTGGCTTTGATTCCTTTCACAATTTCCTTTCTTGGCGTCCTCGCTCAGGGTGAATGATTCCTCCAAACACAAAAGTCTTCGATGTATAGGGAAAGATCATTGGTCCCCATTCGATCTCCTCCCCGCTCAATCGTGCTCTCCTTCTCTCTTGCTTCATTTCTAGTTCCTTCTTTCTTTGTCTTGCGTCCGGCTTAAATCTTAAGCCGAAGCGGTCTTTTTTGTCCTTCATCATTGGTGCCTCAATCCTTCCTTGGAGGTGTCTCTCGAGTTCTCTTCCTGGTAGGGCCCCTTTTCCAACAGTTAGCTGTAGACCCATTCTTGTAGTATTGGATATCCTAGGCATTAGGATCTTATTTCCTTCGGTAATAAATGTCGCATTCACAAACTCCAAAGACCGAAAGGAATATTCGAATGATTTATCGTTTGCATCTAGATATGGCGCGTTACTGGTCACTGTTGCGATGATGTCCTCTTCAGCATTTATCGTCACCACTCGACCTTCGGTTACCAATTTCAACTTTTGGTGTAGCGATGAAGGCACTGTCCCTGCTGAATTATCCAAGGCCTCCTTAATAGGCAATTATATGAAGGCTTGATATCCATTACCAGGAAATCCACCTCGTATGTGTTTGAGTCGATCAAAAGAGGTATTTCGATTCTGCCCATTACCCTCCTTTCTGTGCCATCGAATGCCCTCATTATATTTTGGTAGACTTTCATGTGAGAGCTATCTATAGGCAATCTGTTTAGTGTGGATAATGGTAGGACGTTCAAGGCCGATCCGTTGTCTATCAATACCCCTGGTAGCGTATACTCTTTACAGCGGGTGGTGATGTATAGAGCCTTAGTCGATCCCATGCCGCCGGACGGTATTTCGTCATCATTGAAGAAGAAATAATTATTGGTACTTATATTGCTAACCAGACGGTCTAGTTTGTGAACGGAGATATCATTGGAAACATAAGTTTCGTTTAAGACTTTCATCAGCGCGCTACTATGGACCTCCGAACTTAGGAGTAAGGCTTGCACTGAGATACAAACTGGTTGTTTACAAAGCTTCTCCATAACACTGTACTCGCTGTGCTTTAGAAATTTTAGAAATTTTTTAGCCTCCTCCTCATTGACCAGCTCATTAACAGGAGGTTCAAGTCTAGCCGTTCTTTCTTTCTCTTATTCAATTGCTGTAGCTTTTTCTTTTGTCAGTTTCGCTCTTGCGTTTGCTGAATCGTAGCACCTCCCGCTACGCGTATAAGAACCCACATCTTGGTCTTCCTTTGAAGCGCCAGTCGGGTTATCTTTTCCCGGGATCGTCATGTTACAGTCATAATTCTATGAGACTCTCTTGTTGTTTTTAAAGGGAAAGACTGTAGGTTTTTGGATTATGACTTTTGGTGGCGTTCGTGTTCTCGCTTCATTACTTTTGGGTCTTGAAATGATAACTACTAGTAATTGACTTTTTGGACCTGCGCCGTCGACTTTCCTTCTGATGCGCATATATTTCCCTCTTCAAGGCTTTTGACCTCTTCATAAAACTCTAATTCTTTTTTGTCAATCACACCCTGCACTAGGGCTCTGAATTCCCCGCACTCTTGGATTTCATGCCCCACTTCATTATGGAACTCACAGTAGTTCCACTTTTCTTCAGACCTCTCTTCGAATCCAATACGATCAATCCTTTTTTCACCATCTCCTTCTAAATCCGTCTCAATGGGGTTTTGACTTTTGCAACCTCATTTTGACCTTCTTTCTTCCACCTTCGTTTATCCCATTTACCCCTTGGCTAGCATGATTGAGTAATAGGTTTCCTACTATATTGGGTGCGGATGAGTCGTCAAACTTCACAATCCCCATTTTAATGAATCTTTCAATTAACTTTTTGAACGCAGTGCAATTTTCAATTGAATGCCAAATAATTCCAGCATGGTATTCACACTGAGCATTTGCGTCATACCATTTGTGATATGGGGGTTGCATCAGCTGTTAGTAAAAAGGAGACACTATGTGTGCATCGAATAGGTTCTGATACAGCTCCCTATATGTCATGGGTATAGGCGTAAACTGTAGTCTTTCTATGTTCGTTCTCGAATTGGATTCTTGTCTCAAGGTGCTCTGATGGTTGGCAGTTACCGTCTTTTGTTGGCTCACTGTAAACGACTTGGAATGACCTTTGTTGTATGTGCTCATGTTGTTCACCTCATTTTCTCTTTTCCTTAGAACTGACCTCTTGGTACTTTTCCCTGTATCTATTTTGTCGCTTCTTACCATGTTCTCGATTATTTCACCGATCATCACTATATCTGAGAAGCTTTTAGTGGCGTTTCCCAATATATGAGTGATAAATGGAGCCTTTAAGTTATTGATGAATAGCATGGTGGTCTCTTTTTCTAGGAGAGGTGGCTAGAGTTGTATAGCAACCTCCCTCCACCTTTGGGCGTATTGTCGGAAGCTCTCATTTGGTTTCTTTTCCATATTCTGCAAAGTGATCCTATCTGGGGTCATATCCGTCACGTGACTATACTGTTTCATGAAAGCTTGAGCTAGGTCCTTCTATGAGTTGATCTTAGTAATGCTCAATTGGTTGTACCATTTAGATGCTGCCCCGACCAGACTGTCTTGAAAGCAGTGGATCAATAGTTGATCATTGTTGATGTACCCAGTCATTCGTCTACAAAACATGGTAATATAAGCCTCGGGGTAGGTAGTCTCATTATACTTCTCAAACTTAAGAGTTTTGAACTTAGGGGGAAGCACCAGGTCCGAAACCAAGCTCAAATCTTTAGCATCGATCCCACATTGATAGTCAGCACTTTCCATTGCTTTGAACTTCTCCTCTAACCACTTGCATCGGTCTTCCAATTGTTTTGGGAGCTCTACTCTTGCTCTTTCGACTTCTACCATGTTATCCAGATTAGGGACTACGGGATTAGTTGGGTTATCCCCTGGATTAGAGCTTGAGCTTGCTTGATTTGAAGTACCGGCCTAAAATTGTTGGGGCCTGATTGTAACGACTGGCCTTCGCATGTACACCTCGACTTGTGTCTGAGCGTTCGTCAAGGTAAAACCAAGAGCGTAAAGAGGATCTTCACTGTCATCTCCAGTATCGACCATAGGGCCCTTTCCCTTCTCCTGACTACCAGTCAGCAGTTGTGTTAGCTGGTTCATCATGTTCCTTTGTGATTCCAGCATTTGGTCCTTCATATCCTGCTGGATTTTAGCCAATTGCTCTTGCATATATGCTTGCATCTGTTCTTGCATCTCCTTCTGCATTTGTTCCAACCTATCTAGTCTTCTATCCATCGCTTTAGCTTTTCTTCGTGTACCGTAAGGATGCGTACTTGGTAGATTTTTATCAGTTTCCAGATTACTGAAATGACTTTTTTTTTAAATTAGGGTCTTTTTGTGAAAATTAATACATATAATGCGATGAAATGCAAATGCATGAATGCAACTAAAAGGCGTTGATTCTAATTCAATTTCATTAGAGTAACTTTTCCAGAAAACAAATTCCTTTACATAAAATGGATTACATATAAGGCTTTGCCATGATACTTAAAGCCTTGAGTTGCACAAAAAGCCAAGCTTGCTCTCGACCTCGGTCTAATTTTGACTCGTATTTTAAACTCAGTATATTGGCCTGGACTGCTAAGGTTTGTAAGTGATCGGCCACTTCTCGCACTTGAGTCAAAAGCTTCGCTCATGACGTAATCCTTGTCCCTAACCTGATCTTGAGATTGATGAAACTGCTCCTTCCACTGCTCGTTATTTGCCTCAAGGAGTTCAATATGAAGTTCACAGTTTTGCAGCGCGGTTTCAAGTTCTTCTATATTTCCTTTTAACTCTTCAATTTTGCTCAGACTAGCCTTCAACTCGATTACAGAGTTATGACTACGATATTGATACAATGATCTTTCTAACTCTGGCACCCTAATCTTTAATCCTTCATTCTCGTTTTAGATTTATGCCAAACTCGTTTTTAGAGTATCTTCTCGAGCTTGAGCATCTCAGAATGTTCTTCCCATTGGCTGGCTCTACTTTTTTCCTCTTTAATGTTCTACCGTCATTATTTTGACGTTTTTCTAAGCCTAGTGGTTCTTATTGGCCTTCGCAGCTTCTTGTAGTATATTTTTAAACTGTCCAAATCCTCTTCAGCTTTGTTTTTTTTTCCTTTTCTCAGTTTTTCAGCTTCTAGTTTCTGGACATCGACATCTAACCTCAGCTGCATTTTTTCTTCCTCCAATTATTCGATCATTTTTTCTAGTTCCAAACTCTTTCTCTCAAAATCTTGTTTGATAATCTCTAGCTCAGATAGGATCACCTTCAAGTTTTCTTCCATTGATCGAGTGTTTTCTTGATCTGATGTAACGATGTTTTCATTGATCCTCTGACCCCACCACCGGTCATACTCAGGGGTAGTCATTGGGTTAGCAGCAAACCGTTTCATTCTACAAGTTTGGTTCCAGGCATTCGATATCTCACAAACTTTCTTTTTTGTAATTATCTCCCTTGTATACGAACTCGCACTGAGCTAACTCGTATGTTGCTAGCATAAACTGTCTTAACCTGTACTGTCTTAACACGAGTAGATGAACATACCTGACAGATCCCCATCTCCCAAGCAGGGAAACGCAATCAAAATCTCAACATTGATATAATATCTCGTCGGGGACCATCTACGGGGCTCTCTATTCGATGTCTTTCTCTTGCAGATTCTGAAGAATCGTTATCCACTTTTCCTCTGTAATATCATCCCGTCTCGGCGTAGCCACTAACTCTTTTAGTAGAGAGTAGTTTTTGGAGAAGATGCGATACGAGACCTTTTCCACTTTCCAAAAATGGCTGTGGAACCAAACTAGTAAGAGCTGTGCGCATCCAGTGAATCTCCCTTCACCCGCTCTTCTACAAGCATTCAAGGATCTGAAAGTTTTGGCCAAAATTGTGGGTGCGGGTGTGACCCTTTTACTAAGCTTGTCAAATAAATCAAAAATTGCTTCGTCTATATGCCCCAAAGCCTTGGGGAAGATAACCAGTCCACAAATGCTCAAAGCGAAAACATCAACCCTCTTCTTTATATCGGGATACGCTAGGTTTAAATCCCTCAAATTCCTCCAAGGGATGCATTTACAATCTCCTTTTTACTTAATTCGGGTTGTAATCCACTGTTCACTCATTCTCGTGACGTTCATTAGCTTTTTTGAGAATATTGAGACGTTGGCAGCTCTAGAATAAGCTTTATCAACTTGAATCTTTGGGGAGTGAAGCACGGCTGTGAACTCTTCTACGGTAGGTACCAATCCACTTTCCCGAAAGTGAAGCAACTGTAAGCAGGGTTCCAATACTGGGCGAGTGCTCGAAATAGGTGCTCGTCTACCTTAATATCGAACAGATAAAATCACCATAATAACAGTAGAATAGTTGTTTGATCTCGTCATCCTACTGACCCCAAATTTCTTTCATTTCTTAGAGATTATTTTGGGTTACGCTGATCAGAGTGAAATCCCACAACACTGATACATACCCCTAAGACTATCTCCTTTCTCTTGCTGCGTTGTCTTAGCCCATATCCGGACGGTCACATTATCCTCCACTTTATCAAGAAACCCCTTTTCCATGATAAGCTCTCTATTTAGCAACCAAATGTGAACCAACACCTTTTGTGATGAAAATGTCATGCAAATACGATTAAAGTAAAACAAAGCAAGTCAATATTTCATACACAGTTTAAAATAAGCAAGGAATAATAAATATAGCACTTGCTCAGGTAACCACTAGGGTTTGGTGCAGCTCTACCTAAGCCAGGTTCCTACGGCTCACTATATGCGGTTCAGTTCTAAAGTAAAGGTACCTGAACCAGCAGATTCCTCAATCCTCACCCATTATAAGCTCATATAGACCGAGTTTAGTTTAGGGGAATACATTTCCCTATGGCTGCATGGAAATGAAAATCTCTTGAAGACATAGGTAAGGATGTATCCCAAAAGCAATCCACTATCCTATACGGAGGTGAAAACCTCACGAAGGAATAGTTTCTCACTCTCACTTAAAAGGTAAGATTAACCGATCATGCAATGCAATGTGCAAAAGGATACCAAAACTTAAACAACACAGCAATTATAAACCACAATGATGAAGATCGTAACAACGACGGATGAAATGCAATGAAAAAATCATACATTTAAACCAGGTCTTCAATTTTCGACAAGAAGACAAAAGTAATCAATTCGTGGCTTGACTTTCTTATTTTCGATCCCCAGTGGAGTGGCCAAGCTGTTGAAACCATTTTTTTGAAAAACGAGGTCGACTTTGATTTTAAAAACTAAAAGTGGGAGTCGCCACCAATCCTTTTTATTTAGGTGTGATCAGATTACCTGTTAATTCAGTCGTTTTAACAAAAAATTAAATTTATTAAAACGATAATTTTTGGTCTACAAAATCCAAAAACAGGTTCGGGAGTTGGTTACGCACGAGGAAGGGTTAGCACCCTCGATACGCCCAAAATTGGTATCTAGTTGATTAATTAATGTCTTGGTGTCAAAAATTTGAGAACTTTGAAGATTTTAAAAGTACGATCCTTTGTTAAAATATTATTGAAATTTTTTTGAGAAAATGACGTATTTTACGTTAATCGAGGAAAAGAATTATGTCCCTTAAGTTAGGACACAATATCTTAAATCCCCGAAATGAGGATAAACGCAAAAAATTATTTATTTTGGAAGACGCTTGATTATCTCAGTTTTAGAAAGAGATCATATCCCGTAAGTTAAAACACGAACTTTTCTTAATTCCCGAGACTATTTAAAAGCTTGTGTTTTAAAAAGGGACTCGTGTATTTGGATTTATTGAGAAAATCGAAACCCCGTAAGTTAGGGAACGACTTTTTCGAATCTCGAAACACGAAGTATTGCTTAAAATTTTTTTTATACACAAATTTATATATAGAGTGAAGGTTAATGTAATATGATTTTGTAGTAAAATGAAAAATGAATTATGGTGTTGATATGCATAATCGAATAAAAAATGAGTGCGATAATGTAAATAACAATAATAAGGGCAAAAAATGTAAAATATGGATAAAATAAACGAATGAGATAAAATTAGCCGAAAAAAAAGATAAATGAATAAATAAATATTAAGTAAAGCGATGTAAAAAATGATGATAATAATAATACAATAATAATAATGATAATGGTAATAATAGAAAATAATAATAAAATAAAGAATAATAATACATTAATAATAATAATGACAATAAAATAAGGAATAGTAATTATAAGAATGATAATAATACTAATAATAATAATAATAATAATAATAATAATAATAATAATAATAATAATAATAATAATAATAATAAATAATAATAATAGTAAAAGGAATAATAATAATAGTAATAATAAAAATATTAATAATAGTAATTAATTAATTTTAATAGTAAAATAGTAAAAATAACTAAAAAAGGGCTAAATTGAACTTAAAACAAAAGTTTGGGGTAAATTTGAAATAAAATCAAAAGAAAAGGACCAAATTGAATGCGCGAATAACAATGAGGGACCAAAAGGGAAATAATCCATTCCCTCCAAAACGCACAGCTTCAAGGGGGACTAAATTTGAAACTGAAATAAATTACAGGGTAAAATTAAAATTTAAAAAAAACTTGATTGCAAAACCATGAAAAAGCGGAAGGGCTAAATGTGTAAATAACCCATTTGTTGAAAACACGCAGATCCTACTGGTTGGTCGGGTCAACACACTGATCCTAAGGTTAAAAAGACGTCGTTTTGGGCATTTAAGGCCAGTCCCAAAATGACGTGGTTTTGGGGGCCTATATAAGTCAAAAAATTTTTAAAAAAAATTCATTCCTTCCCATTTCACCAAAAAAAACTGAAAAACCCCTCCTCTAATTCTCTCAAACCCTCTTCTCTCCGGCCATGGCTCTGGCCGAGCGCCACTACGTCGGTCGCCGGTCGCCGGCGGGAAGGCCAAAAGACGCCCCCTTTCCGGCGAAGTCAAAGAAAGGGTAAGTTTTCTCTTTTGTAGAACTTTTTTTAATATATATAAATGGTTTTTTTTAAAAAAGAAAATAAAGAGCTATATGTGTATATAAATAATTTCGAAAAGGAAAATAAAAGGAAATAAAATCAAAGACCTTGGCACGTTAGCTTTGTTTTTTTCCTCTTCAATCTGCCTGCTTTTTTTTTTTTATGTGGTATGCTTGAATCGTTTTTTTTATTCAAAAAGTGTCCAGAAAAAAATACAAAATATTGCAAGGCTTATATAACCATTTACAAAGTATTTTTGTCCATTTGCTTGTCATTTTTGCCTTTAATTTCTTGCAGGTGGAGGCGCAAGTGGCGAGGGCAGTGGTCAGTGGATTGGCGGCACTGACAGTGGTGGTTGGGGTGTGGTACCGACCTAGGGTTAGGTGGCTAGGGTTTTTTATTTTTGTTTTTTTTTTATGAAAATGTTATGGGCTGTTGGGTTTAGGTTTAGGTTTGGGTTTTAATTTTTGGTTTAATTTATTTGGGCTGGAGTCTGTTGGGTTTGGTTTGGGTCTACTTATGGGTATTGGGTTTGGTTTGGTTTTGGTTTTGGGGTTTGTTTGAATTGGGTTGATGTAATGTAAAAAAAAACTGGACTGTTTTATTGGGCTCGGGCGAAATTTGGGCTTTACAATCACAACAAGTGGTTGACTCTTTTAAAAGAAGTATTTGAAATATTGTTCGTCCGGTAATTAATGAATCCCTTCAACAATTAAAAGTATTGTTCTTCGATGGGGGTTTGTAACCTCCCAAACTCGACCTAAACATTATGGCCAAATTTTAAATGTTACATTGACCACTGAAATGGTCTAGTAAAACCCATTTAGTTTTGAATGTGTCAATTTGATTGATTTAAAAAAAAAACTGAGGATAGTTGTCAAAAACGTCCGATTATTAAGTCCATTAACTTTAGAGTTCAGTCTATTATAAGTTGTGTTGTTTGAAAAAGAAAAAGAAAAGAAAACTTAATTGATTTTGTCAATTTGCCTTTTTAAAATTCCTTTTTCAGCATTAGATAGTAGAAAAAGTGAAACTTTTAGTTTTTCTATGAAAAACTATGTTTTAAGTCATATTTAACTAGTTATTAGAATTGCCCGATTTGTCACACCCCAAAAATGAGTTAGAAGAATTGATTTTGTGAATTAAGAGTGAATAGTCACGCTTTGATTTTTTATTTTATCTGTATGTTTCTAGAAAATAAATTGATTTGATTTAGTAATGAAATGTTTAATTGTGAGCTTGAAGTCCTATATTTAATTATCAAATTTGAATGTTGTGTGTGAAAAAATGAAAATTAATTTTTCCTATTGTGCCGTCCATGGTGTGAGTCAATTTACAACCCGATAGGGATAGCAATTAAATAGGATTCAAACTCTCTAATTACGGTAACCACAGAATTATTATTACTAAACTAGGGATATAACCCCAATTTGCGGGTTTGTCTTTTTATTTATATTATACTAGGAATATAATTAGATGACATAAATATAAGAGAATAAAATAAAAATACACGATATAAAAGAATGTGTGCGGGCCTAAATTTGCCCGACCCATCAGAAACTCAATAGTGGCAACAACCTATATACAAAACCAAGTCTTGTAGGCCCGAGACTAAAACCTAACCCAAAATACAGCCCAAAACACACAAAAAAACACAAAAACCCTAATAGCCTAAGGCGCCGCGCCTCCATGTACGCCCTCAGCACTGACGACGCTCGAGATTTGGCCCCGTTGCACCAAAACGACCATCTACAGTCCTGTTAACCCTTGGTGTACCTGCAAAAGAAAGCAAAAAAAGGAAACAAAGAAGGACGACAAGAACGAAAGTAAAGAAGTAGAGATAAAAAGGCATAAAAAACTTTAATAATAACAGCAAAAATACACAGTGTTTTAAAGGCTCTAAAGCCAGAATCGACGATGTAAAAGGGACCCCTTCTTTACAGCATACTAATCCAAAAAATTCAAAGCAAAAAGGTGATTCTTTTAATTTGATTTAACATTTCACAACTCTTTCTGGCAAGTCTTCTCTTGTTTTGGTATTATAGGGGTTGTTTATAAAAAGAAATAAGGGGGAAATGATGAAAGAAAAGTTACTTACCCGAACCTTGAATCGTTGGTGTATCGTCGGAGTTCTTCTCCGTTAAAACCGAATCCAACAAAGGTGGGAACTTTCTTTTTGATTCTTCATGATGGGAAGTGTCGATCCTTGAACATGGATCTAAATGGGGTTAAAGAACAAGAAAACCACCTTCCGTCGACCACCGTTCATGGGTGGCTACATGTGGCTAAGGTTTGGTCTTCTTAGGCCTCGCACAAATGGGGAAAAGAGGAGTGTGTCGATTTTTTTTTTTTTTTAAGAAAAGGAAGAGGAATAATGAAAAAAACTTAAGCTGGTTTAAATGACGAAGTAAAAAGCGGTGTTTGAGATCATTGGGCTATTTGCCACTTTGATCCTTCCGTTTCTATGCGATTGTCGGCCTAATCTTTTTCTTCCTTTTATTTTGTTTTTAGATTTTGCCCCAAGGTTTTGTGTCCGATTCATTTTAGTCCTGCATGAAAAAGTGCGCAGAGAATTTAAGGATTAATTTCAGAATCAGTCCCCACTCTTTCTTCAAGCGTGTTCATTTAAATCTCGATTGATATTTTTTTTTTTTTACCTTTTAATTCATACCCAAGTTTTATCTTAATTTACATCTCCACCCTTAATCTTTTAGTTTCATCTTTTTATATATTATTTATTTATAAACCTGTCTGTTCGTCTTAATTCATTTCATGTGTCCTAAGATGGTAATTATATGACTTATTGCAAAACTGTTTTATTATATAAAATTGTTCATGCTATTTACCTTAAACCATTATGTATATATTGCTTATTTATTTATTTAGTTATACACATATTCAGCATGTTTCAAGTTCATATTATTATCACCATTATCATTATTTTTCTACTTTATTACTATTATTATATTGTTACAAATAGTATTATCATATCATTAGGCTAGTTTAATTTTATATTATTACTTACGTTATACGTTTGGTTTGCATTTATTTACATTTTTACTTACATCACCATTATCATTAATTTTTTTATTATTATCATCATTATTATTATCACTATTATTATTTTATTTTTATAACCTAACGTATCATTATTATTATTATTTTTATTTTTATCATTATTAGCATTATTTTATTATTTTTGCTATTATTACTTATATTACTTAATATCGTTATTAGTGTTATCTCTATTTTCTTTACTATTATTTTTATCATTATTGCCATTATTTTATTATTTTTACTATTATTACTTACATTCCTTAATATCGTTATTAGTGTTATCTCTATTTTCTTTACTATTATTTTTATTATCATTATTTATTTATTCATTTATTTATTATTATTATTATCATAATATATTTTTTCATACACGTTCATTACAAATTGTACTTTAAATATTGTTTATTTTGATTTGGTTCTTTACTTCTAATATTTTTAAATCTTTTCCCTTATATTCATTTATTTATTACTTTATTATTATTGTCCTCACTATTATTTATTTATTTATTTCATCTTCACTTATTCATATTCGTATTACTATTATTGTAATTTGTTTGTTAATATTACTATTATAGCACATTAGTATTATCATAACATTCATTTGTTTATTATATACTCGACTCGTATTGTTGTTATATTATTGCATTATTATTTCCCACGAATTATGTTCAAATACAATTGATCATCTTTGCATTATGCTTTAAAATAGCCTATGCCATTTTAAACTTATGTTTGATAAAATTTTAAGAAACAAAAATTTTCAAAATAAGGCAATGTTTTTGCGTTTTGGAACATCGAGGAATTGTGCTCTAACTTACGGGTTTCAATTCTCTCGTTGATTCTAAATAGCCAAATATCCTTTTGAGTTTTAAAATATATAGATTTCCAATTAAAATTAAAAAGACTAACTTGCGGGAACTCACGATATCGTGTCCTAATTTACGGGATATGATACTCCGAAGATTATGTTGATTATATATACTTGTTCATAAATATACTTTTATAGATCAACACTTCGAAGATTATGTTGATTATATATAGAATATCTAATTTAAATATACCTTGAAAGTATCGAAGATTTCTGATTCTATTGAACATTAAATCTAACGTCTTCAACTTTGTCAAACTCTTCAATTCTATCCAAGAGCAATGAAATATATCAAGTATCAACATGTATCAAGGCTTATTCACAGCTAATTAAAATTAATTAAAAGAAATTTAATAAGAGTACGATGAAATAAATTAATAGAGAATTTAGTAATCACTACATTTTAATTTATTTTAAAAGAAGCTTACTTAATAAGATACTGTCATTAAAGTAATTGCCGTATAAGCCGAGGAATTCCAAGTTGTCGAAAGCCGATAATAAAGATACTACATATAACAGAAAGTTATTGGCAATGATTGTCTTAATTTACAATAATAAAATAAACGAAATAAATATAAAAACATTAAATTAAATTTCAAGGATTAATCAGTTAGCATAGAGATGAAAAACAACGAACCTTTATTATCCACAAAACCTTCAATTTTATTGTTACTCAAATCAAGACTCTTCAATTCTTCAAATGGAAGAAATAAAGAGACATTGAGATACCCATTTGAAGTACTTCGACGTGCGTGATTGAGATTGAGACTTATTACTCGTTCACTAGTGATGTTGCACTTAACTCTTTCCCATTGACAACAATTCGAACCCTTCACATCTACCCAGTCCTTCAATTCGATAGGGTCATTGAAGAAAGATTTGAGTTGAAGAGAGCAATTCTCTCCTGCTCCAAGCACCCCTCAATCTGTCGCCACCCTCGTATGATGAACAGAAGTGTAGTGAGTAGAACCCAAAACGATTTAGCCTCCATGATCTCTAAATCAACAAACCACACACTTGTAACCTTTGTGCATTTGAATCAACCAAAGCCTTGGACTTTATAGACACCTTGGAATCCTGTCTTACTCCAAAAGTTGGGCGCCATTGCATTGATTTTTTCTCACTAATTATGGTAACCACAGAATTATTATTACTATACTAGGGATATAACCCCGCCCTGCTGCTTTGTCTTTTTATTTATATTAGATTTAATTATAAATAATTATATGAAATTTATTAAAAATTATAAAGTAAATGTTTTATATGGAATCTTTAGTTTAATTTTTTTGAATTTATTCAATTGAAGTAAATAAATTTATAAATTTGCTCATTTCATATTGTAGGTAATTAGATATGATCTCATATTCATGTTTTGAAACAATTTTTTTTTGTAATTAAATTATTCAATGAAAAATACTTCTATGAGAAAAAAAAAACATTTTATTGTTTAATTAAACCTTACCAAGTGCAAATGATTCATTTTTTTATTTACATCAATTAATATTTTAATCATTCTAGTAAATATATCAAAAAAAAAATTAATCATAACTAATGTTTCCAAGGTTGAACATTTTGTTGATATAAACTAAATGAACGTTACAATATTAAAATGTATTTATTTACTTCATATTAGTAAATTCCAATTATATAAAAACTAAAAAAAGCTAATTCTAATATAATAGTCTTCATCTGTCTTTATTTAAGAGTTGAAATTATTTTGAATAAACAATTGATTTTTTTTCTTATTTATTAGCATACATCCTTTTAGTTTTAAATTTAAGTAGATACATAAAAACAATGGCAGAAAATTATATGTTTAATTAATTAATTAATTATATTTTTTAATATACCATTAATTTTAATATTTAATAATTTTATATATTTTTCATTTATTATAAATTTTTATATAGTCATCTTAATATTATTTTAATATTTACTTTAAAGTAGTATTATATATTTAGTATATGTTTATTTTTTAATGTATTCTAAATTACATAATATAAAGTATTATAAACTTAAAAATGGGCTAGGTCAAGTCAAGCTTGAGCCTTGAATGTTCAAGCTTGAGCCCAATCCATATTTTAAACAGGTCTAAAATTTTGGCCGTCCACAATGTTAATTGTCGAACTTGAATTTTAAATTTTAAAAAGTATAAATACTGAATTACCAAAAATAAAAATATAAAAATTTAAATTTAAATTTCCAAAAAGTATAAAGAAATATTAAAAATTTAACCAATTTCATATAAACCAAAAAGAAAGTTGTTGAATAAACAAAACATCCACACAAGACCTCATTTGTTGTCCGTTGAAGAGCACGTTTAACTTGCATTTTAATTGACAGACTTATTTTAAGTGTAGAAAGAAAAAAAAAAAAATTAGTAAAGGTATTCACATATTGAGTAGTGTCTTGGCCTAGTTTAAGAGTAAATCCCTAAAAAATGAAATGCAACCATTTACTTCTTACTAATTGATTTTCTCGGTCATTTAGTTTATCTTTTGAGATAAAAATATCTTGAATTATATGTATTTACATGTTATTAATTGGTGAAATTTGATTTTCATCACAATAAGTGGTCGACTCTCTTTTAAGAGAAATATTTGAAATATTGTCCGTCCAGATAATCAATGGATCCTCCAACAACTAAAAGTATTGTCCTTCGATGGGGTTTGTAACGTCCCAAACTCGACCTAAACATTATGGCCAAATTTTGAATGTTACATTGACCACTGAAATGGTCTAGTAAAACCCATTTAGTTTCCTATGTGTCAATTTGATTGATTTAAAAAAACTTAGGATAGTTGTCAAAAACGTCCGATTATTAAGTCGGTTAATTTTAGAGTTCAATCTATTATAAGTTGTGTTGTTTGAAAAAAAAAAGGGAAAACTTAATTGATTTTGTCAATTAAAATATATAGATTTCCAATTAAAATTAAAGACGAACTTGCACTCGGGAACTCACGATATCGTGTCCTAATTTACGGGATATGATACTCCGATATCTCGAGACGAGGAAATCTTTAACGATCGTTGAGCTAATTCAAGCGTTTTTTAAAAAAAATCAATGTTAATATAAAAAGAGATCGTATTTCAAATCCATTCCTGATTTTTAACTTTCGACATTAAGACACTAACTAATCAATTCGGTACCAATTTTTGGGCGTGTCAGGGGTGCTAATCCTTCCTCGCACGTAACCGACTCCCGAATCCTTTTCTCTAGAGTTTCATAGACCAAAAACATCGTTTTAAAAAACTAAAACGTTTTATTAAAGCAAAGGTGATCCGATCACACCTAATAAAGATCGGTGGCGACTCCCGTTTTAATTTTCATTTTCAAATAAAGTCGATTCCCGTTTTCAAAAAAATGGTTTTGACAGCTTGGCGACTCCACTGGGGACTTTAAAAGTCGAGCCATAAATTAATTAATTTTTGTCCTTTGTCGAAATTTGAAAATTCGTTTTAAACTTATGATCCCTTCATTGCATTTCATTCGTTTTTTTACGATTTTCATTATGTTTATTGTCTCGAGTTTTCCTTATGCACATGTCCTCCCACATTGCATTTCATGACTGCTGTGGTCACACCCTTAAGTGGAAACGAGAAACTACTCCTTCGTGAGGTCTTCACCTCCGTATAGGATAGTGGATCGCTTTCGGAATACATCTGTACCTGCATCTTCGTGAGATTTTCATCTCCGTATAGCCGTAGGGAAATGTGTTCCCCTGAACTGAACTCGGTATATATGAGCCTATAATGGGTGAAGAACGAGGAATCTGCTGGTTCAGGTACCTTTACTTTAAAACCGAACCACATGTAATGAACCCTGAGAGCCTACCCTAGGTATAATCACACCAAACCCTAGTGGTTATC
Source organism: Gossypium anomalum (assembly GCA_025698475.1). Taxonomy (NCBI): domain Eukaryota; kingdom Viridiplantae; phylum Streptophyta; class Magnoliopsida; order Malvales; family Malvaceae; genus Gossypium; species Gossypium anomalum. The sequence continues at coordinate 6,167,180 of CM046963.1, read as the reverse complement.
CGAATAGGTGCTTAATTATTTCTTGTTTGCTTTGAGTTCTATTCTTTGTTTTAATATTGACCTGTTGTGTTTTGTTATTGCATGACATCTTATCATAAAAGGGTGTTGATTCGCATTCGGTTACTAGATAGGAGAGTTTAACATGGAAAAAGGATTTCTTGATAGAGTGGAGGATAATGCGGCCGTCCGAGTGTGGTCTGATAGAACGCAACAAGAAAGGAGATAGTTTAACCGAGGGATATGAATCAGAGTTGTGGGATTTCACTTACATCAGTGTGACTCAAAATAACCTGAAAGAATTAAGGGATATATGGAATAGTTGGAATAGTGAGGTCAAGCAACTCTTCTACTGTAACTATGGCGACCTACCCTATTTGCACGATGTAAAGGTGGACAAGTACTTGTTTCGATCCCTCGCGCAGTTTTGGAATCCCGCCTACACTTGCTTCACTTTCGGGGGAGTTGATTTAGTGCCTACTATAGAAGAATACACGGCGTTACTTAATTGCCCGAAGATTCAAGTCGACAGGGCTTATTCAAGACCTATTAATGTTCTGACTTTTTTGAAGAAATTGATGAAGACCACGGGGATGAGTGAACAATGGGTTTCAGCCCGTATCAAGCAGAAAGGGGATAGTAAGTGTATTCCTTGGAGGAATTTGAGGGACTTAATCCTAGCACACCCAGATATGAAGAAGAGGGTTGATGTTTTCGCCTTGAGCCTCTACGGTTTGATCATCTTTCCTAAAGTGCTAGGACACATAGATGAAGCCGTCTCAGATCTATTCGATCGATTTGATAAAGGTACCACACCCATCCCGGTAATCCTAGCAGAAACTTTCAGATCCTTGAATGCATGTCAGAGAGCGGGCGAGGGAAGATTTATTAGTTGTGCACAGCTTCTATTAGCTTGGTTCCATAGCCATTTTTGGAAGGTAGAAAAGGTCTCCTATCGGGTTTTCTCCAAAGACTATTCCCCATTAAGAGAATTAGTGGCTACATCGAGACGAGACGACATCTCGAAAGAGAAATGGATAACTATTCTCCAGAATTTACGAGCCGAAGATGTTGAATAGAGGGTTCCGTGGTTGATCCCTGATGAGATCTTATATCGGTGTGGTGATTTTGATTAGGTCCCTCTGGCTGGAATATGGGGAGCTGCGGGATACGCTCCACTGATGGTGTTAAGTCAGTATCGATCAAGGCAGTTTATACCGGTGACACAAAGGTTGGCACAATGTGAGTTCCCCTATAAAGATAACAATTATAAGAAGAAGGTTCGTGAGATATCAGATGATTGGAACCGAACTCGAAGAATGAAAGGATTCACCACGAGTCCGATGACGACCCTGAGAATGAATGGTGGTGGGGAAAAAGAGTCAATGACAACATCCCAATACCGAGTCAGAAATAGAGATTATGTCATAGGCGAAGCTGTGGCTCAAGTTCGGGAGATAGCCGATCATTTGCAAATCTTGGCAGTTCAGGCTGATGTATTAAGCCTAAGATACGAGTCAAAATTATATCGAGGCCGAAACTTAGCTTGGCTTCTTAAAAAAGTTAAGGCTTTGGGCATTAGGGCAAAGTCGTATATGTAATCATCTGTTCTATGTAAAGAAATTTTTCTTCTAGTAAAGTTCTTCTAATGAAATTGAATTAGAATCAACGCCTTTTTTTGCATTCATGCATTTGCATCACATTACATCATATGTGTCGTAACCATTTTTTTTGGTGAAACGGTAGTCGACTTGGATTTTGAAAATGAAAACGAAAAAGGGGAGTCGCCACCAATCTTTTTTTGATGAGGTGTGATCGGATCACCTTTGATTAATCATTTTAATAAAATTTAAGATTTACTAAAACGATAATTTTTTGTCTACGAAAAACAGAAAATGAGTTCGGGAGTCGGTTACGCACGAGGAAGGGTTAGCACCCTCGATACGCCCAAAAATTGGTACCTAGTTGATTAATTAGTGTCTTGGTGTCGAAAATTTAAAAACTTAAAACACTTTGAGATACGATCCTTCTTTTTGTAAAAAGGTTCAAATGTTAAAGACCTTCCCGTCTCGCAATAATGAAATACCACGTCCAGTGAGTTAGGACACGATATCTCGAACTTTGAGACTGGACTAGCCTTTTATTTAAAATCAATGTATTTTTTATTTCTTTTAAAGGATATTCGATTAGTTAGAGTGAACGAAGGAAATCGAAACCCAGTTAGTTAGGGCACGTTTCCTCGGATTTTCAAACTCCGAATATTGCCTTTATTTGTAAAACTCTTATTTCGAGGTGTGAAGATGTTATACCCGGTAAGTTAGGGCACCACACTTTGTACCTCCGAGAATAAGCATTTTTAAGACTCGTATTGCGATTTAAAAGAGTATTCCGTTATTTAGGTTAAATGAGAAAAGTCGAAACCCAGTAAGTTAGGGCACGACTTTCTCGAAATGCCTAATACCGGAAATCGCTTTTATGAAAGAATTATTGTGAGGCGTCGAACGGAAAATATGATGCGATTTATAGTAAAATATAAAAGCAGATTATGATATTAACACGATGATAGATGCTATAATATTAAATGCAATAGTGCGAGCAAAAAAGATGAAATGAAAGCAAGGCTAATAAAATATAAAAACAAGTGTGTAGGAAAGATGAAACAAGCTAATGCATAAATGAATAAATGAGTAAATACGAAACATGACAAAATAAAGCGACAATGATAATGCAAATGATGATTTAAAAGTGTATACATAAATGGGTTAAGGTATATACGTAATAATAGAGGTTATAAGAAATATAGGAAAGAGGTATATATATATATATATATATATATATATATATATATATATGTGTGTATGTACATATTAGAAATAATAATGATAAGAATCAACTATTACTAATATTATATAAATATATACATAAAGGTATATGATAATATTTAAAGGTATATACATAATACATACATCATATATTTTTAAAAAAAAAAAAGTATATATATATATGTTAAAATATAGGCATAATGTACATAAGAAAAAAATGTATATATAATGTTTGAAAGAACAAATATACATAATATTATATTATATTAATATATATATATATATATATATATATATATGAATAACATGGAGCATAGTGTAAAAGGATGCACATATGACATACCCACATAAAAACAAAAATGTTAAACTATTAATATTATATAATATATATATATATACATATATATAAGAGTGTTAAGTAAAAATGACAGTAATGAGATGCTAATAAAATACAAATATAGTAACATTAATAAAATATAGCAGTATGAATAATATTAAAATTAAATAGAATGGTGAGAAAAAAGTAAAAAAAGGTAACAACAAAATGATTTAGAATAAATAATAGAACAATTTTAAAAAATATTTTAGCAAATGAAATACTATACCTTTTAAAATAAATAATATATGAATAAATAAAGAAAAATAAAAAGATCAAAATCAAACTGACTAGGGGTTATATTGGAATAAAAACGAAATTAGAAGTGAATACTATAACAAAATAAAAGAACAGGGTAAAAATGAAAATATGCGCAAGGTTTGAGGACTAAATGGGTAAAATACCCAGCCTCTGGACACGTGTTCACTTCGCAGCTGTCAGGGATTCATTTGGAAGGCTCAACAAATTTACGGGTCAAATTTAGAAAAATAAAATAGTAGACAAAAGGACTAAATTAAAAGAATCAGAAATGCGGAAGGACCGCGGGCGAAATAGCCCATCAGATGGAAAACACGCGGATCTCCCTCAGCTGGGTTGGGTGTTCGGGTCAGCTTCCAAACGACGCCGTTTTGGGTGGTAAATGTTAGCCCCAAAACGACGTCGTACCAGGGGTTTATAAAGGTCAATTTTTCTGAAAAAAAAATTCATTTGTTTTGAGAGTGAGAAAAAAAAAGGGGGAGTGGGGAGCAGGGGCGATTTCCGCCTGGGGCGGTCGCCGCAGCCGCCGTCGCCGCCGTCGCCGCCACCGCACACGTGATGTTTGAGTTTCAAAAAGGTATTTTTTTCCTTTTTTTTTAATTTCTTTTTTATTCGTCTGTGATGTATATATATATGTATTATTTTGATTAGATTAGAGATGAAAGATGCAAAAAATTCGAAAGAAAAAAAGGGAAAACAGAAAATAAATAGAAAAATAGACCTTTGATTCGGTCTTTTAGTTCTTGCTGTGTATTGAAGCCCTCTCTGATGTTGTTTTTTCTCTTATGTTTCGAAAAAAAGAAAGAAAAATCAGCCCCTAAAACTGATTCTTTCATGGCTTATATAGCTTATTTTTAAAGAGATTTTTTAACCTTACGCATATTGTCCCTTCTCTTTTAATGCTGCAGTGAGCAATGGTGGAGACAGGCGCCACTTGCACTGGCGATGTGACGGGGGGCGGTGGAGTCAGAAGACCCTAGGTGCGGCGCACCTACGGTTTGAAATTTGCTGCTTCTTGTTAGGGTTTGGGCTAACTGTAATGGATTTGGGGGGTTTTTGGGCTTATTTCGGGTTATGTTATTTGGGCTAGGTTAGTGGGTTTTATTTAGGTGTTGGGCCGGGCAAATTGGGCCTGTACAGCTGCCCCTCTGTGCTCATTGTCGTGTAACGAGAATAAAGCAAAGACTATAAAAGGACCAATTTTTCCCGGGCTTGCCGAGTCTTGAATTCTTGATCCTTGATCTTCTTTAAATAGCCTCTTGACGGCTTCAATCTGACTTACTGCAACTCAGGAAGGCGATATCTGCTATCTTTGATATGCTCCCTGTCTAATACAGAGACGCCAAATCTGTCATCTTTGATCTGCTCTCTGTCAACACAGAGACGCCAAATCTGTTTTGATCTACTCTACTGCAACTTCAGAGAGATAAGATCCGTAATTTAGCTTCAATCTGTTCCACTGCAACTTCAGGGAAATAAGATTTGCTATCTTCAGTCTGCTCCCCTGCAACTTCAGGGAGATAAGACTTGTAATTTTGACCTGCTCTACTGCAACTTCAGAGAGATAAGATCTGTAATTTTCAGCCATTACCCTACTGCTTAGGGAATTAAGGCTTGGTGAACTCAGCTTGTTACCCTACTGCTTAAGGGGTTAAAGCTTGTTATCTTCGATCTATTTCCCTACTGCTTAGGGGGTTAAGATTTGTGAATTCAACCTGTTACCCTACTGCTTAGGGAGTTAAGGTATGTAAATTTAGTCTGCTCCGCCGCAACCGGGAGATGGGATTTGTAACTTCAATCGTCATTTGTAATTTCGGGGAAGACGAGATCTCAGTCGATTCGACTTGTTACCCTACTACTTAGGGAGTTAAAGCTCATCTTCTTTGATCTGTTTCCCCATCGCTTAGGGTGATGAGATCTGCAAATTCGCTTGTTACCCTATCGCTTAGGGGTTAAAGCACAGTGGCTTGAATCGTCATTGCAACCGGGAGGGCAAGATTCGCCGTCTTTGATCTGTTCCACTGCAACTTCAGGGAGACAAGATCTATAATTTTCAGCCCATTACCCTACTGCTTAGGGGGTTAAGGCTTGGTGAACTCAGCTTGTTACCCTACTGCTTAGGGGGTTAAAGCTGGTGAATTCACTGACTCTAGAGACATGACCTGTAGAATCAATTCCATGTATTTATGCTTATGCCAAATGATTAGGATGTTATGATCGAAATGAATCAGATACTCCTAACTAGATGTGTTATGAATGTGTCAAATAACTAGGATGCTATGATCAAAATGAATCAAATGCTCCTAATTAGATGTGTCATGAATAATATGAGAATGTCATTTTTTTTAATTGGATATTACACGCCTTTGAGTTTAGGGTAATTCAAACTAATTAGTCCCGTTTTAGGTCCTTGTATCGTTTAGAAGCACTTCAGAGTAATATGCAGAACTCCTTTTTGAATATTATTAGTCCATTTATCATCATTTCAACGAAAAATGCTTGAAACAGATTATTGGGTAGACAAGATGGAATTTTATTTTGAGAATGAAGCTCAAAGTGAACAGAGTAATATGGATAGCAAATTTGCCAAGATACAAAATGAAAACTGGCGAATTAATCAAGATAGCACATTCTGCCAAAAATGCAAAGTGAATTAGATAAGAAAGTGCTCCAAATATCAACAGTGTGAGCTTTGTTGCACGAATTTCTCAGAGACCCTCTGAACTCGGTATGCATTTAGAAGACCAAGAGTATTTCGTTGATGCCCCAAGATGTAGCATTTCTCCTCCTTATCAAGTCAGAGAAGATAGGATCACTGTATGCCCCAATTTCGATCAAAATTTGAATTGCCCATTCCTGGGTTTTCAACTCAAAACCCCTTTGGTCTCAAAGCGCCCTTTTGCGGGTTTTCGCCTTTGGCCTCTCCTTTTTTTTTTTTTTAGGTGAAGTATCTCTTGACTGAATCCGAATTCACAGGATTAGGCAGACTTTTACCATCCATCTCGGTCAAAATTAGAGCTCCTCCAGAGAAAGCCTTCTTTACCACATAAGGTCCTTCCCAATTAGGCATCCATTTCCCTCTGAAATCCTTTTGTATGGGAAGAATCTTTTTCAAAACAAGGTCTCCTTCATGGAATTCCCTGGGGCGAACTTTCTTATTATAGGCTCGCATCATTCTTTTTTGATACATTTGACCATGACGGATAGCCTTTAGCCTCTTTTCCTCAATCAAGTTCAACCGGTCGACGTAAGCTGGATCCATTCTCGCTTCATCTAATTTTAATTCGAAAGAACGCGGAGGAGGAATCTCGACCTCAATAGGTAGAACCGCCTCCATCCCATAAACTAAAGAGAATGGTGTTGCCCCGGTAGATGTTCTGATTGACGTTCGGTAGGCATACAGGGCAAATGGTAATTTCTCGTGTCAATCTCTGTAAGTTTCAGTCATCTTCCCCACAATTTTCTTTATGTTTTTATTGGCGCTTCTCATCGCACCATTCATCTTTGGGCGATATGGTGACGAGTTATGATGTTTAATCTTGAAGCAAGCTCTGAGACCTCGCTTATCGTGCTATTGTTCAAGTTCAGTGCATTGTCCGATATGATTCGCTCAGGCATCCCATATCGACATATGATTTCTTTCTTTAAGAACTTACTGACTGCCGACTTTGTGACGTTGGCATAAGATGTGGCTTCTACCCATTTGGTGAAGTAATCAATGACCACAAAGATGAATCGATGTCCATTAGATGCCTTTGGCGAGATTGGCCCTATGACATCCATGCCCCACATAGAGAAAGGCCATGGAGAAGTCATGACGTGAAGGGGTGAAGGAGGTACATGAATTTTATCTCCATAAATTTGACATTTATGACACTTCTTGGCATAGTTGATGCAATCCCCTTCCATAGTGGACCAATAATACCCAAATCTCATGATGCATCTCGCCATGGTGAAACCATTAGCATGTGTCCCGCAGACGCCCTCATGAACCTCTTCTAGGATTTGCTTAGCCTCGACAGCGTCTACACATCTTAAGAGCACCTGATCTTTCCTTCTCTTGTATAAGATCTCTCCATCCAAGACGTAGTCACTAGCCAGCCTTCTTAGTGTCCTTTTATCATTTTCAGACGCCTGGTCTGGGTATTCACGACTCTTCACATATTGTAAAATATCCTGATACCAAGGATGATCATCTTTCTCTTCTTCTTCTTCAATGTTGCAGCAATGAGCCGGGGCCTCATAAATACTCATTTGGATAGGCTTCATATCTTCTTGCTTATTTACTTTGATCATAGAAGCTAAGGTTGCCAAGGCGTCAGCCATCTGATTTTCATCTCGTGGGAGATAGTAGAAAGTGACATCGTCAAACTCCTCGATTAGCTCAAGAACCAGCCTTCGATAATTGATCAACTTCGGATCTCTTGTCTCCCATTCACCTTTAAGCTGGTAGATCACTAATGCAGAATCTCCGTATACCTCCAGCACTTTTACTTTGCGTTCTATGGCAGCACGGATGCCCATGACGCATGCCTCGTATTCCGCCATGTTGTTTGTACAGTCAAAATCTAATTTACTGGTGAAAGGATAATGATCTCCGTTTGGGGATACCAAGACTGCCCCGATTCTATTGCCTACGGCATTTGATGCTCCGTCAAAATTCAGCTTCCAAGGGTGGTCTTCTTGAGACTCTTCTTCCGTGGTTGCAACATATATTAGATCCTTATTCGGGAAATCAAAGCTCAATGGCTCATAATCTTCTAGAGCTCTACTGGCCAAAAAATCTGCTATTGCACTTCCTTTTATAGCCTTTTGATTCACGTAGACTATGTCAAACTCAGAAAGCAGAATTTGCCAACGGGCCATTCTTCCGTTCAAAGTATTTGACTCCATCATATACTTCAAAGGATCTAATTTCGAGATTAGCCAAGTCGTGTGGTACAACATGTATTGCCTCAGTCTTCGGGTTGTCCAAATCAAAGCACAACACAACTTCTCGATCAGCGAATATCTCGTCTCACATTCAGTGAATTTCTTGCTAAGATAGTATATTGCTCTTTCTTTTCTTCCAGTCTCGTCATGTTGGCCTAGCACGCATCCCATGGAATTCTCGAACACCACCAAGTACAGGATCAGTGGTTTATCCAGACAAGGTGGCATCAGTACTGGGGCATTGGATAGGTAATGCTTGACCTTGTCAAAAGTTTTCTGGCACTCTTCATCCTAAACACCTGGGTTATGTTTCCTAAGGAGACGAAATATTGGATCACATTTCTCAGTCAGTTGTGAAATGAATCGAGCAATGTAATTCAGTCTTCCTAGGAAGCCTCGAACTTCTTTTTGAGTGCGTGGTGGAGGTAATTCTTGTATAGCCCTGACTTTATCCGGGTTAATCTCAATTCCTTTTTCACTGACCACAAACCCCAACAGTTTTCCTGACCGGGCTCCGAAGGTACACTTTGCGGGATTGAGCTTTAGTTGGAACTTTCTTAGCCTTAAGAATAATTTCCTCAGGACTTGACATGCTCTTTTTCTGTTCTGGATTTTGCAATCATGTCATCGACGTAAACTTCAATCTCCTTGTGCATCATATCATGGAATAAAGTTACCATGGCCCTCGATATGTTGCTCTCGCATTTTTCAGCCCGAATGGCATCACTTTATAACAAAATGTCCCCCACATGGTTACGAATGTGGTCTTTTCCATGTCTTCTGGATGCATCTTTATCTGGTTGTACCCCGAGAAGCCGTCCATAAATGAGAAAAGTGAGTAACCTGCCGTGTTATCTACTAGCGTATCAATGTGAGGCAACGGGAAATTGTCTTTTGGGCTGGCTTTGTTCAGATCTCGATAATCCACGCACATTCGCACCTTCCCATCTTTCTTAGGGCTGGGACTATGTTGGCCACCCATTCGAGTACTTGACCACTTGTAAGAAACCGCGTCGAATCGCTTCTTGACCTCTTCTTTTATCTTCAACAACACATTGGGTCTCATCCTTGAAGTTTCTGTTGAATTGGCCTACATTCTTCCTTTATAGGGAGTCGATGCACCACGATATCGGTATTCAATCCGGGCATGTCTTGATATGACCAGGCGAAGACATCCTTGAATTCCCGGAGCAACTCGATGAGGTCTTGCTTTATTTCTACAGTGATACTAGCTCCAATTTTCACCTCTTTTCCTTCTCCCAAGCTCACAATTTCCACCTACTCTTTGTGAGGTAAGATTTGTTTCTCCTCTTGTTCTACCATTCTTAACAAATCAGGAGATAGGCCACAATTTAGGTTATCTTCAAAACCTTCCGTGTCTTCTATACACAAGTCTTGCTCAAAAGGAATCTCTGAGTCATTGGCAATATCGCTCATATCATTGATATCTGGGGACCTGTTATGGATGAAGAAAGAAATCCAAAGAACAATGAATCTAAGAATGTTTTATTTGTATGGTATGATTATGAATGAATTGGAAAGAATAAAAAAATATTCACTCAAGATGATACGCAAAATGCATTTTTTATTGAAATAACGATACTTGGACATATGCCTATTTCATAAAGGATCCTTATTGCCCCTAGGCTTAGAGCAATAAGTTTGTTTCGAACATTACTCTGAGTTAATCCTAAAAGTTACAGGGATCTCCTCCACGGTCCAATTGTTCAAAATGCTTCCAACGATGTAAGGGCGAATTCCAGCTAAATTCTCTTCGGTTTTTTCATCGGATATAGCATTGATGCTCAAACTGTTCAATATTTCCTCGGTAGGCTCTTTCTTCGTCGATCTTCTTTTTGAGTAAATAGTCCCTCCTGACACGAATGTTTTGGATAAGTGAGGAAAGGTCATTGGTTCCCACTTGACCTCCTCACCGCGTAGACGCACTCTCCTTATCTCTTGCCTTTTTTCCAGCTCTTTCTTCTTTTGCTTCGCATCTGGCTTAAATCCTAAGCCAAAGCGATCTCGTTTTTCCTTCACTACTGGTACCTCGATCCTTCCTTGGAGGCATCTTCCAAGTCCTCTCCCTGGCAAGGCTCTTTTGCCAACAGTTAATCGTAGGCCCATCCTTGTGGTTTTGGATATTCTAGGCACTGGGACCTTGTTTCCTTCGACGATGAATGTAGCATTGACAAATTCTAGTGATCGAAAAGAACACTCTATCGCCTTATCATCTATTCCCACGCATAAAGGTCATCCGGTGACAGATGCAATGATGTCTTCTCGGCATTTATCGTTACCAACCTACCTCGATCACCAACTTCAACTTTTGGTGAAGGGATGATGGTACCGCCCGCCGAGTGAATCCATGGTCTCCTAATGAGCAATTGTATGAGGGCTTGATGTCCATTACTAGGAAGTCCACTTCATATGTGTTTGGGCCAATCAAGAGAGGTATCTCGATTCTTTCCATCACTTTCCTTTCAGTACCGTCGAATGCTCTCACGACGTTTTGACATGTCTTCATGTGAGAGCTATCCACGGCAATCTATTTAGCGTGACAAACAAAGGCGGGGCGTTCAGCGCTGATCCATTATCAATTAGCACTCCGTGAACGTATATTCTTTGCAGTGAGTGGTGATGTGCGAGACCTTTGTAGATCCCATATACCCGGTGGTATCTCATCGTCATTAAAGAAAATAAAATTATCGCCACTGATGTTATTGACCGACGATCAAGTTTGTTGACGGAGATATTATCTCGCTACGTATGTTTCATTTAACACCTTCATCAATGCAACTGCGGTGTGTCTCTGAGCTCAAAAGCAAGGCTAGTATCGATATGCGAGCTGGTTGTTTGTGTAATTGCTCCACAACGTTTGTACTCACCGTGTTTCGAGAAATTTTAAGAATTCCTTAGCCTCTTTTTTTCATTCTGAGCTCATTGTGAGTAACTCAGTCCGATCGTTTTCTCTTTTCTTTGTTCGATAACCACAGATTTTCCTTTAACTGGTTCTACCTTCGTGTCCGGGGTATAACGCCTTCCACTTCGTGTATAGAACCCTTCATCTTGTCCCTCCTTCGCAATGTCAATCGGGTTCTCCTTTCCCGAGATTGTCACATTACAGTCATAGTTCCAAGGCACACTCTTGCTATCTTTGTAAGGGAAAGCAACAGGTTTCTGGATTATGACCTTTGGCGCAATTGGTACTCCTCTTTCACTAGTCATTGGACGCGATATGATTACAACTGGGTGATTGACCCCTTGGACATTGTTGGTTGGCCCTTGCTCTGACGCGCATACATCTTCTCTTTTCAGGTCCTCAGTGTATTCAAAGAATTCGATCTCTTTATTTTCCATCAATCTCTGTACCAGAGCCCTGAATTCATTGCATTTTTGGATCTCATGCCCTTTCTCGTCATGGAATTCACAGTAGTACTTCCCTCTTTCAGGCTTCTCCTCTAAATCTTGTGTAAGTAAACCTTCTTCCACCATTTTCTTCTAAACCCATCTCAAAGGGGTTTTTACCTCCGATACATCTATCTTAGTTCTCGTCCCTCCACCTTCGGCTATCGCGTTTACCCCTTCATCTGAATGACTGGGTAACGGATTTCCAGCCACATTAGGTCCCGTGGGATCATCGAACTTCACAATGCCCATCTTTATGAATCTTTCAACTAATTTCTTGAAGGCCGTGTAGTTCTCAATCGTGTGTCCCGAGATTCCTGTATGGTATTCGCATTGAGCGTTTGCGTCATACCACTTAGGGAATGGAGGTTGCATGGGTTTTAGGTAAAACGGGGACACTACATGTGCATCAAACAGGTTCTTGTAAAGCTCTTTATACATCATTGGGATTGGCGTGAATTGAACCCTTTCTGTGTTAGGCCTTGGGTTAGAATCCTGCCTTGTAGGGCCTTGATGGCTAGTAGTCACCGCCATTGGTTGGCTCACGGTGACTGGCTTGGAATAACTTTTATTGTATATACTTGCATTGTTCACTTCGCTCTCTTTCCTTCTAGGAGCCGATCTCTTGGCACTTTCTCCCGCTTCAATTTTCCCACATCTCACCGTGTTTTCTATCATCTCCCCGGACATCACTATGTCTGAGAAGCTCTTGGTAGCACTTCCCAACATGTGGTTAATGAATGGAGCCTTCAGGGTATTGATAAAAAGCATGGTTGTTTCCTTCTCCAAGAGAGGTGGTTGGACTTGCATCGCTATTTCCCTCCACCGTTGTGCATACTGCCTGAAGCTCTCACTCGGCTTCTTTTCCATATTTTGTAAGGTAATTCTGTCGGGTGCTATGTCTGTCACGTGACCATATTGTTTCATAAAATCTTGAGCCAAGTCCTTCCACGAACCAATTTAGGCACGGCTGAGCTGGTTATACCACTTGGCCGCAGATCCGGTCAGACTGTCTTGGAAACAGTGGATCAACAGCTGGTCGTTCTTGACATACCCTGTCATCCTTCGGCGTAAACATCGTAATATGAGCTTGAGGCAGCTTGTTCCATTATACTTTTCAAATTCTGGGGTTTTAAATTTTGGCGGGAGCACCAGGTCTGGGACCAAGCTCAAATCTTTAGCGTCAATCCCTCCACGGTAATCAGCAGTCTCCATTGCTTTGAATTTCTCTTCAAGCCATTTGCATCGGTCATCAAGTTGCTTTGCCAAGTCAACCTTTTCTTTTTCTCATTTACGCCACCTCATCAAGGTCTGGGACAAATGGATTAGCTGGATTGTCTCCGGAGTGGAGCCCAGAACCTATAGGGGCGTTCATCATGCAGCAGGCACGGCACTGGTATTGTGGGGCCTAATAATGACAAAGCGCTGTTCGTGGGTGCATCTCTGGTTGAGTGTTTTTGGGAGGTAAAGCCCGGAGGATAGATAGGGTCTTCATTGTCGCTCCCTACAGTGTTTTTCCCTTTTTCGCGTTATTTAGCCAGAATCGTGCCAATTGTCCTAACATATTATCTCGGGATTCTTGCATTTGCTCCCTCATATCCTGTTGGATTTTCGCTAATCGCTCTTGCATCCGTGCTTGTAATTGCTCTTGCATATCCCTTTGCAGTTGTTCTAATCTTTCTAGTCTTTGATCCATTTCTTTGGTTTTGGTGGGGGGTAGTAGTAGCGTGTTCGGTTGGTTGATTTTCGTTGGTTTCAGATTAATCGAAATAATTTTTCTTAATCGGGGTTCTTTCGTGAAATTCAATGCATATGATGAAATGTAATGCAAATGAATGAATGCAAAAAGAGGCGTTGATTCTAATTCAATTTCGTTAGAAGAACTTCACTAGAAGAAAAGTTTCTTTACATAGAACGGACGATTACATATACGACTTTGCCCTAATGCCTAAAGCCTTGACTTTCCTAAGAAGCCAAGCTAAGTTTCGGCCTCGATCTGATTCTGACTCGTACTTTAAGCTCAATACATCAGCCTGAACAGCCAGGGTTTGCAAGTGATCGGCTATCTCCCGAACCTGAGTCACAGCCTCGCCCATGACATAATCTCTATTTCTGATCTGATCTTGAGATTGGAAGAGTTGTTCTCTATACCGTTCATTGTTTGCCTCAAGGAGTTCCACTCGAATTTTACTATTTTGTAGTGCGGTCTCGAGTTTTCCTATTTCTTCTTTCAACTCTTCGATCCTACTTAGATCGGCTTTCAACTCGACACGGAATTACGGCTCACGATGTTGATGTAGTAATCTTTCTAATTCAGCCACCCGAGCTCGTAACTCTCTCCTTTTCGTTTTGGCCTTCTAATGTGTTCTTTTGAGAACATCCTCTTGCACTCGGATATCATGAAACTTCTTCTCCCACCGATCGGCTCTAGTCTTTTCCTTTCCAATCTCTTGACGCCTTAATCGTTCGACGTTTGCCCAAACCGGCAGTTCTTATTGACTTACGTAGCTTCTTATAATCGGTCTTTAAACTATCCAAGTCTTCCTCACTTTGTTCTTCCCTTTCCTTAGCTTTTCGGCCTCTAGCTTATGGATGTCGACGTCCAATCCTAGCCGCATTTTTCTTCCTCCAATTGCTCTATCTTCTTTCCAAATTCGAGCTCTTTCTCTCGAAGTCTTGCTTTATGATCTCTAGCTCAGATGGGGCTACTCGCAAATGCTCTTCTATTGGCTGAGTGCTTCCTTGATTCGGCTTAGGAATGTTATCATTGACTCTCCTAACCCACCACCACTCATACTCGGGGGTTGTCATCGGACCTGCGGTGAATCCCTTCATTCTTCGAGTTTGATTCCACGCATCTGATATCTCACGAACTTTTTTCTTATAGCCGTCATCTTTATAAGAGAACTCACACTGAGCTAATCCTTGTGTTGCCGGTTTGAACTGCCTCGACCGATACTGCCTTAATACGAGTAGTGGAGTGTATCCAGAAGCCCCTCATATTCCAGCTAGAGGGATCCAGTCAAAATTGCCGCATCTATACAAGATCTCGCCAGGGATAAACCATGGAGCTCTCCATTCAACATTTTCGGCTTGTAAATTCTGGAGGATAGCTATCCATTTCTCTTCTGAGATGTCGTCCCGTCTTGATGTAGCCACCAATTCTCTTAATGGAGAATAGTCTCTAGAGAAAACCCGATAGGAAACCCTTTCTGCTTTCTAAAAATGACTATGGAACCAAGCCAAGAGAAGTTGTGCACAACCAATAAATCTTCCTTCGCCCGCTCTCCGGCATGCATTCAAGGATCTGAAAGTTTCTGCTACGATTGTCGGGACTGGCGTAGTACCTTTATCAAGTCGATTGAATAAATCTGAGACAGCTTCATCTACATATCCCAATACCTTGGGAAAGACAACCAAACTGTAGATACTTAAAGCGAAAACATCAACCCTTTTCTTCAAATCCGGATGTGCCAAGATCAAATCTCTCAAATTCCCCCAAGGAATACACTTGCTATCCCCTTTCTGCTTTATACGGGCTGCAACCCATTGTTCACTCATTCCCGTGATACGTATCAATTTCTTCACAAAGGGAGGGACGTTAACAGGTCTTGAATAGGCCCTGTCGGCTTGGATACTCGGGCAATTAAGTAAAGCCATGTATTCCTCCACAGTGGGTACTAGGTCAATTCCTCAGAAGGTGAAGCAAGCTATGTAAGCGGGGTTCCAAAAGCGCATGAGGGCCGGAATAAGTATTTATCCACTTTTATGCCAAGCAAATAAGGTAGGTCGCCGTAGTTGCAGTAAAAGAGTTGCTTGGTCTCGTCGTTCCAACTACTCCATATTTCTCTTAGTTCTCGCAGGTCGTTCTGAGTCACACTGATGCGAGTGAAATCCCACAACTCCGATTCGTATCCTCGGCCAAACTATCACCTTTTTCTTCTTTGTGTCTTCTCAGACCATACTCGGACGGCCGCATTATCTTCCACTCTATCAAGAAACCCTTTTTCCATGTTAAACTCTTCTATTTGGTAACCAAATCGTGAATCAACACCCCTTTTATGATGAGATGTCATGCAACAACAACAAAACACGAGCGAGTCAGTATCAAAGCAATCAAGAAATAATCAAAACACCTAATTGGGTAAAAAGGCTAGGTTCGGTGTGGTTCTACCTAGGGCAGGCTCTTAGGGCTTGCTACATGTGGTTCGATTCTAAAGTAAAGGTACCTGAACCAGCAGATTCCTCAGTCCTCACCCATTATAGGTTCATACGGACCGAGTTCGATTCAGGGGAATACATTTCCCTACGGTTATACGGAGATGAAAACCTCACGAAGACGCAGGTACAGATGTATCCCGAAAGCAATCCACTATCCTATACGGAGGTGAAGACCTCACGAAGGAGTAGTTTCTCACTTCCACTTAAAAGGGTGTGACCACAACGGTCATGCAATGCGATATGCAAAACTACTTAAAAACTCGAACCAACGCAGCAAGCATTATATCATAAACCACAAAATAACAAGTGAAAATGCAATGAAAGGATCGTTTATCAAAACCAAATTTTCAAATTTCGACAAAAAGGCAAAAGTGAATCAACTTATGGCTCGACTTCTCGAAATAGTTCCCCAGTGGAGTCGCCAAGCTATCGTAACCATTTTTTTTGGTGAAACGGTAGTCGACTTGGATTTTGAAAATGAAAACGAAAAAGGGGAGTCGCCACCAATATTTTTTTGATGAGGTGTGATCGGATCACCTTTGATTAATCATTTTAATAAAATTTAAGATTTACTAAAACGATAATTTTGGTCTAAAAAACAGAAAATGAGTTCGGGAGTCGGTTACGCACGAGGAAGGGTTAGCACCCTCGATACGCCCAAAAATTGGTACCTAGTTGATTAATTAGTGTCTTGGTGTCGAAAATTTAAAAACTTAAAACACTTTGAGATACGATCCTTCTTTTTGTAAAAAGGTTCAAATGTTAAAGACCTTCCCGTCTCGCAATAATGAAATACCACGTCCAATGAGTTAGGACACGATATCTCGAACTTTGAGACTGGACTAGCCTTTTATTTAAAATCAATGTATTTTTTATTTCTTTTAAAGGATATTCGATTAGTTAGAGTGAACGAAGGAAATCGAAACCCAGTTAGTTAGGGCACGTTTCCTCGGATTTTCAAACTCCGAATATTGCCTTTATTTGTAAAACTCTTATTTCGAGGTGTGAAGATGTTATACCCGGTAAGTTAGGGCACCACACTTCGTACCTCCGAGAATAAGCATTTTAAAGACTTGTATTGCGATTTAAAAGAGTATTCCGTTATTTAGGTTAAATGAGAAAAGTCGAAACCCAGTAAGTTAGGGCACGACTTTCTCGAAATGCCTAATACCGGAAATCGCTTTTATGAAAGAATTATTGTGAGGCGTCGAACGGAAAATATGATGCGATTTATAGTAAAATATAAAAGCAGATTATGATATTAACACGATGATAGATGCTATAATATTAAATGCAATAGTGCGAGCAAAAAAGATGAAATGAAAGCAAGGCTAATAAAATATAAAAACAAGTGTGTAGGAAAGATGAAACAAGCTAATGCATAAATGAATAAATGAGTAAATACGAAACATGACAAAATAAAGCGACAATGATAATGCAAATGATGATTTAAAAGTGTATACATAAATGGGTTAAGGTATATACGTAATAATAGAGGTTATAAGAAATATAGGAAAGAGGTATATATATGTATATATATATATGTGTGTGTATGTACATATTAGAAATAATAATGATAAGAATCAACTATTACTAATATTATATAAATATATACATAAAGGTATATGATAATATTTAAAGGTATATACATAATACATACATCATATATTTTAAAAAAAAAAGTATATATATATATATATGTGTTAAAATAAAGGCATAATGTACCTAAGAAAAAAATGTATATATAATGTTTGAAAGAACAAATATACATAATATTATATTATATTAATATATATATATATATATATATGAATAACATGGAGCATAGTGTAAAAGGATGCACATATGACATACCCACATAAAAACAAAAATGTTAAACTATTAATATTATATAATATATATATATACATATATATAAGAGTGTTAAGTAAAAATGACAGTAATGAGATGCTAATAAAATACAAATATAGTAACATTAATAAAATATAAAGTATGAATAATATTAAAATTAAATAGAATGGTGAAAAAAGTAAAAAAAGGTAACAACAAAATGATTTAGAATAAATAATAGAAACAGCTTTTAAAAAATATTTTAGCAAATGAAATACTATACCTTTTAAAATAAATAATATATGAATAAATAAAGAAAAATAAAAAGATCAAAATCAAACTGACTAGGGGTTATATTGGAATAAAAACGAAATTAGAAGTGAATACTATAACAAAATAAAAAACAGGTAAAAATGAAAATATGCGCAAGGTTTGAGGACTAAATGGGTAAAATACTGACCTCTGGACACGTGTTCACTTCGCAGCTGTCAGGGATTCATTTGGAAGGCTCAACAAATTTACGGGTCAAATTTAGAAAAATAAAATAGTAGACAAAAGGACTAAATTAAAAGAATCAGAAATGCGGAAGGACCGCGGGCGTAAATAGCCCATCAGATGGAAAACACGCGGATCTCCCTCAGCTGGGTCGGGTGTTCGGGTCAGCTTCCAAACGACGCCGTTTTGGGTGCTAAATGTTAGCCCCAAAACGACGCTGCGTCGTGTGAGTTTATAAAGGTCAATTTTTACGAAAAAAATTCATTTGTTTTGAGAGTGAGAAAAAAAAAAGAGAGGGGAGCGGGCGATTTTGCCCCAGGTGGCGATCACGCCGATCGCCGCCACCGCGGCGTGCATTGCCGCCGCGCATGCAAGCCACGCACGCGGTGGCCGGAGTTTCGAAAAAAGGTATTTTTTTTTTTTTTAATTTCTTTTTTATTCGTCTGTGATGTATATATATATGTATTATTTTGATTAGATTAGAGATGAAAGATGCAAAAAATTCGAAAGAAAAAAAAAAGGGGAAAACAGAAAATAAATAGAAAAATAGACCTTTGATTCGGTCTTTTAGTTCTTGCTGTGTATTGAAGCCCTCTCTGATGTTGTTTTTTCTCTTATGTTTCGAAAAAAAGAAAGAAAAATCAGCCCCTAAAACTGATTCTTTCATGGCTTATATAGCTTATTTTTACAAAGATTTTTTTAACCTTGCACATACTGTCCCTTCTCTTTTAATGCTGCAGGTGAACGGCGGTGGAGACAGGCGCCACTTGCACTGGCGATGTGACGGGGGGCGGTGGAGTCAGAAGACCCTAGGTGCGGCGCACCTAGGGTTTGAAATTTGCTGCTTCTTGTTAGGGTTTGGGCTAACTGTAATGGATTTGGGGGGTTTTTGGGCTTATTTCGGGTTATGTTATTTGGGCTAGGTTAGTGGGTTTTATTTAGGTGTTGGGCCGGGCAAATTGGGCCTGTACAATATGCATTAAAGGCCATAAAAAGATTCTAATTAATTAAAAATGTTTCAGTAACCTGGAAACCGACGAAAATATCCTGAATACACATCCCTACGGTACAAGGAGGAAAACTGAAGTAATGGATAAAAAACTAGAGAGACTGGAGCAAATGCAAAAAGAGAAGCAGGAGCAGATGCAAGCACAAGTGCAGGAACAGTTAGCGAAAATCCAGCAGGAAATGAGGGACCAGATGCTGGAATCCCAAAGAAATATGATGGAAGAGGTAACTCGACTACTGACTAGTAGACCGGGCAAAGGAAAGGGCCATATGACTGACATGGGAAATAACAATGGAGATTCCTTCTACCCCCTGGCTTTACCCCGGTGAACGCTCAAGCACAGCATGAGACACATACGCAGAGACCGTCCATTACTGAAGATCCCCTCTACCATCCTGGTTTCACCCCAATGAATGCCCAAACACAGCCCGAGCTACACATGCGAAGATCGTCCATTACGATCAGGCCTCAGTAATTCCAGGCCGATACCTCAATGCCGATCAATTATCAAACGGGCTCAGGCTCTAACCCCGGGGATAATCCCATTTATCCTACAATCTCTGATCTGGATAATATGGCAGAGGAAGAAAGAGTGAGAACGGAGCTCTCGAAAGAATTGGAAGACCGATGTAAGTGGTTGGAAGAAAAGTTCAGAATGATGGAGAGCGCTGACTATCATTGTGGGATAGACGCTAAAGATTTAAGCTTAGTCCCAGACCTAGTCCTCCCCCCTAAGTTCAAAATCCCAGATTTTGAAAAATATAATTGAATAAGCTGCCCAGAGGCTCATATCACCATGTTTTGTCAAAGAATGGTAGGGTATGTTCATAACGATCAGTTATTAATCCATTGCTTCCAAGACAGTTTGGTCGGGTCTGCGGCCAAATGGTATAACCAACTAAGTCGCGCGCAAATCCATTCATGGAAAGACTTGGCACAAGCTTTCATGAAGTAATATCGACCACGTGATGGATATATAGCACCCGATCGAATCACGTTACAAAACATGGAAAAGAAACAAAATGAGAGCTTCAGGCAGTACGCCCAGAGATGGAGAGAGGTGGCGACGCAAGTCCAACCACCTCTATTGGAGAAAGAAACGACTATGCTCTTTGTCAACACTCTGAAAGCTCCATTTATCAACTACATGTTGGGAAGTGCTATTAAGAGTTTCTCAGACATAGTAATGTTAGGAGAGATGATAGAGAACGCGATAATATGCGGGAAGATCGAAACAGGGGAAAATGCCAAGAAATCAGCCCCGAGAAGGAAAGAAAACGATGTGAACAACGCGAGCGTATATAATAAGAGCTATTCCAAGCCAGTCACTGTGAGTCAACCAAAGACTACCAACCATCAGGGCTCTGCAAGGCAAGATTCAAACCCGAGGTCTAACATAGAAAGAGTCCAATTTATGCCTATCCCAATGTCATACAGGAAGTTGTACCAGAGTTTATTCGATGCCCATGTGGTGTCACCATACTATTTGAAACCCCTGCAGGCTCCATTCCCTAAGTGGTATGACGCAAACGCTCAATTCGAATATCATACAAGAATCTCGGGGCACACGATTGAGAACTGCACTGCCTTCAAAAAGGTAGTCAAAAGGCTCATAGGCATGGGCATTGTGAAGTTCGATGAGCTCACTGGACCTAATGTGGCTGGGAACCCTCTGCCTAGTCATTCAGACAAAGGGATAAACGCGATAGTTGAGAATGGGGGCAAAAAGATCAAGGCTGATATAGTAGAAGTAAAAACGCTGTTGAGTTGGGTTTAGAAACAAATGATCGACAGAGGTTTAATCACACAAGATTTGAGGGAAAATCCCAGAGAAGCAAGAAGATACTGCTAGTTCATGCTGATGAAGGCCATGACATCCAAGAGTGCAATGAATTCAGGTCCTAGTGCAAAATCTGATGGACAATAAGGAGATAGAATTTTACGAAAAAATCAAAGGGTCAGAAGAAGGAGGGGTTTATGCCTCAGAGGAAGGAACAACAGAAGGGGTCCAAAAAGTCAATCATCCTGTGGTTATCATTTCGCAACCCAGAAATAATGAAGCAGGAGTACAAATGACGCCGAGAGTCATAATCCAGAAACCGGTATCCTTCCCTTACAAGGATAGTAAAAGGGTTCCCTGGAATTATGACTGTAACGTGACGATACCAGGTGGGAAGAACCAGACCAGCGCTTCAAGGGAGAACCAATGTGTAGGTTTCTATACGCGCAGTGGAAAACGATATGATCCTACGGGTACAGAAACTGAAACTGTTAAAGGAAAAACCCCAATAGTCGAGCAAAGGAAGGAAAAGATAGTCAAGCTCGAATCGCCAATCAACGAGCCAGTAACCGAGAAGGAAGCTAGAGAATTTCTAAAATTCTTAAATCATAATGAGTACAGCGTGGTTGAACAGTTACACAAGCAATCAGTGCTAGCTTTGCTTTTGAGGTCGGAGACACATCGAAACGCGTTAATGAAGGTACTGAATGAAACTTACGTCGCGAATGATATCTCCGTCAACAAGCTGGACCGTCTCGTCAATAATATAAGCGCCAATAATTTCATATTTTTCAATAACGATGAAATACCGCCGGGGGGAATGGGGTCAACAAAGGCGTTACACATCACCACCCGTTGTAAAGGATATACACTACCAGGAGTATTGATCGACAACGGTTCTGCACTAAATGTCCTACCCCTATCCATACTGAATAGGTTGCTAGTGGATAGTTCCCACACGAAGACGTGCCACAATATAGTAAGGGCATTCGACGATACTGAGAGAAAAGTAATAGGAAGGATTGAAATACCACTTTTGATCGGTCCAAGCACGTACAAGGTAGATTTCCTAGTAATGGACATCAAACCTTCTTACAACTACTTATTGGGGAGGCCCTGGATTCACTCAGCAGGGGTAGTGCCATCATTGCTACATCAAAAGCTCAAATTGGTAACGGAAGGTCAGTTGGTGACCATAAACGCGAAAGAAGATATTATTGCATCCGTTACCAGCAACGCGCCATATGTGGAAACAGATGATGAAGCAATAGAATGTTCTTTCCGATCATTAGAATTCATCAAAACAACTTTTATTGTTGAAGGGAACAAGGTCCCGGTGCCTAAAATATCTAAAACCACTAAGATGGGCTTACAATTGACAGTCGGGAAAGGGGCTGTGCCAGAAAAGGGGCTTGAAAGAAATCTACAAAGAAGGATCGAGGCACCCATGATTACGGACAAACAAGACTGTTTCATTTTAGGGTACGAGCCAGATGTAAGGCAGAAGAAAAGGGAGATAGAGAAGAAATAAGAGAGGAGAAGAGCACGCTTAAACGGAGAAGAGGTCAAATAGGAGCCAATGACCTTTCCTCATATATCCAGGACATTCATATCGGGAGGGACCATTTACTCTGAAGGAAAATTGACAAGGAAAGGGTCTGCTAAATAAATGTTAGAGAATTTGAGCTTTAATGCCATATCCGAGGAAGAAACAAGAAATGAAGATCATGTAGGCATTTGCCCACACGTGCCTGGGAGCGTTTAAAACAATTGGACCGCGGAGGAGATCTTATAACTTTTAAAAGTAATTCAGAGTAATGTCCGAAACAAGCCTATTGCTCTAAGCCTAGGGGCAATAGGAATCCTTTTGTGAAATAGGCTCTTATCCAATATCGTTATTTCAATAAAAATACACTTTTGCGTATCATCTTGAGTAGATATTCTTTTATTCTTTCCTTTTCATTCATAATCATACCACACAGATAAATATTCTTAGATTTTTTTGTTCTTTGGATTTTTCTTCATTCCTATAACAGGTCTCAAGATATCAATGATATGAGTAACGTTGCTATTGACTCAGAGTCTCCTTTTGAGCAAGATATGTGTGCGGAGGATTCTCGGGATTTTGAATATGACCGAAGCTATAACCTATCTCCGGATTTGTTAAGGATGGTAGAACAAGATGAAAAACAAATTCTACCTCACCAGGAATCAGTGGAAATCATGAGTTTAGGAGAAGGAAAATAGGTGAAGATTGGAGTCCGCATCGCTGTGGAGACAAAACGAGATCTCATTGAGCTACTACAAGAATTCAAAGATGTCTTTGCATGGTCATATCAAGACATGCCCAGGTTAAATACCGATATTGTGGTACACCGACTCCCCATAAAAGAAGAGTGTAAGCCAATCCAACAGAAACTCTGAAGAATGAGACCTGATGTTTTATTGAAGATAAAAGAGGAGGTCAAGAAGCAATTCGACACCGGTTTCTTACAAGTGGTCAATATTCAGAATAGGTAGCCAATATAGTTCCAATTCCTAAGAAAGATAGAAAAGTACGGATGTGCGTAGACTATCAAGATCTAAACAAAGCCAGCCTAAAAGATAATTTCCCGTTACCTCACATTGATACATTAGTGGATAACACGACAGGTTACTCACTTTTCTCCTTCATGGACGGTTTCTCAGGATACAACCAGATAAAGATGCATCCTGAAGACATGGAAAAGACCACATTCGTGACCATGTGGAGAACGTTTTGTTATAAAGTGATGCCATTCGGACTGAAAAACACAGGAGCGACATATCAGAGAGCCATGGTAACTATGTTCCATGACATGATGCACAAGGAGGTTGAAGTTTACGTCGACGACATGATTGCGAAATCTAGGACAGAAAATGAGCACATACAAGTCTTGAAGAAACTATTCTTAAGATTAAGAAAGTTTCAACTAAAGCTCAATCCTGTAAAATGTACCTTCGGAGCCAGGTCAAGAAAGTTGTTAGAATTCATAGTCAGTGAAAAGGGGATCGAGATCGACCCAGATAAAGTTAAGGCCATACAGGAATTACCCCCGCCACGCACTCAAAAAGAAGTTCGAGGTTTCCTAGGAAGGTTAAATTACATCGCCCGGTTCATTTCACAATTAACGGAAAAATGTGACCCGATATTCCGCCTCATTAGGAAACACAATCCAGGTGTATGTGATGAGGAGTGCCAAAGAACTTTCGCTAAAGTTAAGCATTACTTATCTAATGCCCCAGTGTTGATGCCACCTTGCCCAAATAAACCACTGATACTGTATTTGACAGCGTTCGAGAACTCTATAGGGTGTGTGTTAGGCCAACATGATGAGTCAGGAAGAAAGGAAAAGGCGATATACTATCTTAGCAAGAAGTTCACTGACTGCGAGACAAGATATTTGCCAATCGAGAAATTGTATTGTGCTTTGATCTGGACAACCTGAAGACTGAGACAGTACATGTTGTACCATACAACTTGGCTCATCTCAAAACTAGATCCTCTGAAGTACATGATGGAGTCAAATCATCTCAAAACTAGATCCTCTGAAGTACATGATGGAGTCAAATACTTTGAACGGAAGAATGGCTCGTTGGCAAATTCTACTTTCTAAATTTGACATAGTCTACGTGAACCAGAAGGCTATAAAAGGAAGTGCAATAGTAGATTTTTTGGCCAGTAGGGCTCTAGAAGATTATGAGCCTCTGAGTTTTAATTTTCCAAATGAAGACTTAATGTATGTTGCGACCACGGAAGAAGACTCTCAAAAGGATCACCCTTGGAGACTGAATTTTGACGGAGCCTCAAACTCTATGGGTAATGGAATCGGGGCGATTCTGGTATCCCCAAATGGAGATCATTATCCCTTTACTAGTAAATTGGATTTTGATTGCACAAATAACATGGCGGAGTACGAAGCATGCATCATGGGTATCCGTGCGGCTATTGAACGCAAAATCAAGGTGCTAGAAATATATGGAGATTCTATACTAGTGATCTATCAGCTCAAGGGTGAATGGGAGACGAGAGACCCTAAATTAATCAACTACCGAAAGCTGGTTCTGGAACTGATTGAGGAGTTCGACGATGTCACTTTTTGCTATCTCCCACGAGATGAAAACCAGATGGCTGACGCCTTGGCAACTCTAGCTTCCATGATCAAAGTAAACAAGCAAGAGGATGTGAAGCGTATCCAGATGAGTATCTACGAGGCCCCGGCTCATTGCTACAACATTGACAAAGAAGAGGAAAAAGATGATCACCCTTAGTATCAAGACATACTGCGATATGTGAGGAATCGTGAATATCCAGACTAGGCGACTGAGAATGATAAAAGGACGTTGAGAAAGCTAGCTAGTGATTATGTTTTAGATGGAGAGATCCTATATAAAAGAAGAAAAGATCAGGTGCTCCTAAGATGTGTGGACGCTGTCGAGGCTAAACAAATCTTGGAAGAGGTCCATGAGGGTGTCTGCGGAACACATGGTAATTGTTTCACAATGGCCAGACAAATCATGAGATTCGGATATTATTGGTCCACAATTGAAGGGGATTGCATCAGCTATGCCAAGAAGTGCCATAAATGCCAAATTTATGGAGATAAGATTCATGTACCACCTTCACCTCTTCATGTCATGACTTCCTCATAGCCTTTTTCTATGTGGGGCATGGATGTCATAGGGTCAATCTCACCGAAAGCATCTAATGGGCACCGATTCATCTTTGTGGTCATCGATTACTTCACCAAGTGGGTAGAGGCCACTTCTTATACCAACGTCATGAAATCAGTAGTCAGCAAGTTCTTAAAGAAGGAGATAATATGTCGATATGGGATGCCTGAGAGAATCATATCAGACAACGCGCTGAATTTGAACAACAGCATGATAGCGAAAGTCTGTAGCCAATTCAAGATCAAACACCTTAACTCGTCGCCGTATCACCCAATAATGAATGGTGCTGTGGAAGCTGCCAATAAGAACATCAAGAAGATCGTAGGAAAAATGACTAAGACTTATAAAGACTAGCATGAAAAGTTACCATTCGCCCTTTACGCCTACCGAACATCAGTCAGAACCTCTACCGGAGCAACACCTTTCTTTTTGGTTTATGGAATAGAGGCAGTTTTGCCTATTGAGGTTGAGATTCCTTCTCTACGAGTTCTGCCATAGTCAAATATACCAAAAGCGAATGATGCGAGCTTATAACAAGAAGGTTCGCCCTAGAGAATTCTATGAAGGAGACCTTGTTTTGAAAAAGATTCTCCCCATACAAAAGGACTTCAGAGGAAAATAGATGCCAAATTAGGAGGGACCTTATGTGGTGAAGAAAGTTTTCTCTGGAGGAGCTCTGATCTTGACTGAGATGGATGGCAAAAGCTTGCCTAACCCCGTAAATTCAGATTCGGTCAAGAGGTACTTTACCTAAATAAAAAAAAAAAGAAAGAATGGGAGAGGCTAAGGCGAAAACCCACAAAAAGGGCACCTTAAGACCAAAGGGGTTTTGAGTTGAAAACCCAAGAATGGGCAATTCAAACTTTGATCGAAAATGGGGCATACAGTAATTTTGTCTCTTCTAAATTAACTAGGAGGGGTGCTACATCTTCGGACATCAACAAAAAACTCTGGGTCTTCTAAACGTATATCAAGTTCAAAGGGTCCTCAAGGAGTTTTGTGCAGAGAAGCTCATGCTATGATATCTGGGGCACCTATTTTCATCTTATTCATTTTGTATCTTAGCCAAATTTTCTATTTTGATTACTTGATTCATTTCGAGCATTGCTCTCAATAAAATTCCATTTTGTCCATTGGAACAACCTTATTCAAGTGTTTTTCATTGAAATAATGATTAATAGATTAATGATATTCAAAAAGGGGTTCAGCATATTACTCTGAAATGATTTTAAATGATACAAGGATCTGAAACGGGACTAATTAGTTTGAATTACCCAAATTCAAAGAAACATTGGAAAAGAATAACCCAAATTATGATTATTCTTTGAGAGATACCAACCGAAGAGAAGGACTGAATAATACATCAATGATAAAACCTCGATGAACAGCGAGTAAAATCAAATTAAGCACTAAGAATGACATTTTGCATTCATACAAACATCATTTATACACATCTAGTCAGGAGCATCTGATTCATTCCAATCTTTTGGCATATGCATAGGCTCAAGAAATCGAGTCTACAGGTTATATCCCTTAGAGGATAGTATAGCGAGATCGATTGAAGCTAAAAATCACAAACCTTATCTCCCTGAAGTTGTAGTGGAACAGGTTGAAGTTACAAGTCTTATCTCCCTAAAATTGCAGTGGAGCAGATTGAAGATAACGAATCTTATCTCCCTGAGGTTGCATTGGAGCAAATTGAAGCTAGAAATTACAAACCTTATCTCCCTGAAGTTGCAGTGGAACAGGTTGAAGTTACAAGTCTTATCTCCCTGAAGTTGCAGTTGAGCAGAATGAAGATGGCGAATCTTATCTTCCTGAAGTTGCAGTGAAGCAGATTAAAGCCATCAATCTTATCTCCCTGAGGTTGCAGCAGAGTAGTGAAACAGATTGAAGCTATAAATTACAGATCTTATTTCTCTGAAGTTGTAGTAGAATAGATCAAATCAAGTCTTATCTCCTTGAAGTTGCAATGGAGTAGGCCGAAAATAGCGGATCTTATCTCTCTGAAGTTGTAGTAGAGTAGATCAAAGTTATAAATCCTATACCTCTAAAGTTGCAACAGGTCGGACCAAATCTACCATGGTAAATCTTATCTTCCTGAAGTTGCAGCGGAGCAGATTGAAGCTACAAACCTTATCCCCCCTGAAGTTGCAGTGGGGCAGGTTGAAACTACGATTCTTATCTCTCTGGAGTGCAGTGGAGCACATTGAGGATATTTGAAGAAAAAGCGTCAAGAGAAGTCGAGACTCAGCTGGTCCGGGCAAAATTGGCCCTTTTATAGTCTTTGCTTCATTCCCGCTATACGACAATGAGCAAAGAGGGGCAGCTGTGCGGGCCTAAATTTGCCCGACCCATCAGAAACTCAATAGTGGCAACAACCCAAATACAAAACCAGGTCTTGTAGGCCCGAGACTAAAACCTAACCCAAAATACAGCCCAAAACACACTAAAAACACAAAAACCCTAATAGCCTAAGGCGTCGCGCCTCCATGTACGCCCTCAGCACTGACGACGCTCGAGATTTGGCCCCGTTGCACCAAAACGACCATCTACAGTCCTGTTGACCCTTGGTGTACCTGCAAAAGAAAGCAAAAAAAGGAAACAAAGAAGGACGACAAGAACGAAAGTAAAGAAGTAGAGATAAAAATGCATAAAAAACTTTAATAATAATAGCAAAAATACACAGTGTTGTAAAGGCTATAAAAGCCAGAATCGACGATGTAAAAGGGACCCCTTCTTTACAGCATCCTAATCCAAAAAATTCAAAGCAAAAAGGTGATTCTTTTAATTTGATTTAACGTTTCACAACTCTTTCTGGCAAGTTTTCTCTTGTTTTGGTATTATAGGGTTGTTTATAAAAAGAAATAAGGGGGAAATGATGAAAGAAAAGTTACTTACCCGAACCTTGAATCGTTGGTGTATCGTCGGAGTTCTTCTCCGTTAAAACCGAATCCAACAAAGGTGGGAACTTTCTTTTTGATTCTTCATGATGGGAAGTGTCAGATCCTTGAACATGGATCTAAATGGGGTTAAAGAACAAGAAAACCACCTTTCCGTCGACCACCGTCATGGTGGCTACATATGCTAAGGTTTGGTCTCCTTAGGCCTCGCACAAATGGGGAAAAGAGGGAGTGTGTCAGATTTTTTTTTTTAAGAAAAGGAAGAGGAATAATGAAAAAAAAAACTTAAAACTGGTTTAAATGACGAAGTAAAAAACGGTGTTTCAGATCATTGGGCTATTTGCCACTTTGATCCTTCCGTTTCTATGCGATTGTCGGCCTAATCTTTTTCTTCCTTTTATTTTGTTTTTAGATTTTGCCCCAAGGTTTTGTGTCTGATTCATTTTAGTCCTGCATGAAAAAGTGCTGTGCAGAGAATTTAAGGATTAATTTCTGAATCAGTCCCCACTCTTTCTTCGCGTGTTCATTTAAATCTCGATTGATATTTTTTTTTTTTACCTTTTAATTCATACCCAAGTTTTATCTTAATTTACATCTCCACCCTTAATCTTTTAGTTTCATCTTTTTATATATTATTTATTTATAAACTGTCAGTTCGTCTTAATTCATTTCATGTGTCCTAAGATGGTAATTATATGACTTATTGCAAACTGTTTTATTATATAAAATTGTTCATGCTATTTACCTTAAACCATTATGTATATATTGCTTATTTATTTATTTAAGTTATACACATATTCAGCATGTTTCAAGTTCATATTATTATCACCATTATCATTATTTTTCTACTTTATTACTATTATTATATTGTTACAAATAGTATTATCATATCATTAGGCTAGTTTAATTTTATATTATTACTTCAAGTTATACGTTTGGTTTGCATTTATTTACATTTTTACTTACATCACCATTATCATTAATTTTTTTATTATTATCATCATTATTATTATCACTATTATTATTTTATTTTTATAACCTAACGTATCATTATTATTATTACTTTTATTTTTATCATTATTAGCATTATTTTATTATTTTTGCTATTATTACTTATATTACTTAATATCGTTATTAGTGTTATCTCTATTTTCTTTACTATTATTTTTATCATTATTGCCATTATTTTATTATTTTTACTATTATTACTTACATTCCTTAATATCGTTATTAGTGTTATCTCTATTTTCTTTACTATTATTTTTATTATCATTATTTATTTATTCATTTATTTATTATTATTATTATCATAATATATTTTTTCATACACGTTCATTACAAATTGTACTTTAAATATTGTTTATTTTGATTTGGTTCTTTACTTCTAATATTTTTAAATCTTTTCCCTTATATTCATTTATTTATTACTTTATTATTATTGTCCTCACTATTATTTATTTATTTATTTCATCTTCACTTATTCATATTCATTATTACTATTATTGTAATTTGTTTGTTAATATTACTATTATAGCACATTAGTATTATCATAACATTCATTTGTTTATTATATACTCGACTCGTATTGTTGTTATATTATTGCATTATTATTTCCCACGAATTATGTTCAAATACAATTGATCATCTTTGCATTATGCTTTAAAATAGCCTATGCCATTTTAAACTTATGTTTGATAAAATTTTAAGAAACAAAAAATTTTCAAAATAAGGCAATGTTTTGCGTTTTGGAACATCGAGGAATTGTGCTCTAACTTACGGGTTTCAATTCTCTCGTTGATTCTAAATAGCCAAATATCCTTTTGAGTTTTAAAATATATAGATTTCCAATTAAAATTAAAGACGAACTTGCACTCGGGAACTCACGATATCGTGTCCTAATTTTACGGATATGATAATTCAAGATTATGTTGATTATATATACTTGTTCATAAATATACTTTTATAGATCAACACTTCGAAGATTATGTTGATTATATATAGAATATCTAATTTAAATATACCTTGAAAGTATCGAAGATTTCTGATTCTATTGAACATTAAATCTAACGTCTTCAACTTTGTCAAACTCTTCAATTCTATCCAAGAGCAATGAAATATATCAAGTATCAACATGTATCAAGGCTTATTCACAGCTAATTAAAATTAATTAAAAGAAATTTAATAAGAGTACGATGAAATAAATTAATAGAGAATTTAGTAATCACTACATTTTAATTTATTTTAAAAGAAGCTTACTTAATAAGATACTGTCATTAAAGTAATTGCCGTATAAGCCGAGGAATTCCAAGTTGTCGAAAGCCGATAATAAAGATACTACA
Source organism: Gossypium anomalum (assembly GCA_025698475.1). Lineage (NCBI taxonomy): Eukaryota > Viridiplantae > Streptophyta > Magnoliopsida > Malvales > Malvaceae > Gossypium > Gossypium anomalum. The sequence goes on along the minus strand of CM046963.1, from coordinate 6,136,118 downwards.
TATAACAGAAAGTTATTGGCAATGATTGTCTTAATTTACAATAATAAAATAAACGAAATAAATATAAAAACATTAAATTAAATTTCAAGGATTAATCAGTTAGCATAGAGATGAAAAACAACGAACCTTTATTATCCACAAAACCTTCAATTTTATTGTTACTCAAATCAAGACTCTTCAATTCTTCAAATGGAAGAAATAAAGAGACATTGAGATACCCATTTGAAGTACTTCGACGTGCGTGATTGAGATTGAGACTTATTACTCGTTCACTAGTGATGTTGCACTTAACTCTTTCCCATTGACAACAATTCGAACCCTTCACATCTACCCAGTCCTTCAATTCGATAGGGTCATTGAAGAAAGATTTGAGTTGGAAGAGAGCAATTCTCTCCTGCTCCAAGCACCCCTCAATCTGTCGCCACCCTCGTATGATGAACAGAAGTGTAGTGAGTAGAACCCAAAACGATTTAGCCTCCATGATCTCTAAATCAACAAACCACACACTTGTAACCTTTGTGCATTTGAATCAACCAAAGCCTTGGACTTTATAGACACCTTGGAATCCTGTCTTACTCCAAAAGTTGGGCGCCATTGCATTGATTTTTTCTCACTAATTATGGTAACCACAGAATTATTATTACTATACTAGGGATATAACCCCGCCCTGCTGCTTTGTCTTTTTATTTATATTAGATTTAATTATAAATAATTATATGAAATTTATTAAAAATTATAAAGTAAATGTTTTATATGGAATCTTTAGTTTAATTTTTTGAATTTATTCAATTGAAGTAAATAAATTTATAAATTTGCTCATTTCATATTGTAGGTAATTAGATATGATCTCATATTCATGTTTTGAAACAATTTTTTTGTAATTAAATTATTCAATGAAAAATACTTCTATGAGAAAAAAAACATTTTATTGTTTAATTAAACCTTACCAAGTGCAAATGATTCATTTTTTATTTACATCAATTAATATTTTAATCATTCTAGTAAATATATCAAAAAAAAAATTAATCATAACTAATGTTTCCAAGGTTGAACATTTTGTTGATATAAACTAAATGAACGTTACAATATTAAAATGTATTTATTTACTTCATATTAGTAAATTCCAATTATATAAAAACTAAAAAAAGCTAATTCTAATATAATAGTCTTCATCTGTCTTTATTTAAGAGTTGAAATTATTTTGAATAAACAATTGATTTTTTCTTATTTATTAGCATACATCCTTTTAGTTTTAAATTTAAGTAGATACATAAAAACAATGGCAGAAAATTATATGTTTAATTAATTAATTAATTATATTTTTTAATATACCATTAATTTTAATATTTAATAATTTTATATATTTTTCATTTATTATAAATTTTTATATAGTCATCTTAATATTATTTTAATATTTACTTTAAAGTAGTATTATATATTTAGTATATGTTTATTTTTTAATGTATTCTAAATTACATAATATAAAGTATTATAAACTTAAAAATGGGCTAGGTCAAGTCAAGCTTGAGCCTTGAATGTTCAAGCTTGAGCCCAATCCATATTTTAAACAGGTCTAAAATTTTGGCTTCGTCCCTGAATGTTAATTGTCGAACTTGAATTTTAAATTTTAAAAAGTATAAATACTGAATTACCAAAAATAAAAATATAAAAATTTAAATTTAAATTTCCAAAAAGTATAAAGAAATATTAAAAATTTAACCAATTTCATATAAACCAAAAAGAAAGTTGTTGAATAAACAAAACATCCACACAAGACCTCATTTGTTGTCCGTTGAAGAGCACGTTTAACTTGCATTTTAATTGACAGACTTATTTTAAGTGTAGAAAGAAAAAAAAAAAAATTAGTAAAGGTATTCACATATTGAGTAGTGTCTTGGCCTAGTTTAAGAGTAAATCCCTAAAAAATGAAATGCAACCATTTACTTCTTACTAATTGATTTTCTCGGTCATTTAGTTTATCTTTTGAGATAAAAATATCTTGAATTATATGTATTTACATGTTATTAATTGGTGAAATTTGATTTTTCATCACAATAAGTGGTCGACTCTTTTAAGAGAAATATTTGAAATATTGTCCGTCCGATAATCAATGGATCCCTCCAACAACTAAAAGTATTGTCCTTCGATGGGGGTTTGTAACGTTCCAAACTCGACCTAAACATTATGGCCAAATTTTGAATGTTACATTGACCACTGAAATGGTCTAGTAAAACCCATTTAGTTTCCTATGTGTCAATTTGATTGATTTAAAAAAACTTAGGATAGTTGTCAAAAACGTCCGATTATTAAGTCGGTTAATTTTAGAGTTCAATCTATTATAAGTTGTGTTGTTTGAAAAAAAAAAAGGAAAACTTAATTGATTTTGTCAATTTGTCTTTTTAAAATTCCTTTTTCATCGTTAGAAAGCGGAAAAAGTGAAACTTTTAGTTTTTGTATGAAAAACCGTGTTTTAAGTCATATTTAACCAGTTATTAGAATTGTTTGATTTGTTACACTTCAAAAATGGCTAGAAGAATTGGGTTTGTGAATGGAGAGTGAATGATCATGCTCTGATTTTTAAGTTTATCTATGTGTTTTTAGAAAATAAATTGATTTGATTTAATGATCAAATGTTTGGGCTTGAGGTTGTATATTTAATTACCAAATTTGAATGTCGTGTGAAAAAATGAAAATTGAAAAAATGAAAATTATTTTCACTTTTTTCCTATTGTGCCGTCCATGCTGTGAGTCAATATACAACCCAATAGGGATAGCAATTAAATAGGATTCAAACTCTCTAATTAGGGTAACCACAGAATTATTATTACTATACTGGGGATATAACCCCAATTTGCGGGTTTGTCATTTCTACATATATTTCTATATATGGGATAAATTTGTTGTGGAAAATTCAATCTGGAAAATTGAGTCATCCCAAAGGAGAAAAGCAGACCATTATGGAGTATCCTTCCTACAAGTTTCTTCACTTTTGGCGTCAACCCTCCAGCCCTCTTCCTATACCCTTCCTACAAGTTTCTTGCTATACCCTTCTTAATTAAATGATAAAACTAAAAACGCATCTATAATTAATTGAATCACCAAATTGAAGATCCCACCAAGTCAAGAGATATGTCTAAAAAGAAGTAAGGGAATATTTAATGTTTATGGTTGATATACATATAGCTGTACACTTATTTTGGATGTTCGAATTGAAATTTTGGTGCTAAGACCCACTGCCCTTTTCACAACCACTACAATCATCTCTCCCACGCTCGGGTTTAATTTTTTCTTAATTAAACTCTATTATTATATTAAAATAGAAATTAAATTTGTGATCATCTTTTATAATATAATATAAAGTCTATGATTATATGGAGAAAAACATTTTAATTTAAAAAATGTATAAAATTTATATATCTCTTGAATAATTTATAATTTTTATACATTAAAATTAATTTATTATCTCTTTTACAATTATATAAAAATTATATTAATATATACAAATAATTTATAAAGTAAAAAATTTATTAAAGGTGGAATTACTTAATATATTTATTATTCCTTTAAACGAAACAAATTTTTTGTTGAATTATTGTATTTATTTTGTGAGATTTAATTTTGTGGATTTTTCACAGAATTATTAGATGGAATGGGATGAATGAATTGGAGAGACAGTATAATTAATTGATTTTGTCAATTTACTTTTTTAAAATTCTTTTCTCATCGTTAGAAAGCGGAAAAAGTGAAATTTTTAGTTTTTATATGAAAAATCGTATTTTAAGTCATATTTAACCAGTTATTAGAATTGTTTGATTTATTACACTTTAAAAATGGGATAGAATTGAATCGGGTTTGTGAATCAAGAGTGGATGGTAACGCTCTGATTTTTAAATTTATCTACCAAATTTGAATGTTGTTGTGTGAAAAAATGAAAATTATTTGTACTTCTTTCCTATTGTGCCGTCCATGCTGTGAGTCAATTTACAACCCGAGAGGGATAGCAATTAAATAGGATTCAAACTCTCTTAATTATGGTAACCACAGAATTATTATTACTATACTAATTAAGGATATAACCCCGCTCTGCGGGTTTGTGTTTTTATTTATCTTATATTAGGAATATAATTACATGACATAAATATAAGAACAAATAAAATTATATGATACAACCGAATGTATAAACGTATTAATATTTACGTAAAATAAATTACTGAGGTATTGAAAATTATATATAACAAATTGAATTCAATTATAAGATGAAAGTGAAACATAAAACAAAACACGACACAAGTAAAAAATAATAATTGAATTAAAAAGTAACTTATATATATTTGTATAGATGGGATAAATTTGTTGTGGAAAATTGAATGGCATTCGTAGCAATAATTGCCTTGTGGCTTCGTTTTCAATCTGGAAAATTGAATCATCCCAAAGGAGAAAAGCAGACCAGTGTGGAGTATCCTTCCTACAAGTTTCTTCACTTTTGGCGTCAACCCTCCAGCCCTCTTCCTATACCCTTCCTACAAGTTTCTTGCTATACCCTTCTTACAAGTTTCCTCGAATTATTTCTCAATCAACATTGTTGAGGGTACACTCTTCTCAGAGAAAAATCCCTCCAATTATAAAAAATATTGTCCTTCAGCAGAGGTTTTCTATTTTTAAATGATTTTTTTATTTAGTTAATATATATATCTTTATTTTTTATGATCATAAATTCATTCATCCTATTTCGGCTCATGTCTAGTTTCTCTAAATTGTTCAAAACATCTAATAATTTTGTGAAAAATCTACAAATAAAATTTAAAATTAAATTCCACAGAATAAATGTAATAATTCAACAAGTAATTTGTTCCGTTTAAAGGAATAATAAATATATAATAATAGAGTTTAATTAAGAAAAAATTAAACCCGAGCGTAGTGGGAGAGAGAATTGTAGCGGTTGTGAAAAGGCCAGTGGGTCTTAGCACCAAAATTTCAATTCCACAACGACTTGGTTTTCGGTGGAAGATAATAATTGTATCAACCATAAACATTAAGTATTCCCTTACTTCTTTTTAGACATATCTCTTGATTTCTGTGTTAAGTCACGCCGTGGGATTTTCAATTTAGTGATTAAATTAATTATAGATACGTTTTTAATTTAATTATTTAATTAAAAAAATAATTTGATTATGAGTGTTTTTCAAAGTGTCTTTTTTTCTTTTGTCATCGGACTATTATGTGACATTTATTTTGGTTTACATAATAGTAATTTACTCTATTTTTATATTTTCTATCAATTTGACCTTGATTATTTATAAAATGATAAAAGAAAATTAAAAATATTTTTTTAAAAATTAAATAAAAATAGATAGAAATTTCAAAAATATAGATAAAATAGGAAAATTTGTTTTCAAACGATCTCAATTTTCTTTCTGTAGCATTTGTATAGAAGTATTCTATACACATTCTTTAAAAAAACAGGAAAAAAAAAATATTAAACAAAATTATTAATTATCAATTTTTTTATCACTTCTATTTCTTAACATATTTTTTCCTTATAAGAATTAAAAAAAAAGAGTTTAGAATATAATTTATTTTTACAATTTGAGTTTTGAAAAATAATTTAAGTAATTTAATATTTGAATTGAGTTTGAAAAAAATTTTGTAGTATAATTTTTTTCTAAAAAATTGGCATTAGAGTCAATTTCACAAGCTTTTGCAATACCAGTTCTGGATAGGGGTGTTCAAACGGTTAATCGATTAATTAACCGAACGAACTAATATTAATCAAATTTGATTTTTCATCATAACAAGTGGTTAACTCTTTTAAGAGAAATATTTGAAATATTGTCCGTCCGATAATCAGTGGATCCCTCCAACAATCAAAAGTATTGTCCTGCGATGGGGGTTTGTAACCTCTCAAACCTGACCTATACGTTATGGCCGAATTTTGAATGTTACATTGACCACTGAAATGGTCTAGTAAAACCCATTTAGTTTCGTATTTGTAAATTTGATTGATTTAAAAAAACTTAGGATAGTTGTCAAAAACGTCTGATTATTAATCAATTAACTTTAGAGTTCAGTCTATTATAAGTTGTGTTGTTTGAAAACAAAAAAGAAAACTTAATTGATAAACTTAATTGATTTTGTCAATTTGCCTTTTTAAAATTCCTTTTTCATTGTTGTAGCGACGTAAAATTTTGGTTTCGTCGTTAATTGTGGCGATTTATTAAATATTTAAAAACCGACTTTCGATTTGATAAAAAGGGAGTCGCCACCGATCTTGTTCTAGGTGTGATAGGACACCTAATAAATTTATTTTTAAAATAAAAGGAGGCTGAGTTTAGGTCTACGTCAAAATCCAGAGAAAAAGTAAGGTTCAGAAGTCGGTTACGCGCGAGGAAGGTATTAGCACCCTCGCGACGCCCAAAATTGGTATATTATAAACATGTGTTGTCTTGATTTTCAAAAATACGAGTTCAATAAAACATTTAGTTGTGATCCAATTGAAAAGACGAAAACATTTTAGCTTTTTTTTTTTTTTATAAGGATGCTCCTTCTTTAACACGAGCCGACAAATTCCATCCAACATAGCGATGAAATTCAATGACTTAATGTTAAATCGGTACATTGCCTTGATTATTGAAATAAATAACAAAATACGAATGGGATTTTCGAAGTAATGTAGAACGAATCGAGATGAAACAAATGGAAAAACTAGAAATATATTGAAACAAATAACAAATATATATATCTGTTAAATGTTTACGTTTATAGCAAATAAAAAACAAATAAGTTTAAAAACAGGAATAAAATTAATCACCTTTGATATTGATATCGATATTTGGTTGCTTGGATACTATTCTTGTGTTTGAATACTGATTTAGAATGCTATTCTGGGATTGAATATTTCTTATTTTGTGTTTTTTGAACTTGCCGAAGCTTTTTCTTTTCTCTGATTTTGAAAAATTCCCCAACCCTTATTACAGAAATCCAAATCGGCTTTTATAGCCTTTATAACATTTAAATTAATATTTGTTGTCTTGTCTTCTTTTCTGGTCTTGCAGGAAATGGCCGATGGAGCAGGTGGTCGGCACTCAGGGGCATGGGGCGCAGAGGGTAGGTGGGTAGGTTCGGCGCAAGTGGGAAGGGGATAGGTGGCTAGGGTTTGGTTTAGTTATTGGGTTTGATATAAGTGGGTTGATGGGTTTAGGTTTTAGGTTGGTATTGGGCTGAGGGTAGGTTTGGGTAATGGCTTTGTAAACGGGTTTAGGGGTATTGGGTAGGCTGATGTGTATGGGTTTAATTTGGGCCCAAAATTGGCCTGTACAGCTGCCCCTCTTTGCTCATTGTCGTATAACGGGAATAGAGCAAAGACATAATGAAAGGCCAATTTTGCCCTGTCTTGCCGAGTCTTGACTTCATTGGTGCTCTTCTTGTTCAGATGGTCTCCTTCCAGTCCACCGTATCTTGTAGCTTTGGTTCAATCTACTGCGTCTTCTAGTGTACGCCTTGTAGCTTCAATCTACTCCAATGTAGCTTCAAGGATATGAGATTTGTGGCTTCGATTTGCTTCACTATAACTTCAGAAAGAGAAAATCTACAACTTTAATCTGCTCTTCTATTGCTTCAGTGAGATAAGGTTTGTGGTCTTCTCTTCTGTAATTTTAGAAAAGCAAGATTTGATGTCCTCGATCAGCTCCACTACAACTTCAGGGAGACAAGACTTGCAACTTTGACCTGCTCCACTGCAGCTTCAGGGAGACCAAGTCTGGTGTCTTTCATCAGCTTCAATCTTTATTCTTGCTAGGCATGTGATCCTGAGCTCAACTCATTTCTCGCAATATGAATTGGTCTTTTTGAAACTTAATTTGAAAAGTAGATTTTGAAAAATAGAAATTAAAGGGCTCAACTCACCTCTCGTAATATGAGTTGATTTTTGAAAAACAGAAATTAAAAGGCTCAACTCACCTCTCGCAATATGAGTTGATTTTTGAAAAATAAATTGAAAAATATCTCAGCGTGTGACCTGAGACTCAGCTCACCTCTCGCAATGTGAGTTGATTTTTGAAACATAAATTAAAACAGAAAGTAAAAGCTTAACTCACCTCTCGCAATATGGGTTGATTTTTTTTTGAAGAACAGAAAGTAAAAATACCTCAGCGTGCCTGAGGCTCAACTCATCTCTCGCAATATGAGTTGGTTTTGGAAAAGTAAAAATTCAAAACAAAATTTGAACAACAGAATTTGAAAATACCTCGGCATGTGTCCCAAGGCTCAACTCACCTCTCGCAATATGAGTTGATTTTTGAAAAACAAAATTGAAAAACAGAAATTGAAATTACCTCAGCGTGCCCTGACGCTCAACTCATCTCTCTTAATATGAGTTGGTTTTGGAAAAGTAAAAATTAGAAACAGAATTTGAACAACAAAATTTGAAAATACCTCGGCATGTGATCCGAGGCTCAACTCACCTCTCGCAATATGAGTTGATTTTTGAAAAACAAAATTGGAAAACAGAAATTGAAATTACCTCAGCGTGTCTTGAGGTTCAACTCACCTCTCGCAATATGAGTTGATTTCTGAAACATAAATTAAAACAGAAATTAAAAGTTCAACTCACCTCTCGCAATATGGGTTGATTTTTTTGAAGAACAGAAATTAAAAATACCTCAGCGTGCCCTGAGGCTCAACTCATCTCTCTTAATATGAGTTGGTTTTGGAAAAGTAAAAATTTAAAACAGAATTTGAAAATATCTCGGCATGTGACCCGAGGCTCAACTCACCTCTCGCAATATGAGTTGATTTTTGAAAAACAAAATTGGAAAACAGAAATTGAAATTACCTCAGCGTGTCCTGAGGTTCAACTCACCTCTCGCAATATGAGTTGATTTCTGAGAACAGAAATTAAACATCAAAAATACCAAAACCTGTCATTTGATAGAACTCATGAGTCTTTTCCTTTGATTCAATACAACTATCATCACGTCCTTTTGAAGGGATCGTATTCAATGGATACAAATGCTCTAGATATTAAACACATGAACTCTTCCACGTTCTTCAATCAAGAATCTTTTCGAGCATGGCTTCTTGCGTAGAAGATTTCAAGCTTTCAGAGATGCTTCAAATACTATAGTCTCGCTATTTGACCCATCGTTCGACCGCCTTGTTCTTTAAACCAAGTGTTTGCTTCATTAGAACGCCTTTTCGGGTTTTTATCCTAATCTTTTGTGTTTAATCAAAACGCCTATTTCGGGTTTTCGCCTTGATCCCTCTTTTTTTTTAGATGCCCTTTTTGGGTTTTCATCTTGATCTTCTTATCCAGCATAATATTTCTTCACCGCATCTGAGTTCACTGGATTCGGTAACTCCTTCCCATCCATCTCGGTAAGGATCAAAGCTCCACCTGAGAATGCCTTCTTTACAATGTATGGTCCTTCCCAATTTGGTGCCCATTTTCCTCGCAAGTCTTTTTGTATTGGGAAAATCTTTCTCAGCACGAGTTCTCCTCTATGGAATTCTCTTGACCGTACTTTCTTGTCATGGGCCGCGATCATTTTTTTCTGGTACATCTGCCCGTGACAAATTGCCCTTAGATGTTTTTCTTCGATGAGGTTCAACTGATCATATCGAGCTCGAACCCATTCTGCTTCTTCTAACTTTGATTCCATTAAGACTCGTAGAGAGGGGATCTCAACCTCGATAGGTAGCACAGCTTCCATTCCATAGACCAGAGAAAAAGGAGTTGCTCCCGTAGATGTCCGCACAGAAGTACGATATGCATACAAAGCAAATGGTAGCTTCTTGTGCCAATCTTTATATATCTCAGTCATTTTTCCAATGATCCTCTTAATATTTTTGTTGGCTGCTTCAATAGCCCCGTTAATCTTTGGGCGATAGGGCGAGGAGTTATGATGCTTTATTTGGAATTGCTTGCACACTTCCTTCATCATCTTGTTGTTCAGATTCATGGCGTTGTCCGAAATGATTCTTTCAGGCAAACCATATCAGCAAATGATTTTCTTTTTCAAAAACCTGCAAACTGCAGTCTTTGTCACATTGGCAAAAGAAGCGGCTTCTATCTATTTTGTGAAGTAATCGATAACCACAAAAATGAATCGATATCTATTTGAAGCTTTTGGAGAAATTGGCCCTATAACATCCATGCCCCACATAGAAAAAGGCCATGGAGAAGTCATGACATGAAGAGGAAAAGGGGCTACATGAATTTTATCGCCATAGATTTGACATTTGTGGCATTTTCTTGCAAAATTGATGCAGTCACTTTCCATCGTCAGCCATAATAACCGAGTCTCATGATCTTTCTGGCCATATTGAAACCATTGGCATGTGTTCCGCAGATTCCCTCATGGACATCTTCAAGTATTTTCCTAGCTTCAACATCATCCACGCATCTCAAAAGCATCTGATCCTTTCCTCTTTTATACAGGATATCCCCATCAAGAACAAATCCTGCTGCCATTCTTCTAATTGTTCTTTTGTCGTTCTCATTCGCTTGTTCGGGATAGTTTTGATTCTTGATATATTCTAAGATATCATGAAACCATTGCCGTCTGTCTGCTTCTTTCTCAATGCTACAACAGTGTGCAGGGACCTCGTATATGCTCATTTTGAGGGGCATTATTTCTGCTTCTCTACTTGCTTTGAACATTGAAGCTAAAGTGGCTAGGGCATCGGCCAATTGGTTTTCTTCTCGTGGGAAGTAATGAAAAGTTATTTCTTTGAATTCCTTGATCAATTCAGCCACTAAATCACTGTACTTAATCAATTTTGGGTCCCTCACTTCCCAATCTCCACGAATTTAGTAAACCACTAGGGCTGAGTCCCCATACACTTATAAGATTTTGATGTTTCGTTCAATAGCTGCGCGAAGTCCCATGATACAGGCCTCATATTTCGCTATGTTATTGGTACAGAAGAAGTTCAATCTTGCAGTGAACGGATAATGATTCCCGTCTGGTGATACTAGGATTGCTCCAATTCCATGCCCTAAAGCATTTGACGCACCATCAAAGCACATCTTCCTTGACTTCTCTTTTGATGACTCGGATTCCATTTCTATGATACATATTAAGTCTTCGTCTGGGAAATCGAATCTTAAAGGCTCATATTCCTCTGTCATTCGAGTCCCTAGGAAATCAGCTATTACGCTCCCTTTTATCGACTTTTGACTTACATAGGCAATGTCATATTTCAAAAGGAGGATGTGCCAGAACCGGCGATTCCATCATGTATTTTATTGGGTCCAGCTTTGAAATTAGTCATGTCGTATGATACAACATATATTGCCTAAGTCTCCGAGCTACCCAAGCCAGAGCGCAACAGTATTTTTCAATGAACGAATACTTTGCCTCATATTCAGTGAACTTTTTACTGAGGTAGTAGATCGCCTTTTCTTTCTTTCCTAACTCGTCGTGTTGTCCCAGCAAGCAACCCATTGAATTTTCGAACACAGTCAAATACAATATCAATGGTCTTCTCGGAGTTGGCGGCACTAGCACTGGAGGGCTAGACAAATATTGTTTTATCTTATCAAAGGCCACCTGGCATTCCTCATTCCATTCTCCCAGGTTAGGTTTTCGAAGAAGCCGAAAGACTGGGTCACATTGGTTAGTAAGTTGAGTGATAAATCGGGTGATATAGTTTAATCTCCCTAAAAATCCTCTAACTTCCTTTTGCGTGCGCAAAGGTGGTAACTCTTGAATGGCTTTTATTTTATCTGGATCAACCTCGATACCTCTTTCACTGACAATGAAGCCTAGTAACTTCCCTGAGGTAACCCCAAACGTACATTTGGCTGGGTTAAGCTTTAGCCGAAACTTTCTCAGCCTTTCAAAAACTTCTTAAGATTCACTACATGCTCTTTTTCCCCTCGGGATTTAGCAATCATATCGTTGACATAGACCTCTATTTCTTTATGCATCATATCATGGAATAACGTCACCATAGCCCTCTGATATGTTGCCCTAGCATTCTTTAACCCAAATGGCATCACTTTGTAGCAGAATGTTCCCCACATTGTTACGAAGGTAGTTTTCTCCATATTCTTAGGGGCCATCTTGATCTGATTATACCCCAAGAATCTGTCCATGAAATAAAACAATAAATGTTTTGCTGTGTTATCCACCAACGTATCAATGTGTGGTAAGGGGAAATTATCTTTTGGGCTTGCTCGGTTCAGGTCATGGTAATCACACACATTCGTACTTTGCCATCTTTTTTTGGTATCGGGACTATGTTAGCCACCCATTCTGGATATTTAGAGGCTCTTAGGAAGCTAGCATCAAATTACTTCTTGACTTCTTCTCTTATTTTCAACAGCATTTCGGGTCTCATCCGTCTTAGCTTTTGTTGAATGGGTTTGTATTCTGGCTTTAACGGGAGCTTATGGACCACTACATCTTTATCTAATCCTGACATGTCCTGATATGACCATGCGAATACATCTTTGTACTCACAGAGCAAAACGATCAAATTATGCGTGGTGCTCTCTGAAATAGAAGTCTCAATCTTCACTTCTTGCTTCCTTTCTTCAGTGCCCAAATTTATTGTTTCAACAGATTCTTCATGAGGCAAAATCTGTTTATCCTCTTGTTCCACCATTCTTAACAAGTCAGGAGACGAGACGTAATCTTCAGCACTTTCTTCGGCTTTGAATTCTCCTAAACAAATAGCCTTCACAAAATCAATTTCAAGACTCAAAACAGGTTTGTTCATGTCGTCAATATCTGAGCACCTGAAAGTTGGATGGAAAAGGAAACTATAGAGAAGCATCCAAGTATTGGAATCAACAAACAAAATGTTATGTCATGGCATAAGGCAAATGTAAGGATAGGCTATGAGATGAGAAAATGGTTATGGAATTAGTGATAATATGAAAAATCGTGACAAAATGCATCTTCATTGATATTCATTTAAATGATAAAGAGCGAATGTTAGCTCTTACAAAAGAATTCTATTATATCCAAGGACACAATAGAGGGTTAATGTTTGAGCATTACTCTGAAGACTTATAAACTACAAGAAGGTCCTCGGCAGTCTAATTGTTCATCATGAAACTCAAGGGACAAAGGCGTATCCTTGAGATGTCTTTACTCGCATCAGCCCCTTTGTCAATAACATTTATACTGACATTCTGGAAACCCTTTTCAATTAACCACAGCGTGTTTCGTGGACCATCTTGTCCAGGGTACATCATTCCCGTAGATGTAAATGTTTTTGACAAAGGAGGGTACTCTATTGGCTCCCATTCTGGTTCTCGGCCCAAAGTTCTCGCAATCATTCTCTCTTGATCTTTCTTCCACTATTTTCTTCTTTGACGTACGTCGGGCTGGAAACCTAAACTGTATCTGGCCTTGTGGTGCACTGGCTTTAGAGCCCTGACTATTCCTTGCAGATACCTTTCCAAACCTTTTCTTGCTCGGGCTCCTTTTCCTACAGTCATCTTAACGCCTAATCTGGTATTCCTTGATAGTTTTGGCACTGGAATTCTGTTTCCTTCAGTGGTAAAGGTGGCATTAACAAACTCAAAGGATCGGAAGGAACATTCTATTGCATCTTTGCTCACTTCCAAGTACGGTGCATCGGCAGAGATAGATGCGACAATGTCTTCTTCTCCCTCGACAGTGACCAAACAGCCATCCATGATAAATTTCATCTTTTGATGGAGGGATGATGGGACTGCTCTAGCAGAATGGATCCAGGGTATTCCCAAAAGGCAGTTATACGAGGGTGTAATATCCATGACTTGGAACTCGACATCATAAATGTAAGGGCCCACTTCCAGAGGGATCTCGATCTTTCCCATGACTTCACGCCTTGTCCCATCGAATGCCCTTACCGTGGAATGACAGGGCCTTAAATAGGATAGATCCATCAGAATTCTGGAAAGCGTGGCCAATGGCATAACATTTAGCACCGACCCATTATCGATGAGCACGTTCGGTATTATGTAGCCCTTGCAACGAGTCGTAATATGCAGCGCTTTCACCGAGCCTCTACCTTTTGGCGGTATCTCATCATCACTAAAAGAAATAAAATTGCCCACATTCAGATTGTTTACCCACCTATCAAGCTTCTCAACAGATATGTTGTTGGCTATATAAGCTTGATTTAACACCTTCAATAAAGCATTCGGTGTGGCTCGAATTTATGAAGAGAGATAAAAGCGAGATTCGTCTTTGGTTGCTTATTCAACTGTTCCACCACACTGTATTCACTCTGCTTGATAAATTTTAAGAATTCCTGAGCTTCTTCCTCATCCACAGGCTTTTTAATTTCTTATACAGGTAGAGTTTCCTGCTCGAATTCAGCCTCGTACATTACTGCTTTTTTTTTTTGTTTCAAGTCGCTATTCTTCTTTGCCGACTCAATTTCTTTAGAATAACAAGGCCCACTGCGGGTAAAATGGCCTACCTCCAGTTGTGGCTTCGGGCTTTTCACCTTCAGGTGTGACGATATTGACATCGTACCTCCATGGTACTGTTTTATTGTCCTTATAAGGGAAAAGAGATGGTACTTCGATTATCACTTTTGGTTTCACCGGTTCCTTCTTCGCGTTGTAATAAATTACTAACGGTCGATCGGCGCTATACGGGAAACCTGATGATTGATTGTCAGAGGCACATATTTCTCCACTATCGGCCTCTTCGTCTTTACAAAAAATCCAAATCTCCTTATTATCCATCATATTTTGCAGAAATTTTCTGAACTTCTCGCAGGATTGAATGTCGTGCCCCTCAATACCATGGAGCTCGCAAACACTGTGACCTTTTGCATTTCTTCCTTCGAATACTTTGTTAAGACGACGGAGCAACCTTTTTTCAACTAGTACCTCTCAGATTTTCTGCAGAGGTGTTCTTATTTCAGAAACCCATCTTCTATTTTGTCGTTTGTCCTCCTCTCCTACTGCGCTCACATTCCCTTCGATGTGGTTTGGGAATGGATTCCCGGCCGTACTACCGGTACCATCAAATCGCAAAATGCCCACATCGATAAGTCTTTGGACTCTCCTTTTGAAGGCAAGACAGTTCTCTGTAGAATACCCCTGGTTCCCGGCATGGTATGCACAACTAGCGTTTGGATCGTACCATTTCGGGTATAGAGGTTTAAGGGGTGCCATGTAATGGGGAGATATTAATTGCTTCTCCAAGAGTTTCGGGTATAGCTTCCCATATGACACAGGAATAGGAGTAAATTACGGTTTCTCGGGGTTGGGCCTTATTGGTCTTGGTTTGTTTCTGGGTTGGCTTTGAACGGGTACAGTGTTTTGTGGGAATGTGGCAACGGGTCTTTGATTGTTCGTGGCATATACGAGGTAGGAAGGAGGTAGTGTTTGGTAGCAAGGGGTTTGAAGAGGATAATAAAAATTTAGAGGTGGATAATTTCGAGGTCGAGGTTGGTTTGGATGCGGATTAGGGGCATAACGGCTTCTCATTCCCCCCATGTGGGCTTCTGGTTCTTTTTCCTTACGGGTACTGCCTTTCTTGAACTATCAGAACTTTCCATTCTTCCACTCTTGATGGCACTTTCAATAAGTTCTCTGGATATTACGATATCGGAGAAATCCTTCGTAGCACTTCCCACCAGCTTGTCATAGAATGGTGCTCTCAGAGTATTGATGAAAAGAACCGTTATCTCAGTCTTCGTCAGTGGAGGCTCCACTTGGGCCGAGATATCTCTCCATCTTTGATCGTACTGTCTGAAGGTCTCCGTTGGTTTCTTCTCTATCATTTGCAGAGTCATTCGGTCAGGCACCATATCTGACACATGCTTTTACTGCTCACAGAATGCTGACGCCAAGTCCTTCCAAGATCAGATCTTTTCCCTACTAAGTTGGTTGTACCATCGAAGAGCTGATCCTGTTAGACTATCTTAAAAACAATGTATGAGTAGCTTATCTTCATTTACATAACCGGTCATCTTCTGGCAAAACATGATGAGATGTGCTTTTGGACATCTTGTCCCATCGTACTTTTCAAAATCTAGTACTTTAAACTTGGGAGGCAAAACTAAATCGGGTACCAAACTGAGCTCTTTAGCGCCCAATGCAAAGAATGCTTCAGTACCTTCTATTGCTTTGAGTCTTTCTTCCAAAATCCTATACTTATCCTGAACATCATGATCATCCATTTTCAACCTGGCTATCTCTGCTAGATCGTCCAAATATGGAACGAGTGGATCAGCAGGACTAGCTCCTGGGTTTAATACGAACACTCCTTGCCCCAAATTAGCAGGTGGTACAGGTCATTGTTCCAGGCCTGTGGGTTCCCATTGAGCGTACCCTCTTTGTGTTGTGTGGGCGTGCGGTGGAGTAAATTCTGAAGGATGGGGCGGATCTTGATCGATGTTAACCCTTGACTGTGGTTCCACAACATCAGGGCTCATAGGTCCCTTTCCTTTTACTAGAGCTGACATCATTTCCATCATTTTGGCCATTTGGTCTCTTTGTTCGAGTGATTCTTCTCGAGATCTCACCATTAAGTGTCTTGTCTCTTGCTGCGACTTGGCCAACTGCTTTTGTAATTCTCTTTGAACTCTTTCCATCCTTTCAATTCTTTCATTAAATTCAGCCTCCATTGCCCTAGCTTGTCGACGCGTTCTATACGAATGACGTGATTCCAGTCTTGAAGTGTCGCAACTGCGAATTATATGGTTTTAGCCTTGGTGGATGATTATGGTGACATGTAAATGCAATGAATGAATGAATGAATGAATACATGACAAATGAATGATAAATGAATGTTAATCGTGAATAAATATACAAGAATTTTGGTGTTGATTTCAAGATAGCCCCATACTTAGGCATTTCATTTATCAAAAGAGTCTATTACAAAAAGTTTCGCCATTTTTCTTGATTCAAAAGTTACACAAATTTCCTAGCCACATCGCCTTGTTTCTTCACTCGCTCTAAGAACTCTGCCATGTTCGATCTTCGGCTCGGAGGGAATTGGCAACTGAGAGCTTCAGCTTCTTCCGACAATTGTACCACGTGCATGGCTACCCCACAAATTTCATTGATCAAATAGCTGAGTTGCATTTCTTTTTCTTGGAGACCCTCTTCGTAAGCACGAATGTCTCTATCATATTGATTATTCTTTTCTTCCAAAACCTTCAAGAGAGTATCTAGCTATTGTTGACGATCTTGTAGCATGTTTTCCAGATCTCGTATCCCCTCTTTTAGCTCTTGACGTTTAGATCGACTAGTCATTACCTCGGCAGACATAGCTTCACATTCGGCGTTCTTTTTCCTTAGCTCCATCATAACCCGCGTAGCCTTTTCTTCTTCTTTTTTTCGCTTTTCCTTTCCAAAATTCCATTCCGCCTTTGATGTTACTTAATTCTTCTTTCCATTCAGCTAATGACTTGCCCAGCCCACTATTCTTGATAGTGACCCTTAACTTCTTATTTTCCAGATGGAGGTCCCTTAAGTTATTTCTTACGACTTCAACTTCTTTTTGCACTTTCTCGGTTCTAAATCTTTCAATCTGAACGTCGATCTTCAGTTGGTAGTTTTCCTCTTGAAGAGCACTAAGGTCCCGAGACATCTTGGCCTTTTTCCGTTCAAATTCTTGTATTGCCATTTCTAGCTCAGATGGTACCTCTTCCGAGAAAGGATTTCTGACGGTGTAGTTTGTCGACGAGATTTGCTGACTATTCACCCGTTGCTTCCTCCATACGTTGTAATCTTGGGTGAGGGTATCGGCATATAGAGCCAATTCCATCAGATGAATTTTCTTCCAAGACTTTGTAATGTCTCGGACCCTTCTCATATAACCTTCACCCGCGAAAGCAAACTCGGGCATGAATTGTCGTGACGGGTATGAATTGTCGTGAAGAAAATTACCTTTGGACCATTAATGGAGCATAACTAACTCCTCCCCATAATCCAAGCAATGGCACCCAATCCTGGTTGCCCACTTTGTATAACAGAACCGAAGGGCGTATCCAGGGTGCTCTCCAAGTTACATCTTCAGCACGAAGATTCTAAAAAACTAAAACCCAGTACTGCTCGGTGACTTCCTTTGGCCATTTTTTCTCGAGATAAGCTTTTAACGGGGAGAATGTTTTAGAAAACATGTGGAACGGCGTGCGCTCTACTTTTCAGAAGTGGCTCAAAATCCAAATATTTAGTAACTGCGCACATCTGATGAAACGACCTTCCCCTTTTCTCCTACAGATGCTTAGCCATCTGAAGGTTTCGGCCAGCATAGTTGGGACAGGGTTGATTCCTTGTTTTAACTTTTCAAAGAAATCCACTACTGTAACTTCTATGTGTTCAAGCACTTTTGGGAAAATAATCAAACCGTAAATGGCCAAAGCGAATAGATTTACCCTCTTCAACATGTCGGGGTGGTTCAGAACCAAGTCTCGCAGGGAAAACCATGGAATACAGTTGGTTTCATTCTTCTTCTTTATCTGTTTCTTGGCCCATGTGTCAGTCATGTCTGTCAATCTCATTAACTTTTTCTTGAAGGTCATAGGCTTGGGCTCTTTCACATATATTTTATAGAATTACACATTATCGATACGAAGCAAAGCAGCGTATTCTTCTATAGTCGGGGTTATGTCTTCTTGATTGAAGGTGAAACACTGGTAAGCTGGATCCCAGAATCTGGCCATAGCTTGAATCAATTGTTCGTCAACGTTGATGGCAATCAGGTTGGCTATATCCCCATATCTTTCAGTGAAGATTCCCCTAGTATCTGAGTCCTACTGATTCCAAATTCGAACCAAGTCTTCCAGATTATTCTAACGGATATTCACATTTACGTGCTCGGGTAGATTAGAAATACATCCTTTCATTAAACTATCCCCCTTTTCTTTCTGGGTTTTCAAAGACCAATCCCGGACCACAGCATTTTTCTCGGTTGTTTGTATAATCAACTCTTCCATCAGAAACCCATTTTTTGGAAACCAATCTCTAATCAACACCTTCCTAATCAGGATGCCTTTAATGCATGATGAAAAAAAAGAAGATAAAGATAAACAAACTTGGTTAGTAACCACAACAAATATGAGCTGAAAAATAAATTAAGCTACCCGATTCAATTCCATTGCATAAACAGTGTAAATGAAAGGCAAAAGACGTTTTCCACGTGTACTTATTTTGGTGACTATTAACTGACGGAAGTTCGGCCTGGCTCTATTTAAGGGGCTCGTACGGTTCACTATATGTGGTTTTAGTTCTACATGGGTACTCGAACTGTTCATACTATTGTCTACTAAGACTAGTACGAAGCCTCGGTCGTAGCCCATCACAGGCTCACGAGATCAATTCGAGGGGTTACATTTACTTATGCCTATACGGAGAGACAAGTTACTCACGAAAGCATAAGTTATATGTAACCTAAAAGTATTCACTAGCCTGTACGGAGGGACGAGTTAACTCACGAAGGCTTAGCGTTTACTTTCACTTAAACAGACGGAGCCCGGGTATAGAGCTCATGTTATGCAAAGATGCACGTGCACGGTGTGTGGGGAGAAACTCACAAACCTTTACGTTTTTTAAAAACTAAACTAAAAACTAAAACCATAAAACTTAAAGCTGAAAAACAACAAGATAAAACAAGTTAGAAAAATATTTACAATATGATGCAAGTGCATGACTTTTTGAAAACAAAAATTTGAGGATCACAACTAAACGTTAATTTGAACAAGGAACTTTGAAAATTTTGACAACACGAGTTTAATTCCAGACATGACTCTCAAAAATAGGTCCCCAGTGGAGTCACCAGCTGTAGCGACGTAAAATTTTGGTTTCATCGCTAATTGTGGCGATTTATTAAATATTTGAAAACTGACTTTCGATTTGATAAAAAAGGAAGTCGCCACCGATCTTGTTCTAGGTGTGATCGGACACCTAATAAATTTATTTTTAAAATAAAAGGAGGCTGAGTTTAGGTCTACGTCAAAATCCAGAGAAAAAGTAGGGTTCGGAAGTCGGTTACAGGCGAGGAAGGTATTAGTACCCTCGCGACGCCCAAAATTGGTATCTTATAAACATGTGTTGTCTTGATTTTCAAAAATACGAGTTCAATGAAACATTTAGTTGTGATCCAATTGAAAAGACGAAAACATTTTAGCTTTTTTTTTATTTTTTTATAAGGGTGTTCCTTCTTTAACACGAGCCAACAAATTCCATCCAACATAGCGATGAAATTCAATGACTTAATGTTAAATCGGTACATTGCCTTGATTATTGAAATAAATAACAAAATACGAATGAGATTTTCGAAGTAATGTAGAACGAATCGAGACGAAATAAATGGAAAAACTAGAAATATATTGAAACAAATAACAAATATGACGATAATATTAAAAAACACTAACAAATGCATGCAAGGTCAAATGTAATTATAATACCAAATACGAGAACACAACGAATATACATATATAAAAATGATATTAAGATTATATACGTAACAATATATAAAAGTATAGTATTAAAACCATACATAACGTATATAAGAGATATATGTAATATGATATACAAGTATATTAAATTCACATGCATAACTATAATGTAAAAATATTACAATAAATTAGAAAGTGATACTATGTACAAATATATATATGATAAAAATATACACTAATATTATATAACAGTAATACTAAAAATGATGATATAATATATATAAAAATAAATATAATATAATAACAATATTAAAATAAAGTAATTATGATAATACTATATATATATATACACATACATAATACAACAAAAATACATATACATATATGATAAAGTATTAGGTAAAAATAATATTAATTCTAATAATAGTAAAATAAAACTCAACAATAGATATAGTAGTAATAATAATAATAATAATAATAATAATAATAATAATAATAATAATAATAGCAATATAAAAAATATAATATAATAATATTAAAAAATTAGTAATAGGTAATAATAGTGAAAATAATAAGTATAATAACAAAAATAATAATATATATAAGAAAAGATAAGAAATATATGTATATAATATGGTATTTAAACATGCATATGTAATATATATTAGAAATAACAAAATATTAAAACAACTATGAGTACATACAATTACATACATGTATATATATATAAAGATTGAATACATAGTAATAATATTAAGAGTATGTACATAATATATATACACGTATGTACATGAATTAATAGCGGTAATAATAAAAAAAGGAAAAAAAATGCTAACAAAATAATAAAATACGAAAAGCGAATATAACAAAGTAAAATAAAAACAAAGTAATAAAAAAACTATATAAAAGCTATATATACATAAAAATACGTATATATATATAAGTAAAGATAAGTAATAGTAATGGAAATAATATAATAATAAAAATATAAAAGGTGAATATAATATAATAATATTAAAATAAAAATAAAAATAAAGTAATAGATAATAATAAATATAATAATAGAAAAATAATATTAAAGATAATACTAAATATAATATAATAATAATAATATAATAATAATGATAGTAATGATGATAATACTAATATAAAAGGAATAGATAAAATAGTAGTAAAAATGGGTACAATAATAATAATATATAATATAGTGTTACATGTATATATAATATAGTATTAAAATACATACATAGTAATATGATAGGAAAATAGTAATAACGTTAAAGCAAAAATTAATAATACTATATACATACATACATATACATATTAAAGATATATACACAAATAACAAAACCTATGTTAATAATAACAGTGATAATAATAATATAAATAGTAATAAATACAATAACATTAAAATGAGAAAAAGTAAGAAAAAAGGATGAAATGGAATTAAAATTGAAATTTTTGGGGCGAATTTAGAATAAAAACAGAAGAGGGGGACTCATTTGAACACGCGCTAAACATTGAGGGGCCCAAACAGCAATTTCCCTTACCTTTTAAAACGCTGCACAGCATGGAGGATAGATTTAAAAACAAACGTAAATTTCAGGGCCAATTTGCAAAAAAAACTAAAACCTGATTGAAATCTACAAAAAAAGCGGAAGGGCTTGAAGCGCAATTAGCCCTTCCGCTTGAAAACACGCGGATCTGAGCCCCAATGGGTCGGGTCGACCCGACCCGTGTCCAAAACGACGTCGTTTTATTATTAAACAGGGGGGACCAAAACGCACTATATAAGTCAAATTTTTTTGTAAAATTTCATTTGATACCTTGAGAAGAAAAAAAAAAGAAGAAAGAAGAGAGAAAAAAAAAAAAGAGAAGGGAGGGAAAGGGGACTCGGCGAGTAGGGGCGATCACCGATCGATCGTCGATCGTCGTCTGGTGTTGCGTGCGCACCACCGTATATGTGGCGGAAAGGTAAAATTTTCTAATTTTTTTTATTTTTATATTATTTTTAAAATATATATCTGTTAAATGTTTACGTTTATAGCAAATAAAAAACAAATAAGTTTAAAAACCGGAATAAAATTAATCACCTTTGATATTGATATCGATATTTGGTTGCTTGGATACTATTCTTATGTTTGAATACTGATTTAGAATGCTATTCTGGGATTGAATATTTCTTATTTTGTGTTTTTTGAACTTGCCGAAGCTTTTTCTTTTCTCTGATTTTGAAAAATTCCCCAACCCTTATTACAAAAATCCAAATCGGCTTTTATAGCCTTTATAACATTTAAATTAATATTTGTTGTCTTGTCTTCTTTTCTGGTCTTGCAGGAAATGGCTGACGGAGCAGGTGGTCGGCACTCAGGGGCATGGGGCGCAGGGGTAGGTGGGTAGGTTCGGTGCAAGTGGGAAGGGGATAGGTGGCTAGGGTTTGGTTTAGTTATTGGGTTTGATATAAGTGGGTTGATGGGTTTAGGTTTTAGGTTGGTATTGGGCTGAGGGTAGGTTTGGGTAATGGCTTTGTAAACGGGTTTAGGGGTATTGGGTAGGCTGATGTGCATGGGTTTAATTTGGGCCCAAAATTGGCCTGTACAATGGTTAGGCAGCGGAAAAAGTTAAACCTTTAATTTTTATATAAAAAATTGTGTTTTAAGTCATATTTAACCAGTTATTAGAAATGTTCGATTTGTCACGCCCTCAAAATGGGTTAGAAGAATCAGGTTTGTAAATCGAGAGTGAATGGTCACACTTTAATTTTTGAGTTTATCAGTGTGTTTCTAGAAAATAAATTAATTTGATTTAGTGGTTAAATGTTTAGGTACTATATTTAATTACCAAATTTGAATGTTGTTGTGTGAAAAAATGAAAATTATTTGTACTTCTTTCCAATTGTGGCGTCCTTCTTTGTGAGTCAATTTACAACCCGATCGGGCTAGCAATTAAATAGGATTCAAATTCTCTAATTATTATTATTATTATTACTATACTATACTATGGATCACTCCAATAATTAAAATTGGCCTGTACAATGGTTAGCGTGGGAAAAAGTTAAACCTTTAATTTTTATATAAAAATTGTGTTTTAAGTCATATTTAACTTGATTATTAGAAATGTTCGATTTGTCACGCCCTCAAAATGGGTTAGAAGAATCAGGTTTGTAAATCGAGAGTGAATGGTCACACTTTAATTTTTGAGTTTATCAGTGTGTTTCTAGAAAATAAATTAATTTGATTTAGTGGTTAAATGTTTAGGTACTATATTTAATTACCAAATTTGAATGTTGTTGTGTGAAAAAATGAAAATTATTTGTACTTCTTTCCAATTGTGGCGTCCTTGCTGTGAGTCAATTTACAACCCGATCGGGCTAGCAATTAAATAGGATTCAAATTCTCTAATTATTATTATTATTATTACTATACTATACTATGGATCACTCCAATAATTAAAATTGGCCTGTACAATGGTTAGGCAGCGGAAAAAGTTAAACCTTTAATTTTTATATAAAAAATTGTGTTTTAAGTCATATTTAACCAGTTATTAGAAATGTTCGATTTGTCACGCCCTCAAAATGGGTTAGAAGAATCAGGTTTGTAAATCGAGAGTGAATGGTCACACTTTAATTTTTGAGTTTATCGGTGTGTTTCTAGAAAATAAATTAATTTGATTTAGTGGTTAAATGTTTAGGTACTATATTTAATTACCAAATTTGAATGTTGTTGTGTGAAAAAATGAAAATTATTTGTACTTCTTTCCAATTGTGGCGTCCTTCTTTGTGAGTCAATTTACAACCCGATCGGGCTAGCAATTAAATAGGATTCAAATTCTCTAATTATGGTAACCACAGAATTATTATTACTATAGTAAGGATATAACCACGCTCATGGGTTTGTCTTTTATTTATCTTATATTAGGAATATAATTACATGACATAAATATAAGAAAAAATTAAATTATATGATATAACCGAATGTATAAACATATTAATATTTACGTAAAATAAATTACTAAGGTATTAAAAATTATATATAACAAATTGAATTCAATTATAACATGAAAGTGAAACATAAAACAAAACACGACACAAATAAATAATAATAATTGAGTTCAAAAGTAACTTATATATATTTGTATACATAGGATAAATTTGTTGTGGAAAATTGAATGGCATTCGTAGCAATAATTGCCTTGTGGCTTCGTTTTCAATCTGGAAAACGAATAATTATGGTAACCACAGAATTATTATTACTATACTATGGATCACTCCAATAATTAAAGATATTGTATTTGGTAGAAGTTTTCTATTATTTAGTTGATATATATACCTTTATTTTTTATGATCACAAATTTATTCACTCTATCGGCTCATGTCTAATTTCTCTAATGCTCACAACATCTACTGTGAAAATTCATAAATCAAATTTAAAATTAAATTATATAGAATAAATACAATAATTCTACAAGTAATTTATTTCGTTTAAAGAAATAATAAGTATAACATTTAATAAATTTTGGCGTTCATACAGCTATATCAACCATAAACATTAAATGTTGGATTACTTTTTTTTAGAGGTATCTCTTGACTTCTGTATCAAGTCAAGTGATGGGATCTTTAAACTACAGCATTTGATCATTAAGCTAACCATAGTTATTTAACTAAAAAATTATAATTTAGTTATTAACGTTTTTGAAATTGTCTTTTTTTGCCATTCGGTTATGATATTTTTTTTGTTGGGATAATAATAATTTTAATCCATTTTTATACTTTCTATTAATTTGACTTGATTATATATAAAATGATAAAAAAAATAAAATTCTTTTTAAAAAAGTTGGAAAATTCTAAAACTTAAAACTTAAATAAATATAGATAAATCTTGCAACCTCAAAGCTAAAAATGACGACCATCCCTGGTACCACGATATCCTGCGGTATGTGAAGAATCGTGAGTATCCCGACCAAGCTACTGAAAACGACAAGAAAACGTTGAGAAGATTGGCCAATGACTATGTCTTGGATGGTGAGATCCTATATAAAAGAAGGAAGGATCAAATCTTTGTTAAGATGCGTGGGCGCTATTGAGGCTAAGAAAATATTAGAAGAAGTCCATGAGGGCGTCTGTGGGACACACGCTAATGGCTCTACAATGGCCAGGCAAATTATGAGGTTCGGTTATTATTGGTCCACTATGGAAGGAGACTGTATTAACTACGCCAAAAGATGTCATAAAATGGACTAGAAGAATCAAGTTTATAAATTGAGAGTGAATGGTCATACACTAATTTTTGAGTTTATCGTGTGTTTCTAAAAAATAAATTAATTTAATTTAGTGGTGAAACGTTTATATTTAATTACCAAATTTGAATGTTGTTGTGTGAAAAAATGAAAATTATTTGTACTTCTTTCCAATTGTGGCGTCCATGCTGTGAGTCAATTTACAACCCGATCGGGCTAGCAATTAAATAGGATTCAAATTCTCTAATTATTATTATTATTATTACTATACTATACCATGGATCACTCCAATAATTAAAATTGGCCTGTACAATGGTTAGGCAGCGGAAAAAGTTAAACCTTTAATTTTTATATAAAAAATTGTGTTTTAAGTCATATTTAACCAGTTATTAGAAATGTTCGATTTGTCACGCCCTCAAAATGGGTTAGAAGAATCAGGTTTGTAAATCGAGAGTGAATGGTCACACTTTAATTTTTGAGTTTATCAGTGTGTTTCTAGAAAATAAATTAATTTGATTTAGTGGTTAAATGTTTAGGTACTATATTTAATTACCAAATTTGAATGTTGTTGTGTGAAAAAATGAAAATTATTTGTACTTCTTTCCAATTGTGGCGTCCTTGCTGTGAGTCAATTTACAACCCGATCGGGCTAGCAATTAAATAGGATTCAAATTCTCTAATTATTATTATTATTATTACTATACTATACTATGGATCACTCCAATAATTAAAATTGGCCTGTACAATGGTTAGGCAAATGGAAAAAGTTAAACCTTTAATTTTTATATAAAAAATTGTGTTTTAAGTCATATTTAACCAGTTATTAGAAATGTTCGATTTGTCACGCCCTCAAAATGGGTTAGAAGAATCAGGTTTGTAAATCGAGAGTGAATGGTCACACTTTAATTTTTGAGTTTATCAGTGTGTTTCTAGAAAATAAATTAATTTGATTTAGTGGTTAAATGTTTAGGTACTATATTTAATTACCAAATTTGAATGTTGTTGTGTGAAAAATGAAAATTATTTGTACTTCTTTCCAATTGTGGCGTCCTTGCTGTGAGTCAATTTACAACCCGATCGGGCTAGCAATTAAATAGGATTCAAATTCTCTAATTATGGTAACCACAGAATTATTATTACTATAGTAAGGATATAACCACGCTCTCTGGGTTTGTCTTTTATTTATCTTATATTAGGAATATAATTACATGACATAAATATAAAAAAAATTAAATTATATGATATAACCGAATGTATAAACATATTAATATTTACGTAAAATAAATTACTAAGGTATTAAAATTATATATAACAAATTGAATTCAATTATAACATGAAAGTGAAACATAAAACAAAACACGACACAAATAAATAATAATAATTGAGTTCAAAAGTAACTTATATATATTTGTATACATAGGATAAATTTGTTGTGGAAAATTGAATGGCATTCGTAGCAATAATTGCCTTGTGGCTTCGTTTTCAATCTGGAAAACGAATAATTATGGTAACCACAGAATTATTATTACTATACTATGGATCACTCCAATAATTAAAGATATTGTATTTCGGTAGAAGTTTTCTATTATTTAGTTGATATATATACCTTTATTTTTTATGATCACAAATTTATTCACTCTATCGGCTCATGTCTAATTTCTCTAATGCTCACAACATCTACTGTGAAAATTCATAAATCAAATTTAAAATTAAATTATATAGAATAAATACAATAATTCTACAAGTAATTTATTTCGTTTAAAGAAATAATAAGTATAACATTTAATAAATTTTGGCGTTCATACAGCTATATCAACCATAAACATTAAATGTTGGATTACTTTTTTTTAGAGGTATCTCTTGACTTCTGTATCAAGTCAAGTGATGGGATCTTTAAACTACAGCATTTGATCATTAAGCTAACCATAGTTATTTAACTAAAAAATTATAATTTAGTTATTAACGTTTTTGAAATTGTCTTTTTTTGCCATTCGGTTATGATATTTTTTTTGTTGGGATAATAATAATTTTAATCCATTTTTATACTTTCTATTAATTTGACTTGATTATATATAAAATGATAAAAAAAATAAAATTCTTTTAAAAAAGTTGGAAAATTCTAAAACTTAAAACTTAAATAAATATAGATAAATCTTGCAACCTCAAAGCTAAAAATGACGACCATCCACGGTACCACGATATCTGCGGTATGTGAAGAATCGTGAGTATCCCACCAAGCTCACAAAACGACAAGAAAACGTTGAGAAGATTGGCCAATGACTATGTCTTGGATGGTGAGATCCTATATAAAAGAAGGAAGGATCAAGTACTGTTAAGATGCGTGGACGCTATTGAGGCTAAGAAAATATTAGAAGAAGTCCATGAGGGCGTCTGTGGGACACACGCTAATGGCTCTACAATGGCCAGGCAAATTATGAGGTTCGGTTATTATTGGTCCACTATGGAAGGAGACTGTATTAACTACGCCAAAAGATGTCATAAAATGGACTAGAAGAATCAAGTTTATAAATTGAGAGTGAATGGTCATACACTAATTTTTGAGTTTATCGTGTGTTTCTAAAAAATAAATTAATTTAATTTAGTGGTGAAACGTTTATATTTAATTACCAAATTTGAATGTTGTTGTGTGAAAAAATGAAAATTATTTGTACTTCTTTCCAATTGTGGCGTCCATGCTGTGAGTCAATTTACAACCCGATCGGGCTAGCAATTAAATAGGATTCAAATTCTCTAATTATTATTATTATTATTACTATACTATACTATGGATCACTCCAATAATTAAAATTGGCACTGTACAATGGTTAGGCGTGGAAAAAGTTAAACCTTTAATTTTTATATAAAAATTGTGTTTTAAGTCATATTTAACCAGATTATTAGAAATGTTCGATTTGTCACGCCCTCAAAATGGGTTAGAAGAATCGGGTTTGTAAATCGAGAGTGAATGGTCACACTTTAATTTTTGAGTTTATCAGTGTGTTTCTAGAAAATAAATTAATTTGATTTAGTGGTTAAATGTTTAGGTACTATATTTAATTACCAAATTTGAATGTTGTTGTGTGAAAAAATGAAAATTATTTGTACTTCTTTCCAATTGTGGCGTCCTTCTTTGTGAGTCAATTTACAACCCGATCGGGCTAGCAATTAAATAGGATTCAAATTCTCTAATTATTATTATTATTATTACTATACTATACTATGGATCACTCCAATAATTAAAATTGGCCTGTTCAAAGGGTTAGGCGCGGAAAAAGTTAAACCTTTAATTTTTATATAAAAAATTGTGTTTTAAGTCATATTTAACCAGTTATTAGAAATGTTCGATTTGTCACGCCCTCAAAATGGGTTAGAAGAATCAGGTTTGTAAATCGAGAGTGAATGGTCACACTTTAATTTTTGAGTTTATCAGTGTGTTTCTAGAAAATAAATTAATTTGATTTAGTGGTTAAATGTTTAGGTACTATATTTAATTACCAAATTTGAATGTTGTTGTGTGAAAAAATGAAAATTATTTGTACTTCTTTCCAATTGTGGCGTCCTTGCTGTGAGTCAATTTACAACCCGATCGGGCTAGCAATTAAATAGGATTCAAATTCTCTAATTATGGTAACCACAGAATTATTATTACTATAGTAAGGATATAACCACGCTCTGCGGGTTTGTCTTTTTATTTATCTTATATTAGGAATATAATTACATGACATAAATATAAGAAAAAAATTAAATTATATGATATAACCGAATGTATAAACATATTAATATTTACGTAAAATAAATTACTAAGGTATTAAAAATTATATATAACAAATTGAATTCAATTATAACATGAAAGTGAAACATAAAACAAAACACGACACAAATAAATAATAATAATTGAGTTCAAAAGTAACTTATATATATTTGTATACATAGGATAAATTTGTTGTGGAAAATTGAATGGCATTCGTAGCAATAATTGCCTTGTGGCTTCGTTTTCAATCTGGAAAACGAATAATTATGGTAACCACAGAATTATTATTACTATACTATGGATCACTCCAATAATTAAAGATATTGTATTTCGGTAGAAGTTTTCTATTATTTAGTTGATATATATACCTTTATTTTTTATGATCACAAATTTATTCACTCTATCGGCTCATGTCTAATTTCTCTAATGCTCACAACATCTACTGTGAAAATTCATAAATCAAATTTAAAATTAAATTATATAGAATAAATACAATAATTCTACAAGTAATTTATTTCGTTTAAAGAAATAATAAGTATAACATTTAATAAATTTTGGCGTTCATACAGCTATATCAACCATAAACATTAAATGTTGGATTACTTTTTTTTAGAGGTATCTCTTGACTTCTGTATCAAGTCAAGTGATGGGATCTTTAAACTACAGCATTTGATCATTAAGCTAACCATAGTTATTTAACTAAAAAATTATAATTTAGTTATTAACGTTTTTGAAATTGTCTTTTTTTGCCATTCGGTTATGATATTTTTTTGTTGGGATAATAATAATTTTAATCCATTTTTATACTTTCTATTAATTTGACTTGATTATATATAAAATGATAAAAAAAATAAAATTCTTTTTAAAAAAGTTGGAAAATTCTAAAACTTAAAACTTAAATAAATATAGATAAATCTTTCAAAGAGAAATTTATTTTTAAACGATCTCAAGTTTCTCTATGTAGCATTTGTATAAAAGTATTCAATACACATTCTATAACAAATAGGGGAAAATAAAAACATTAAGTAAAATTATTAGTTATCGATTTTTTACCACTTTTGTTTATTGACATATTTTTTTCCTTATAAAAAATAAAAAAAATTAAAAGCATGTAATGATTTAACTTGTTTTCGTTTTTTTTCTGTTTTTAATTTATTATTGGATTTTATTAAATTGTAATTTTCTATATTTCCCATACCTATTACTTATTCAACAACATATTTTTCAAGATTTTTTTCCTAGAATTTTCTATTTTTAAATAACTTTGAGTTTTTTTTAATAATTTGTATTTAGAATCAATGTCAAATTGATAAAAAAAATTTGAGGACTAAATTGTTATTATACAAACTAAAAAAGGACCACTTAATAGTTAGGTGACCAAAAAATAAAAATTGAAAACATTAGTGACCAAATTGTAACTCTTTTAGTTAAGTGGCCAAAATGAAAACTTACCTATAATTTGATGACTAATTGTATAGTTTAAGAAAAATAAATGAGATTTGATAGAATCTAAATATATCTATCGGTTCAAATTAAATCTAATCAAGCTAAAATCTCAATTTTTGTTCATGAGTTTTGTAACACCCCTTACCCGTATCTATTTTCGGAATAGAGTATGAGGCATTACCAAGAAGTACGAAACACTTACAAATAATTTAAATATATTTTTATAACAATTTGTCTCGATTTCATACTGTTTCATATTTAAGCTTTGCTCACAAAGTATTTGAAATATCATCCTTATACAAATAGCGCACATGAGGTACATAATTTCATAGTTATGAATGAACACATTTATCAAACATATTCCACATTCATATATCAATAACCATCATTTTTCTTTTTTCTTTCTTCTTTCTTTTTTTTTATAGATAATTATGTGTAACCATTCATAAACATGCAATTCACTGTTTCTTTCTGTCAATCACAATCTCAAATGACAAATTCACATAATTGAGCTCAATAATAATAATGATAACATTACTTACTTTTCTTTTTCCACACGTTACATTTACGACTTACCAACTTGTCCATTCAAGGAACGGCTTACCAATTTGAGTACATCGCGATCTGAAGCCTGAAGGCTAACTGAAGCACACAAGTGCTAAACAGAAGCCCGGAGGCTAATTGAAGCACACAAGTGCTAAACGGAAGCCTGGAGGCTAACTGAAGCACACAAGTGCTAAACGGAAGCCCGAAGGCTAACTGAAGCTCATCAGAGCTAAACTAAAACCCCAAAAGGGTTAACTGAAACTCATATGAGTTAACAAAAGCTTGTAGGAGCTAAACAGAAAGCAAACACGAGAATTCGCAAGAAATGTTGAATTTCGATTTACTTGGGTAATTTACCATCAATTCATCTTTTTCACTAAAAAATCGTACTCATTTCCTGCATTCCGTTCCTCCGAAATACTCAGTTCAATTTCATAACTTTTGTACATAATTTACTTATTTTCAACAATTAACATACATAAATATTAATCACTGTACAAGCCCAATTTGTAGGCCCAACTAACCCAACTAAAGCCCAACCTAAAACAGGCCCAAATAACCCTCAAAACCCAATCAAGACCCAATGCCTAACCCCAGCCCAGTTAGCCCACTACCCAAAATCAGAAAAATAATAAACAAACCCTAGGTGCACCGCACCTAGGGACCTTTGACCAGCCAACGCCTGTAGCACCGCCGTTGTCACATCCACCGCCCGTGTACCTACAAGAAGAACAGAGTGATTAATTGAGAAGCAGGTTGTAGAGAAATAAGGCTATAAAAAGCCAGACAGAAACCATTGTATTTTCGGCAACCTTTTAATATCAATAGACTTAAATACAAAGCAGTGGTCTCAATAACATCAAAAGCATGAGTTTAGCACTAAATCCAGCAACCAAATATCAAAGTTATTATAGGGAGACTAAGGTGATTTAGTTTTTCCGTTTTCGTTTCATTTACGAATTTATTCACGCTTATATTCATACATGCATCAAATATAAAAAAAAAAACAAGAAGATCAAACACCCGTTTAAAATGCAAAAAAAGAAAAAAGAAAAAAAATATGTGCGTGGTGGCCCTCCTGGCCGAAATCTGGGGTTTTCCCAGAGAGAAAGGGAGAACTCTTCCCCCCTTTTTTTTTTTTTTTTGAAACAACAAAAGAATGAGTGATTTAAAAAATTTTTGGGTTTATATAAGGACATAATACGGCGCCGTTTTGGGCCTTAACTCACAGCGCCAAAACGACACCGTTTCACGTGACCCATGCGAGACCCGACCCGATGCCTGAGGATCCGCGTGTTTCTACCGTCTGGGATAATTGCGTGCACGGTCCTTCCACTTTCTGGGGATGTTTGAATCTGGTCACTTTCGTTTTTATAATTTTGGCTTTGTTTATCTATTTCAATTTAATCCTCAAACTTCTCAATACTCAAACCAATGAACGACGTCGTTCAGGGAGTTAGAAAATTTATCCTCAAGGTCTTTGGTCCTTTGTGCGCGTTACATTTGGGCCCCATGTTTGCGTTTTATTTCGATTTGCTCCCAAAAACTTCTATTTCAACTTCAATTTCGTCCTTTTCATTGCTTTGGTTATTATTATTATTTTTATTATTATTATTTTGTTAATAATATTATTATAATTACACTATATTTTATTTATTTATTCATTTCATTATTAATCCATTATATTATCATTACTAATATATCCTTGTTATTTTTATTAAGGTATTATTATTACTTGTTGCTCTACTTTTTATTGCTACTATATTTATTATTATTATTATTATTACTATTATTTCTATTATTATTATCAATATTTACCATTATCATAGCCATCCATTATCATTTATGTATGGTTATTTCTCTTTTTTCATATTATTGCTATTATTAGTGTATAGTGTTAATATTATTTCACTATTATCATTTCTTGTTATTTTTAATACTCACTATCTAACATATTGTTATTCTTTTCTTATTACCATCTTATTATATCACTATTTTTCGAAAATATTGTTACTATTATTATTATTATTATTATTATTTGACATATTATTGTTTTCACTAATTTTTCTTTCTTACTATCATTGCATTATTATTATCATTATTATTATTTTTACTTATTTTCTCATTACTTAGTTATTTATGTTTCTTACTCATTCATATTTTCGCTATTATTACGCTTTAGGCATTATGTTTATTCGTTTATTCATATATGTCTCAATATATCTGCAAATTTACATTATTCGTTTATTCGTTTATTCACCATGTGATTATAAGTACGTTGGTCTTTTACTCGACGCATATAATTATGTTTTCTAAAACAAAACAAGTTTCGTATTTAGACAATTCGAGAAAATTATGCCCTAACTTACTGGTTTCGGTTTTTCTCGTTTAATCTAAGTAACTACATAATCCTCTTAAATCACATTATATTTTTTGCTCGATACTTTAAAATAATCCTATCATAAAAGTAATATTCCGTATTTGGTAATTCGAGACAATCGTGCCCTAACTTACTGGGTTTCGATTTTTCTCGTTTAACCTAAATAACGGAATATTCTTTTTAATCAATACGAGTTTTAAAAAATGCTTATTTTCGGAGATACGAGGTGTAGTGCCCTAACTTACCGGGTATGACATTTTGTTACCTCGAAATAAGGTTTTTCGCAAATAAAGACAATACTCGGTATTCAAAAATTTGAGGAAACGTGCCCTAACTTACTAGGTCTCGATTTTCCTCGTTCACCCTAACTAACCGAATATCCTTTTAAAAGAAGTCAAAATACATTAATTTTAATAAAGGCAAGCTTGTTCTCAAAGTTCGAGATGTCGTGTCCTAACTTACTGAACACGGCGTTTTATTACTTCGAGACAAGAAGGTCTTTAACATTTGAGCATTTTTTACAAAAAGAAGGATCGTATTTTAAAGTTTTTTCAAGTTTTTTAATTTTCGACACTAAGACACTAATTAATCAACTAGGTACCAATTTTTGGGTGTTACGAGGGTGCTAATCCTTCCTCGTGCGTAACCGACTCCCGAACTCATTTTCTGATCTTTGTAGACCAAAAATTATCGTTTTAGTAAAATCTTAACTTTTATTAAAAATGATTAATTTAAGGTGACCCGATCACACCTCATCAAGAAAGATTGGTGGCGACTCCCCTTTTTTGTTTTCATTTTCAAAATCCAAGTTGATTCCCGTTTTTTCAAAAAAATGGTTACGACAATCACCATTCATAAAATAATATTGAAATATAATAATATTAACAAATGGTCACTAAAATTTAGTTATATAAACTCACAAGTTCAATTTTTGTATTATAGCGATAATCATAATTTCATAATAAATATTCCAAATAAAATATTATATCATTTCTAATTCAACATTTATCGATTATAATCGGGCACGTGATCAATTTATACACAAGTCATTCATACACATATGTATATTTTCCTCCTCCTCCTCTCCATCCTCATCCTTAGTATAAATAATACACTTGTAAGTAACATCATCCATAATTTTCACTATTTACTTATGTGAATATTCAAGCTGTCCATCCGTGTCATAGTCACTAAATTATTTTTATCTTGAGCTACAGAACTCCAAATTAAGATCCATAAATTTTCCCAGAAACTAGACTCATATGTCTTCTTACCATAAAAAATTCATAATTTTTGGTTGGGCTAATTAATACAGTTTATTCGTTGAAGTCTCCCCCGTTCTGCTGTTTGACAGTTTCGACCCTTATTCACTAAAAATTAATTATCTTCTCGTACAGAACTCGAATGATTTCCTCGTTTGTTTCTCTTGCATTCAAAATTCTAAACATATAAATTTAAGCCCCTAATTGTTTTTATCCAATTTTTGATGATTTTTCAAATTCAGAACAGGGGAACCCGAAATCATTCTGACCTTGTCTCACAAAAGTTATTGTATCTCATGATTTACAATTCCATTGCTTATATAATTTCTTTTATAAAAAACTAGACTCAATAAGCTTTAATTTCATATTTTATTCCTCCTCTAATTCGATTTCTACAATTTTTGGTGATTTTTCAAAGTTAGACTACTGCTGCTACCCAAAACAGTTTTAGTGCAAAATATTGATTTCCATTTTGCCCCAAATTTCACAGTTCATACAATTCAATCATTGCTCAATTAACTCCTCAATTGAGTTAATTTTTCTCATTGAATACTTTGTTCTATCATTTTAAATTACTTCATAACCCTTGAAAACCAGAACTTTAACACTAGACCTTAATTCCAAACTCTTTCACAATTAGGTCCTAAACCAATTTTCATCAATTTTACTTGATAAAATCACCATATATCAAAATTAAAGCTTCAATTCTATGTTTATTCATTATATTCTTCTAGTAATCATCCATAAAAACTTCAAAAATTAGCCATGGAATCAAAAACTAATGAAATAGTAAGTTGAATCCAATTGTAAAAGTCCAAAAACATAAAAATTTCAAGGAGAAAGCAAGAATTAAACTTACATGAAGCTAGAGTATGAAAACCAGCTTGAAACCTCCTCCATGGTTGTTTTTCAGCTGATGAATATGAAGAGAAATGAAGAGAATTCTAGATATTCCAATTTAGTCCCATTTTTATTTAGCTAATTTTGGCAATTTTCCAATTTTACCCTTATTTCACCCATTTCCTGATTTTCTCAGCTATTGCCGCCCAAAATATCTCCTTTGGGCTTATTTGCACTTTAGGTCCTTCCTCATTTGACAATTGAGCAATTTAATCATTTTAGCAACTTTTACACCTTCTTCAATTTAGTCCTTTTTATTTAATTAACCGCCCAAACGTCAAAATTTTCTGACTAAATTTTACTACTACCTCACCAACACTCCATAAATATTTCTAAAAACATTTATGGCTTGGTTTATGAAGTTGAGGTCTCGATACCTCATTCTCGACCCAATTTACCTAATTAATTCTTTTAAATCACCAAATTCACTGATTCAAAAATGTTTTTATATTCACATTTGACTCATAGATATTAATTTATTAAATTTTCAACTCACCCGTCGGATTTAGTGATCTCAAATCTCTATTCTCGATACCACTGAAAATTAGGCTATTACAAGTTTGATCGTTGATGCAAATATAAATTCAGTGTTGTTAATAAAATTAGTTATAGTTGCCAATGTCACACCTAGGAACCAATCTCTCAATACGGCCTTTCGATAACCAAGAGGAAGTTCGTTGAAATTATTCTCCTTATCAATAAACAACCCTATAATTTTACACTTAGGGTTTAGCATACCAGTAGTATTAAGAATGAGAGAACCCTAATTCTAACCAGTAAACATACACCAGTGGGGATCATTTAGATTAAATCAAATATCCACATAATATGAATTGCATAGCAGCGTATACACAATCATGTATTTGTCACTATGTTCTAAGAAATTGAATACGGTACCAATATTCAAAAAACCTGAATGTGTCATTAAAATAGAAGACATGCAAATGCTAAAGAACAAAAAATAGATGAAGAGAAATTAAATCATACAAACTTTTAGAATTATACTCCAAAATCTCTTTGACTAGAAAAAGCCGGATTAGAAATTCATGGAAAAAAAAAACACTAAAGTAAAATAATGCTAAAGTGGCTATCTCTATGTCACGACCCAAAATATAGGGGTTTAATAGTAATGAATTGATAAGGAATAACCCAAAAATTATAAAATGCATAAAAAAACCCTTCAATAGTTAAGTGTTTTTGCCAGGCTCTTGATGTAGGAGGATGGTGTTCAACGGATGTTTCTGAGTTTATACTGCTTGGGAAACTCTACAGATCAAGAGTGCTTCATGTTGGTTGTAAAAAATGGCAGTTGCGTAGTTCATCATCTTTCTCTTCAGATACCTCTAAATAATGATATTTCTCCTGAAAGTTTGTGGGAGGTAAAATTGCTGCTACCAAACCTCCTGTCTATAACAATATTGATTATTCTGATTATTTTTATAATCGCATTAGGGTCTGAAGCCTGCTATATCATACCTTTCATCTAATGAGCTGGAGTTGGTCCATAATGCTCTTAAGGTAAGGCCTTCAGTTTGCAAAAATTTTTACCGTGATCTTTCTAGGATTATCTCTTTGACGTATATCTATAAGTTGTTTTTTGCTTGGTACAGCTAGTTTTTGAGGCACATGATGGTTAAAAGAGACGGAGCGGAGAACCGTTCATCATTCATCCAGTTGAAGTTGGACGTATTCTTGGAGAACTTGTGAGTCAATTTGAAGTTTATTCTCATTGAAAAATGGATTTTGCATGAGGATCTGAAGTCTTAACTTACCTCAACTATTGTTCTAGGAATTGGATTGGGAGTCTATTGCAGCCGGATTGCTTCATGACACTGTGGAAGATACAAATATTGTTACATTTCAGAGAATAGAGGAGGAGTTTGGTCCTAATGTACGTCACATTGCAGAAGGAGAGACCAAGGTTCTTTGTTTATACTTTTATGAATATGTCATTATCCTTTAGCTCAATGCCCTGTCAGACAAACACTAGATAGTTTTAGCTGATTTTGGCATCTTTTTTTATCTTTTTTTCCTAGTCAGGTGTCCAAATTGGGAAAGTTGAAGTATAAGAATGAAAATGATTCAGTACAAGATGTGAAAGCTGATGATCTGCAGCAGATGTTTCTAGCCATGACAAAGGAAACGTGGATCATCCTACCAAGCTGTTCCCATAGACATTTGTCTTAGTCCATACTGTTCCGGCTCTTCATTTTCCTATACCCATGTCAAGCACATATTTGGATATGGGTATATAGGGATATGATCCTCTAAGGATGCTCCACAAACATTGAAAATTTACAAAGACTTGAACATACCTGCACTCACAGTCTAACACTTGAATTCGAATAACATATAGTCTTGGAACCTTGTTTATCGAGATCCAACCAGGCATTTAAGGTCAATATGCTTTCATTTTTCAGCCATTGTAGGTTGCATCAGACTTTCTTATTCATTTTATTTTTGCTAATTGCACATATGATTTTAGGAATGATGGTGAGGTCACAACAATGAGATTGGCGGTGTGAGGCATCACCATATGCGCTTTGTGTGGTGAGTTGGTTTAAATTCAATGCCGATTATGTTAATAGTTTGATAGTTCCAGTAACATCTTTACTTTCTTTCTGCTTTTGGTGAGATTGATAGAGGAAGGGAAATGGCAGTCATGTTATTTCATGTCGAAGCCAAACTTGAAATTTTGGTACTGTGTTCAGACCCACTTTGCTAATCCAATAATGCTTTAAAATGACATGAAATGAACTACATACTGACACAAGGAATGTGTTGGTGTTATCGAGCAAGCAAGCAGCTGGTATGACTGTGGCTTTCGCAGCAAGTCACGATACTTGCTGAACAAACAAGAGGGAAACGAGCAAAGAAGAATGAAGAAAAGGAAAAGAAGAAGAAGCAATGGAGAAAATGTAGAGAGTATTGATAAAAATAAAGTGTATTTCATTCATCAAAAAACATAGGCAGATTGCCATTACATATATCAAAAGAAAGTTGTAGTAAACAAGTCAAAATGACTACCGAATCACACCTAACCCCACTCTATTACATTGAAAATAGCTAAGTTAAGTGTCCAAGTTGTCTTGCTGAAATTTCAGTCAATCAATCAATGGATTACATCAAAAAATTACCAACTAAGTTTAAGAGGCAAACTAGATTACAAAATAACAAAACCTTAGTTGAAAACTAACAGCAATAAGTAACCATAGCTACTGCAACCTTGTCACGAGCTTGCAAGGCCAGCTTCCAGCTGCATTTGCTTCATACCAGTTGTATGGAAGTCAGCTTCAACACTCCTCCTTGAGCTCCATGCTGCAAACTCCCATGAGCTTCCTTAACTTGTTAAATCTTGACACACCAAGACCCTTGGTCAAGATGTCAGCAATTTGGTCCTCCGAATTGCAATGAACCAGCTTTATTTCACAAGCTTGCTCCATCTCCCTTATCACATGCAACTTTATGTCAAAGTGCTTAGTTCTACCATGGAAGACAGGATTCTTTGCAATTGCAACAGCAGACTTGTTGTCACAAAGTATCTCTGTTGCTTCTTCTTGAATTAAGTTTAAATCAGCTAAGATTTTCCTCAGCCAGATGGCTTGATTTACTACACTAGCAGCAGCTACATACTCGGCCTCAGCAGTCGATTGAGCCACCAGAGACTGTTTTTTGGAACTCGAACATACCATTGCTGATCCCAATGTGAAAGCATACCCTGATGTGCTCTTTATATCATCTTTAAAACCAGCCCAATCACTATCTGTGTAACCTTTTAATCTCAGTTCTGCAGCCTTGCTAAACAAGAGACCATGGCTAAGAGTACCTTTAATGTATCTCAGTACTCATTTTGCAGCTTGAAAATGTTGTACATTGCAGCAATGCATGAATCTAGAAAGTAAACTTACTGCAAACATGATGTCTGGTCTCGTTGCAGTCAAGTATAGAAGACAACCAATCAGGCTTCTGTAAGTAGTTTCACAGACTTCTTCATGACCCTCAAGGC
This sequence comes from Gossypium anomalum, assembly GCA_025698475.1. NCBI lineage: Eukaryota > Viridiplantae > Streptophyta > Magnoliopsida > Malvales > Malvaceae > Gossypium > Gossypium anomalum. The sequence continues at coordinate 6,096,231 of CM046963.1, read as the reverse complement.
TTGATAGTTTTGCCCCAGCTACAACAGGTGTAGGAGTTGGCTTGCAATTCAGCATTGAAAACTTTGTCAACACCTTCAAGGCAAATGATTCCTGTTTCAAGCAAATCCCTCCTTGTGTCTGGTTTACTTCCATTCCTAGGAAGTATGTCATCAGCCCCAGGTCAGTCATTTCGAACATTTGCTTCATCTTTGTCTTGAATTCTGCCAAGTCAACTTCATCTCCTCCTGTCACCAATAAGTCATCAACATACAATGACACCACAAGCTGAGTTTCAATTTTATTCTTCTTGACATACAAGGTTGGCTCACTAGCACTTCTTTCGAACTTCAAATTGAGCAGGTAGGAGTCAATTCTGGCATACCATGCTCTGGGGGCTTGTTTTAGGCCATACAAAGCCTTTCTTAGTTTGTAAACCATATCTTCATTGCCTGGTACTTCAAATCCCTCTGGTTGTTCAACATAAATTTCCTCTTCAAGGATTCCATTTAGAAAGGCCGATTTCACATCTAGTTGATAGACATTCCACTGCATATGAGCAGCCAATCCAACAATCAGTCTGATTGTATCTAATCTGGTAACAGGAGCATATGTTTCAAAGTAATCCAGTCTATATTTTTGACTGAATCCTTTTACCACAAGTCTAGCCTTCAGTTTATTCAGACTTCCATCAGCATTCTGCTTGGCCTTGTAGACCTATTTTACTCCAATAATCTTCCTGTTAGCAGGCTTCTCAACCAGTTCCCAAGTCTGGTTCTTCTCGATCATGGAAATTTCATCTGCCATTGCTTGTTTCCGGCCTTCATGCTTCACAGCCTCTTCAAAACAGCTTGGCTCTACTAAGGCTATGTGTGCCCTCTCATAAATTTCAGCCAAGGATCTGGTACCTCTGATTGGTACATCATCAAAGTCCATCTCTGGACCATTCTCTTCTGGCTCTGTTTGATCAACCATAAGATCTTCAAAGACAACTTCAGGTTCATTCGTGTCCCAATTCCAGCTTGTTCTCTCATTGAACACAACATCTCTACTTGCAAATACCTTGTTTGTTGAAGGATCCAAGATCCTATAGCCCTTTTTCTCTGAGCTATAGCCTACCAGAATGCCTACTTGTGCTCTTTTGTCAAGCTTACTTCTTTTAACAGCTGGAACTTGTGAATAGCATAAGCAACCAAAGATTCTTAAGTGAGCTAGTGATGGCTTGAATCCAAACCAGGCCTCAAATGGAGTCATTTGCTCTAAAGCTTGGGTTGAAGTCTGTTTTGAACATAAACAGCAGTATTCACTGCCTTAGCCCATAAATTTTTGGGCAAGTTCTTCTCAAATATCATGCATCTGGCCATATCAAGTAGACTTCTATTTTTTCTTTCACTTACCCCATTTTGTTGAGGTGTGTACACATTTGTTAGTTGATGTTTGATGCCAGCTCTTGCGCAAATGTCTTGGAACTGAGCTGAAATATATTCTGTCCCATTGTCTGGTCTTATAGACCTTAATTTATAGCCAGTCTCTGTCTCAGCTACTGTTTTAAACTTCAGGAAGGCTTGAACAACTTCAGCCTTACTTTTTAAGAAGTAAATCCAGCAGTATCTAGTACTATCATCAATGAAGAGAATGAAGTACCTGCTGCCATTGAGTGATTCTGTCTTCATAGGGCCATACATATCTGTGTGCACTAATTGAAGTTTCTTTAAGGCTCTCCAGGCTGTGTTTGTAGGAAATGGAAGCCTGGCCTATTTTTCTAATTGACAAACTTCATACACATCTTCATTTTGAACAGATTTGATGAAGTTTTCCGCCATATCCTTGTTGATCATTCGAGCCATTGGTCTATAGTTAGCATGACCAAGCCTTTGATGCCAAAGCTTGGATTCTTCTATGGAAGCAGCATAGGCACTTTCTAGGTCCTTATTCCAGTCCACAATAAAACTCTTGTCAGACATGGGCACTGTCATGAGTATGGACCCTTTTTGGTAACTGATTTGGCACTCCTTTCCTTTAAAGACCACAGTATATCCTTTTTCCAGCAACTGAGCTATGCTCAACAAATTTCTATCTATTTCAGGTACAAACAATACATTTGGGATGAGTTTGTTACCTGATGGAGTGCATATTATCACATCACCTATGCCTTCTGCCTGAATACAGTGTCCATCACCAATTTTTACTCTAGTTTTGTAGCTTCTATCTAGAGTTTTGAAGATGGTTACATCTGGTGACATGTGGTTGGTGCAGCCACTGTCGAGGAGCCATCCCTTTTTAACCTTGCCTTTTGTAGCTAAACATGAGACTGCAAATACTTGTTCTTCACTGTCACTGCCTTGTTCAGCTACTCGAGCCTCAGCAGCCTTGTGTTGTGGTTGATTCTGGTCAGGTTTGTCTTTTTCTTTACAGACCTTTCAACATGGCCTCTTTTCTTGCAGTGTTGACATATGGCATCTGGTCTGAACCAGCATCTGGCCTCTGGATGACCGGCCCTTTTGCAGTGCCTGCATGGTCTATCCCATTTTCTCGAGGCATCAGTTTTGGATTTATCCCTCCAGTTTTTCTTGCCTTTGTAGGCAGCATTACTCGAGCTAGGCTTGCTTTTAGCCTGAAATGCACCCTCCTGGTGCTCATCGATCCTGCTGGCTCTTCTCTGCTCCTGAGCATAAAGAGCATTGATAAGCTCAGTCAGGGAGATCCTTGTCAAGTCTCTCGAGTCCTCTAAGGAGGATATCTTTGCCTCATATCTCTCTGGTAAAGTAGAGAGAACCTTCTCAACTATCCTTACTTCCTCAAACTGCTCACCAAGGAGCCTTATGCTGTTTACAACAGCCATTATCCTGTCAGAATATTGTTTGACAGTTTCCTCTTTTTTCATTTTCAGGTTCTCGAAATCCCTTCTGAGATTTAGAAGTTGCTGCTGCCTGGTCCTCTCAGTACCCTAGAACTCCTCCTTAAGCTTGTCCCAAGCTTGCTTCGGGGTCTCACAGGTCATGATCCTGGTGAAGATCACATCAGAAATATAGTTCTGAATACAGGACATGGCCTTGTGCTTCTTGGTCCTCTCATCTGCATGTTGCCTTATCTGAGCCACCGTAGGATTGGCCCTCAATGGAGCTGGCTCAGCATCCGAGTTCACCATTTCCCACAGATCAAATGCCTGAAGGTATGTTCTCATCTTGACCAACCAAATATGGAAGCCTTCACCAGTGAAGACTGGTGGTGCTGCTGGAGAGAAGCTAGCAGAAGCCATTCAAGTTTTGAGTCAGGTGGAACAGGTCCTCAAAGACAAAGGCTCTAGATACCAATTGTTGGTGTTATCGAGCAAGCAAGCAGCTGGTATGACTGTGTTTTTTGCAGCAAGTCACGATACTTGCTGAACAAACAAGAGGGAAATGAGCAAAGAAGAATGAAGAAAAGGAAAAGAACAAGAAGCAATGGAGAAAATGTAGAGAGTATTGATAAAAATGAAGTGTATTTCATTCATCAAAAAACATAGGCAGATTGCCATTACATATATCAAAAGAAAGTTGTAGTAAACAAGTCAAAATGACTACCAAATCACACCTAACCCCGCTCTATTACATTGAAAATAGCTAAGTTAAGTGTCCAAGTTGTATTGCTGAAATTTCAGTCAATCAATCAATGGATTACATCAAAAAATTACCAACTAAGTTTAAGAGACAAACTAGATTACAAAATGACAAAACCTTAGTTGGCCGCGGCAACAAGTAACCATAGCTACTCGCAACCTTGTCACGAGCTTGCAAGGCCGGCTTTCAATTTGCATTTGCTTCATACGAAATGTATGGAGGTCAGCCTTCATGCAGAATGGCTCGATTTTGTTTCGAGTTAATGCATGTTCAAGGCTCGATCTAATCTCGGGCGTTCGGGATGGTGCCGCCGGTTGTAGTTGGCCGAGCACAATGGAAAACAACCAACTTCGTAATTGCTAATCCGATAATCGAACCAATAAATCTGACTAGTCGATCCAGCGGTCGCAAGCTCGGTATGAAAGTTTTGTCCCCCCCATAGAGAGAGCTATGGCCTAGTGTATTTACAGTAAATTTTGGTATACTAGTCCATAATCTTGAATCTGTTTGATAAACGCTCATAAACAAAATAAAAGCAGAAGGCAAGAAGCTGAGTCTGGATAGATTTAAAGCTATATATAAAGTAAAGATAAGGTTTATACTCTTGGAAAGATACTTAGGTTAAACAGTTCCACAAGTTCCTTTTTTTTTTAAATAAATATAAATAACCAATTTTTTCTCATAGAAATAAATTATTTGTTACAAATAATTTTCGTATATAAATTTGATATTTTTTTCAATATATGTTTTAAACAATTAATAGAGAGGCCATGATTCATCAATAAAATGAGATAAAAGGGTATTTAATACCCAAAGTATGCATGGTGGTGGGTAAGAATTAATTGACAGTTTTTAACAATAATTTTATTTTATTTCTCTTATTAATGTTCTACTTTTAGCATAATAATAAACTTAGAGCTTTCCATTTTTCAATGCCATTTGAGACTAATTTCATTTATAATAATAATCTCTTAATTTAACCTTCATGTAAATTCAACTTTAAAAATCATCCTTATGGATATTAAATATTTGTAGTCACTTTTCATATGGAGAGGTAAAATTTTATGAAGGTGATGTGTGAATAGAGTAAGAAATAAATTTTTGTACTAGAAAATTTATTTGTCAGAAAATGACAAAAATAGTGGAAAAAAACCCTATTTATAGTAGTATAAACTCTCTATAACCTTGCATTGTTGAGATGTGGGATTGTACTACTTCAATAAATCTTCACATTGCAAAACAATATTTGATAGTGTATTCAAATTTCAACCTTCAAGTTTTAACAATGATTAAGTCCAAACATAGTTGGAACTTAACCACAATCACAATCTTAGTCATCATATATATCGATAGGATTCTTAGTGGTAGAAATTTTCTGGTTCTTTATTCTACTTTTTCCAAAATCTCTCGTACAAAATGATATCAGATGTCAATGTGCTTTGTTCTTGCATGATAAACTTAATTTTTTGCTAACTAAATAGCACTTTTGACTATCACAATGTACTTTGACGTACTTCTGCTTAATTTCTAGTTCACCAAGCAACCCTTGAAACCAAATTGTCTCTTTTACAGCCTCTGTGATTGCCATATACTCCGTTTCTGTAGTAGATAAGACAACTGTTGACTGTAAAGTAGACTTCCAACTAACTGGCTCCTTTGCAAGAGTAAACACATAACCAGTAGTCGATCATCATTTGTCTAGATTAAAGAAGCCCAATTTAGCTCGGGCCCATAAACCATAAACTTAAAATAAAAAATAAATAATAACAGTCCATTATTTTTACAAGACCCATTTAGCCCAACAAACTAAAACCCTAAGCCCAGCCCAAAAACGTTTAACATTTTCAGAGGAACCCTAGGGTTCCTTCCCCTTTCGGCCGCCGCTCTCCACGTGCCTAGTCAGCACGTTCAACGCTCGAGGCCTAACCACCAAAGTAGCAACTTTTTCCTCGTCCCATTGCCTCTGCAACACCTGCAAACAAACAAAAAAGAAGATAGAAAAAGAGCAGAGAACCGAGACAAAACGTAACAGTAGAAAAATAGTAAAAGGAGAGTAGTGATAGCAACTGGTAATTCGGCTATATAGCCAAAGAACAGAAATGTAAAAAAGGGGGGATTGGAGATGAATAATAGAAAAACCAAAAACAGTTTGTAAAAAAGAGAAAAAAGAGAGATAATCAAAGAAATCAAATTTTTTGAAAGGTAGTTTTCATTTTTTTTTCTTTTCATTTTTCTCTCGATTTTACTTTAGAAATAATAAAGAGAGGCAGAGAAATCGCTCACCTGGTAATCGTGGTCGGATTTTGAGCGTCCAAAACCCTCGAGTTCACCCGGAATATCGCCGACGTGGATAGGAAGTCGAAAGGACCCTTCTTTTTTTTTCTTTTCTATTTTATTTGTGAGTTTTTTGGAAGGGATTTGGGTATTTTCGCCTTGAATAAGGGTCGGGGAAGACAAATCAGGCCGTAAAGGGGCCACTTTCTGAACGCCGGCCACCGTGTTTGGTGGCAGCTCAAGAAAGGTTTTTTTCAAAACCCTAGCAGAAAGGAACGAGAGAGAGCCAAGGCTCTCTGTGTTTTTTTAAAAAAATGAGGCTGGAAATGAAAAAAAAATTTCAAAATTTGGTTTAAATACCCGAATGAAACGGCACCATTTTAAGAATGGCTCAAAAGGCCCCAAAACGACGTGGTTTTGGGGCTAAACCCGACGACCCGACCTGCCTTTTATAGGATCCGCGTGTTTTCTCTTCTAATGGGGTATTTGCGTGTCAAGTCCCTCCGCATTTGTTGTTCTTCCAAATCCAGTTTCGTTTTATTTTTAATTTCTACCTCATAGTTTATTTCAATATTAATTTAGGCCCTGCTTAAGTATTATGTCTTTGAGATTCGGTATAATTTCATTTTTAACCCAGTATTTTTATTCTGTCTTAGTTTTTATCTCTCTTTTCGTTTTTATTTCAATCCAGCCCATACTCAGTTTGATTCCTTTTATTATTTATTTAGTTATTCTTTATATATATATATATATATATATATATATATATATATATATTCATTTATTTTTTTATATATATTGGTTCTTTTAAATTGTTTTATGAAATACGTATTTAAATTTGTTTTTTTAGACTCACTTGTTTTACTTATTTTAAATATTTTCATATATTAACTAATAACTTTCATATGTTATTTATCTTAGATATTATTAGATAAATCATCTTATTTATTTATTGTAATTTGGGTAATTGAATTTTTACATATTGTATATTATTTTATGTAAATGGTTTATGCATTATTATATACATCTATACCTTCTAATAAATTAACTTTATTCTATGTACATTATCTACACTATATCATTTCATGCATATAACTGCTTTTGAATCTATTTACATATTTTAATATATGTGTTCGTATATTTTATGTATTATATTTAATTATTATTAGACACATACTTGGTACATACATTTGACCTACATGCATTATTAAATCTATGTTTTTCATATATGTAGTTTCTTTGAGGTCCATTTATATGCATAATTATATTTCAAAAACTATTACATATATATATTGTCTACTTTAAATTTTATATGATATTTAGTGATATTGTTTTATAGGTTAACTATTTTAAGTTCTTTTTATTGTATTGTAGCGACGTAAAATTTTAGCTTGGTCTCGGTCGCTAATTGTGGTGATTTAGTGAAAATTTGAAAATGAAATCTCGGTTTTATAAAAAAAGGGAGTCGCCACCGATCTTTTTCTAGGTGTGATCGGACACCTAATAAATTTATTTTTTAAACAAAAGAAGGCTGAGTTTAGGTCTACATGAAAATCCAGAGAAAAATTAAGGTTCGGGAGTCGGTTACGCGCGAGAAAGGTATTAGCACCCTCGCGACGCCCAAAATTGGTATCTTATAAACATGTGTTGTCTTGATTTTCAAAAATACGAGTTCAATGAAACATTTAGTCGTGATCCAATTGAAAAGACGAGAAATTTTAGTTTTGTTGGTTTTTTAGAAGGGTGTTCCGTATTTAACACGAGCCGACAAATTCCATCCAACATAGCGATGAAATTCGATGACTTGATGTTAAATCGGTACATTGCCTTGATTATTGAAATTAATTAAAAAACAAGAATATGATTTTCGAAGTAATGTAAAACAAAATTGATGAAATAAAAATAAATAAATGGAAGAGTTAAAAATATATTGAAGCAAATATAAGTGTGACAAGAATATTAAAAAGCAATAGCAATGCACGCGATATATTAAATATAATAATAATATCAAACACGAAATAAAAAACAATGAATCTATATATATATACATAAAAATGATATTAAGAACATGTATGTCAAAGCATATATATATATATATATATATATATATATATATATATATAAATAGTAATAGTGTTAAAAATATATTATAAATAGTGTTTGAAGTATATACCTCAGATAGTAAAAATATAACTTGTAATATTAAAATATATACATAATATATACATATACATATATAAATATTGAAAAATGTATGCACATAATAATAAAATAAGAAAATGATACATTTATAATAAGTACATGAAAATATCTATACATATATGTAAATAATAACAATAATATTAAATATAAGTAATAATAGTGAAAATAATAAGTATAATAACAAATATAATGATATATAAAAATAATACTACACATAAAAAAAGTATATATATACACGTATAATAAAATATATATTAATATTAATAATAAATATAATAGGGGTAAAAATAATATGATAATAATATGGCATTAAAAATATATATAGATAATATAGTATTAAAGATATATACATAGCAATAGAAATAAAAAGTATACATAATAATATATATAATATATACACATAATATATAAAATGAACATATACAATATATATTAAAAATACTAATAACACAAAAAAAAAGAAATATACTAATAATACTACATAAATATGTACATATATATAAAAATAAATACATAATAATATTAAAGGTATGTACGTAAAATGACATAAAAATATATATAATAAATAATATACATAATGTCATAACATATATGAATAATAATAGTAATAAGGATAATATAAATAATATTTAAAATATAATAAAACAGCAAAGATAATATAAAAAAAACAACTTAATAATTAAAAAAAGACTAAATTCGAATTAAAAATAAAGTTTTGGGGCGAATTTAAAATAAAATATAAAAGGAAGGACCCATTTGAAATGCGCGGAAACAGTGGAGGGCCAAAAGCACAATAAATCCTGCTGATCAAAACGCAGTGCAGCACGGGGGGACCAAATTACAAAACGCGACATATTTTGGGCCAAATTAAAATAACTAAAAAACTGATTGTAAAATAATAAGAATGCGGAAGGGCCAGAAGCGCAATTAGCCCTTCCGCTATAAAAAACACGCGGATCCTAACGGGTCGGGTCGGACCGATCCGACCCTATCCAAAATGACGTCATTTTTGTTTTAATCGGGGGGACCAAAACGGTGCGTTTTGGTGCCCTATAAAAGATAAAAATTTTCAAAAAATTCATTTGAGAGGGGAGAAGAGAAAAAAAAAAAAGGGAGAGAAAAGGAGAGGGAAAGGGGATCCCGGCGGGGGGCACCACCAGGACCCTCAGCGGCCAATGTCCGTCATGAGGCATGGCCACACAGACGATGTGATGGCGGAAGTTCAAAAAAGGTAATTTTTTTATATTTTTTAATATATATATATATATATATATATGTGAAAGAAAACAAAAACGAAACTAGAAAAAAAAACAATCACCTTAGGTTTTATGCTTTCTGTTTTTCGATCTCTGATATTGGGTTTGATCTTGTGCTATTATTTTTGGTTAGATATTGATTGGATTGCTGCTTTTGCTAAAAAAATAGAATGCTTTTTTTTGTTGTGTTTTTTTTTTTGCCGAATCCTCTTACAGTTTTCATTTTGGGTTTTTATAACCCTTTTGTACATTGTCTGTTTTCTTATTGTTGCGTGTTTACTTGGTCTTGCAGATGGAGCAGGTGGCGGTGGGGCAGTTGGCCGACTTTGGCAGAGGCAAGTGGGGATGGGACATTGCGGCGCTGGGGTGCTCAGAAGGTGGCTAGGGTTTCAGCTTTTCTGAAACCCTAGTTAGGCCAATGGGTTAATTGGGCTTGGGTTTTGAAACTAGGTTTTAATGGGTGTTGAGTTTAGTTGTAATGTATTTGGGTTTAAAAATGGGTTAAATTGGGCTGATGGTTGTAAGTGGGTTTTAGGGGGTTAGTGGGTTTAATTGTAATTGGGCCCGGGCAATTTGGGCTTCTACATGTATATTATAAATTTTTTGTTTCGAGATTTCTTATATTGCTTATACTAAACTTCTTATATATTATTACACACATTACTTGTTTCAAATTTATTCTTCACATGATATTTATTTTAAACTTTTTATATGTTATTTTAAATTGTTTTATAAATAATTTATTTTAGTTGTTCTATGTATTATTCTATTATTTTAGACATTGATAATTTCAAATTGTTTTATATTATATATTTTAAATTGCTTTTTATAGTGTATATTTTAAACACGTTTTTCTATATACTATTCATCTAAAATTATCTTTCATTTATTTTAAACTACCTTACATTATTTACCTCAATTTGCTTTGTATATTATTTGTTTTAAATTGCTTCATGCATTATTCATTTTAATTTGTTTTATGCTAGTTACTTCAAGTGGTTATATATATATATATATATATATATATATATATATTATTTTGTTTCATTTTTTTATCATTAATATTGATGTCAAATAATATGTGTCGCATGATTATTGCCATTGTATTTTATAATTCTTTATTCGTATTTTCATATTTTTATAATTCATTATTGTAATATTTATTCGCAAATCATCATACCATGTTCGATATTGTCATTTTTTTTGTTCCATTTAAATCATGGCGTGTATTAAAGTTCAAATGCATGTTTTCAATATAGACTATTTTATTTCAAAACACCTATTGTTTAAATGTCAAATTCGCTATTATTTAATAAAAAAATTCAAAATAAGGCAATGTTTCGCGTTTTGGAATGTCGAAGAATCGTACCCTAACTTACGGGGTTTCAATTTTCTCGTTGATTCTAAATAGCCAAATATCCTTTCGATTTTCTTTTAAATATATGAAATTTCAATAAAATTAAAGACGACCTTGCGTTCGGGAATTCGTGGTATTGTGTCCTAACTTATGGGATGTGATATTATGATATATCGAGATAAGGAAATCTTCAACAATCGTTTTGAGCCAATTCAAGAATTTTAAAATCGATGTTAATAAAAAGGATCGTACTTCAAATTCATTCCCGATTTTCAATTTTCGACATTAAGACAGTAACTAGTCAATTCGGTACCAATTTTTGGGCGTGTCGAGGGTGTTAATCCTTCCTCGCACGTAACCGACTCCCGAACTTGTTCTCTTGAGTTTCGTAGACTAAAATGCCGTTTTAGTAAACTAAAATTGTTTTATTAAAACAAAGGTGATCCGATCACACCAAATAAAGATCGGTGGCGACTCCCATACATTTTTATTTTCAAACCAAAGTCGATCCCCATTCCTGATTTCAAAAAAATGGTTTCGACATAGATCACTAGCTTAGCTTGAATCACAATATCCATTCACCTTGATTATCTTCCTACTAAAAAATCAATTAAATATCCATTGTACTATAGATATATCGCAAAATCCATTCATAGCTTGTCGATGCTCCTTTCCTGAATCATGCATATATCTACTCACAACTCCAATTGTTTGTGAAATGTCAAATCTTGTACGTACCATAGCATACATTAAGTTAGCAAAAACATTTGCATATGATATCTTTAATATGTATTCTCGTTCTATATTATTTTTTGGCAACATAGAAACATTAAGCTTGAAATGAAAAGCAAAGAAAATACTAACAGGTTTCGATTTTTCATTCATACCAAAGCATTTTAACAAAATTTCCAGATATTATTTCTAAGTCAAATAAAGCCTCTTCAAGCTTCTATCTCATGTATTGTCTTGAACTTCACCGGACTTGGCTTTAGCTTTCCATTTTTCTACACCATTTGAGACTAATTCCAATAATATTAATAATCTCCTAATTTAACCCTCATATAAATTCAAACTATTCACTGACCTTAAACATATACCTCAAAACTTCAAACCTCAAACTCTGGAGTGTTACAATAATATTTTTAAATGGAACCAAATTATAAAACTATATATTCACACACATATATAGTATACCTTGAGTAGAAAAGGTGTCGTTGAAGTAATTGCCTCTCAAATGTAAGGTCTTAACAGATAAGAATGTCTACAAAAGCTGTATTAGAGAAGTAGTTCCACTGGTGAACACATAGTCTAATATAGCAACCTTAGCTTTCCCAAACTTCCATTTTTTGAGAGTCAAATTAGTGGTTGGCATCATTCGCTAGATATCTAATGGCAAGCAATTAGTAAGACTTTCCTAGTTGATACATATACCTTTATTCTTTATGGGCACAAATTTCTTCACCTCATTCCGACTCATGTTTAGCTCCTCTATGTTGCTCAAAGCATCTAATAATTCTGTGAAGATCGACAAATAAAATTTAAAATAGAGAATAAATGCAATAACTCAACAATTAATTTGTTTCGTTTAAAGGAAGATTACATATATCAAGTAATTTCACCTTTAATAGTTATTGATCCTTTAAGTTGATTATTCCTTATTCTCAATGACTTTAGATTAGAAAACCCACTAAGCTGTGCCAATAAGTTATTGTGAAGGAGTTGGAATCCAAATTAAGCTCTTCTAAATTGGTCAAATTAAGTGGCCTCTTACCATGTACAAAGCATTTAGATAAGGGGATTTATTGCTAATGGAATATTAAATGAGATGTTGGTATGTATATGTAAGAATATGATAAAATGAAACATATCAACACATACCATGGAGAGATTGGAGGCTTTCAATTTTATTGTTACTCAAATTTATTAATTTCAAAATAGATAAATATCATGTGAACTCAATTTTTAAATATTTATTAATTTGAGTTTAAATAAAATAATGAAACTACATATTTATTTATGATTTTAAAAAATATTTATATCATTTAAAAATTTAAAGACTATTTTTTTCATTCATATTTAGTAGTTAATATGAATTTTGGACTTATATATATATATAAGTTTAAGCTTATGATTTAGTGGCAAAAGATTTTTCTTTGAGAAAGGATTATATGAAATTGTGATTTCACGTCATATTTATCCGTTTCCAATACGAGATAAATCAGATTTTTTCTTCTGATTTTCAGTTTTTTTCTTTTGAAAAAATTCAAATCCAACTAAAGTGCTAAAATCAAGAGGAAAATTTTAATTTATCATTCTCCTATTTGAAAGGAACAGGAATGTGGAACTACAGTTTCATATAATATTTTCTCTCTTTCTTTACACTAAGTTTGAAACAATATGAAATTTTTACCACAACATCAATGGCTTGTTTGACTACAAATATATATATATATATATATATATATATATATATATATATATATATATATATATATATGCTACAATATGTTTATCTGAACGCTGAAAATTGTAAAGCATTATTAAATGTTTTAATCGGTAATGCATGACATTATATATAGTTTTCTCATAATACGCTATCAATTATTACATAACAAAGATATTACATTCTACCTTTAACAACTTTAAAGCAAAGAACCCAAACAAACTTTGAAAAACAATTACATACAAATGTAAACCACCAAAGCACAAGGCTACCTGCTTCTTTTGAAGATGGGAAATCGCAGAAGATTGTCCTCAATAAAATCTTGGCAGGTCTTGATGCGATGTTCAACAAAAGAAAACCATGCTTGACGCCAATAAGGATTTATATACAGGATGAGAACAATAACAAGTAACACAATTACATAAGAAACAAAAAGGTCACCCAAAAAAACATACTTGTCCATTAAACCACTTTCTTCTTCGTTGTTCGAGGTATTTGGTGCTCTTTGTCGGGGAGTGAATCAAGGTCGATGCAATTTTTATGCAGGAGAGGCCCACAGAGAAAAGGATTCTCCACATAACTGCTTTCATCAAAGGTTCCAAATTGAGCTATCGGAGACGGAATACTCCCTGACAAGTTATTGTATGACACATTGAAGACTGCTAAGGTGTACAACTCTGTCAATTGAGTAGGGATTCTTCCGATTAGGTTGTTGTGAGAAAGATCCAGACTCTCAATTTGCTTGAGCTTTGAGAACATTGACGGTATATGTCCAGTCAAATTATTCTGTGACAAGTTTAGTGATTGAATTTCACTCAAATTTCCAATCTCTGTGGGGATTTCACCTGTTAATCTATTGCATGATAAATCAATTCCAGACATGAGCTCAAGAATGTTTCCCTTGTATGTGTAAGATACTCTCTTTGTTGTATAGTTCACATTTTCTTCAATTTGATTCTCAATAAAGGAATATACATCTAATGACAAAGCTCCTTTTAAAGTGGACCACTCAAATTCGGTCATTCCAAAGTAATTAGATCTATCCTTGATTCCTGTAAATATTATCTGATAGTTCCCTATAAAAGATATTTTATAACTTCGCTTAAGAGTTAGATGACTCAAACAAGAAGGTATCGAACCAGAAAGCTTGTTTTGAGAAAGATCAATGATCCTTAACAAATACAATTTACACATCTCAATGGGAATTTCTCCGATAAAATAATTGGCTTTTAGAAGGAGGACACTTAAAGCCGAAAGAGTTCCAATCCTGTATAGAATTTCCCCAGTCAACTGGTTTTCACTAAGATCTAAAGTCACCAAGGAAGAGCTATTAAAGAATGTATTTGTCAAGGTTCCACTTAATCTATTTTTGCTCAAATGGAGATGTTTAATAGATTGTGCATCGAAGCAAGATGGTATTGGGCCAGAAAAATTATTTTTTGAGAGGTCCAAAGTAATAAGAGAATCCAAATAGCACAATTCCATCGGAATCAGACCCTTGAGCTGATTGTTGGATACTGCCAATACATTTAAATCTGACACATTCCATATCCATCTTGGGAGTTCCCCAGACAAATTGTTGTCACTTAAATCCACAACTTGAAGAGTGTATGATGGGATAGTTGAGATATCAATGCTAGGTATATTTCCATCAAAGTTATTGCCATCTAAATATAACAAATATAATAAAGATGAGCGAAAGATAGTTGGGGTTATCTTCTGTTGGAAATTGGCCATCCATGCTGCTGTTACGTTTTTGTTGAAGTGCATACGGCTTGTACGCATGCTGCATGTTGCAGCAACAAGTTTTCTATTGTAGTTGCAATTTAGTTTAGTTTGGTTGGAAATGAACTAAGTTGCTGACGTTTTGATGTGTTTAGGTGCTAATAGAGCTGATAATTCAGCTTATTGATGTGTGCAAGTTATGTTTATCAAGTCTCTAGGCTACTTAGTGGTAGTAGGTAGTATTTGGTAATGTGTTTTATCTATAAATGTATTGTTTTTCTAATTGAATGAATGAGCTAAAGCCATAGCTCCCTTAGTGCACATTTGTGAGCAAGTAAAAACCTTTCTAGCATCTTGCTTCATTGTCTTGTTTTGTTGACTGTTTTTTTCCTCTGCTGCGTTTCTCCTCCAAAGATCCCCAACAATTGGTCTAAAAGTTTTAACTTCAAGCATTTTTCTTCATACTTTACTCGGGTATAATAAGTTATTTTGAAAACTTTGGTTGAAGCTCTTACTTTACCCGGTGTTAGTGTGTTCAAAAACCCAACAATTGGTATCAGAGCTGTATTCTTAAGGGACCTGTTGTAGTTAAAACCAAAATCAGATGGCTTCATCAGGCTTCTCACCAGCTGCATCACCAGTCTTCAATGGAGAAGGCTATCACATATGGGTGGTTAAAATGAAGACACCAAAACAGGCATGGGATAGACTGAAGGAGGAGTTTCAAGGAAAGAATGTGAGCTTTCCAATGTGCAAGCTGCAAGCTTAGCAAGATGTCAAAGTTGCAAGCTTAGCAAGAAGTGATAGTTGCGAGCCTATTGAAGACACCAACTGAAAACAGTGAAGCCAAAGTGTGAGCTGTCAAAGTGAAGAAGACACTGTTGAAGATAGTAAACAAAAATGCGAGCTCATCAAAGGTGTATGGTTGCAAGCAACAAAGTTGAAGACACTGTTGAAGACAGTAAGCAAAAATGTGAACTGTCAAAGGCGTATAGTTGTGAGCGAGCAAAATGCAAGCCAGAGTGGGTGCAAGCCAAAATGGCGGATCAAGGCAAGCAAACTATCGCAAGCTTTTATGCAAGAAGAAAGCAGGATCTGTAATTAGCAAGGGAACAAGGCAAGATGTGTTTGAATGGAGATACCAACCAAGGTCGTGTGAAGGAGGAGAAGACTCCATTTGATGAGCAAATGTTTGGCACAAAAGACTGGGATAGTCAAGTGTGCAAGTTAGATTTTCTATGAAGGAGGAGAAGACTCCATTTGATCAACGAATATTTAGGCACAAAAGATTGGGATAGTCAAGTGTGTGAGTGAGATTCGTTGATAATGAGGCCAAGGTTGAAGATAAGTTGAGAATGAAGTTCTTGTGCAGTGGTCACTTGAAAGAAACCATCTAAGGATCGCCAAGTTCAAAAACTTGATGAATGAATGACATTTGCGCATGGAGTCCAAGGAGGAGTGTTGGAAATTGGCCATCCATGCTTCTTTGTTACGTTTTTGTTGAAGTGCATACGGCTTGTATGCATGCTTTGCATGTTGCAACAACAAGTTTTCTGTTGTAGTTGCAATTAGTTTAGTTTGGTTGGAAATGAACTAAGTTCTTGACGTTTTGATGTGTTCAGTCTTTGATAGAGTGATAATTCAGCTTATTGATGTGTGCAAGTTATGTTTATCAAGTCCCTAGGCTACTTAGTGGTAGTAGGTAGTATTTGGTAATGTGTTTTATCTATAAATGTATTGTTTTTCTAATTGAATGAATGAGCTAAATGAGCTAAAGCCATAGCTCCCTTGCTGCACATTTGTGAGCAAGTAAAAACCTTTCTAGCAACTTGCTTCATTGTCTTGTTTTGTTGACTGTTTTCTTCCTCTGCTGCATTTCTCCTCCAAAGATCCCCAACAATTGGTCTAAAAGTTTTAACTTCAAGCATTTTTCTTTATACTTTACCCAGGTATAATAAGTTGTTTTGAAAACTTTGGTTGAAGCTCTTACTTTACCCGGTGTAAGTGTGCTAAAAAACCCAACATCTTCCCACTTAGATGATTATTTGATAGCCTAAGAAACCTCAACGAGTCACTTTGAGCTAACATTTCTGGTATTCCTCTTGATAGTTGATTATGTGATAGATCTAATAATAAGTCTATAGTATTCAAACTACCCAAACAAGGAGGAATATTACCTTGAAGGAAATTGCCTGATAGATTTAACCCAAATAGTTGTGGAAAGATTGAACAAATGTTTGCTGGAATGGGACCTTGTATTTTGTTGTCAGATATATCAACAATTGACATGTTTGGATTCGGATGAGATGGAAGATTGAAATGGCCCATAAAAGAGTTACCCTTCATTAAAAATGCTTCCATTCTTGTATTGTTCTCTAACAACCAAAAAGGAATCTTCCCTCCAAAATTATTATATGAAAGATCAATAAAACTCAGGTCATTTTCGTAATAGAGGAATTTTGGAATTTCAATGTGGAGTTCCTTTGTTGCGCAATTCGACAAACGGAAGGCTTTTAGTTGGAACTTTGGGATCCATGTTTGAATGGTAGGCTCTTTGACTAACTTGTTTTGACTGCCTAAGAGGACTTTGAGGTGTGAGTGGTTGGCAAATGATATGAAAATGGATGGAACTTCGAATAAGTTTCGTGAAAGAGAAATGAATCTAAGCAAAGTGAGATTCGCTAGAGTAGTTGAGGCACCTTTCTCGGTGAATTGATTATCGGAAATATCCAAATAATGAAGAGATGACAAGTTAGCCAAACATGAAGGGAGTGTTCCTTCAAGAACATTTTCACTAAGATCCAACACCTCAAATTTCCTAAATCGCACCATCCTGTAAAATAAATTTGTACAAATTATTTAAATATTCTAGGAGCATAAAAAAATTAATCAAGAGATTGTTTAAATAATTATGTCATAATTATTAATTTACCTTGCGTAGGTAATATCCCAGACAAACCACAACCACTCAAAGACAAAATTTTAAGAGAAGCCAATACACCAATGCTTTGAAGAATGTTGTTGTTGAGAGATGACCAATCCAACAGTAATTCCTCTATTTTGCTGACACATGCAATTGATCTTTACAAGTGTATAAGAGTAATTTAAATGACTGATGTTAAGTAAATAATATTTTTAAATGGAATCAAATTATAAAATTATATATTCACATACATATTATACCTTGAGTAGAAAATGTGTCATTGAAGTGATTGCCTCTCAAATATAAGGTCTTAACAGATGAAAATGTCTCCAAAAGCTATATTAGAGAAGTAGTTCTACTAGTGAACGCATAGTCTAATGTAGCAATCTTTAGCTTTCCCAAACTTCCATTTTCTGATAGTCAAATTAGTGGTTGGCATCAGTTCACTAGATATCTAATGGTAAGTAATTAGTAAGACTTTCCTTAGTTGATACATATACCTCTATTCTTTATGGGCACAAATTCCTTCATCTCATTCTTGCTTATGTCTAGCTCCTCTAAGTTGCTCAAAGAATCTAAAAATCCTGTGAAGATCGATAAATAAAATTTAAAATTAAATTACACAGAATAAATGCAATAACTCAACAATTAATTTGTTTCGTATAAAGGAATATTAAATATATTAAGTAATTTCACCTTTAATATTTATTGATCCTTTAAGCTGGTTATTCCATTAATGCAATGACTTTAGATTGGAAAGCCCACTTAGCTGTGCTAATAAACTGTTGTTAAAGGAGTTGTTATTCAAATAAAGCAGTTCTAAATTGGTCAAATTAAATGACCTCTCACCATCTACAAAACATTTATATAAATAAATTTATTACTAATAAACTATTAAATAAGATATTGATATGTATATATAAGAATATGATAAAGTAAAATATATCGACACATACCATGGGGAGATAGAAGGCTCTCAATATTATTGTCCATCAAATACAACTCCTTTAACTTTGTCAGATTATTCAATACTATTCAAATCAACCAAATAACTTTTTTATTAGTCAAACAAAATCATATGACAAAAATTCAATAATTTTGGTTCATGAAATTCAACTACTTTCCTCACTAAAGGAAAGTCATCAAATACATTTTATTTTAGGCATAATAACTTATTTGACCTTTCAACTTTATAAAAAAAATTATTTTAGACCTCCATTTAATTTTTTGGTTTTTTTAGTCCTTAAATTTGCATTCTTGTCAAATCACTCCAAAATGAATGGAAAAAATTAACGTTTTTTAACTTTACTAATATTGCATACATGTGGATTGTCAAGTGGATGACACGTTAATATTTAATTAATTTTTTAGTTTAAAAATAAAAATAAATAACCATTAAAATTATTAAAATTTTAAAAAAATTAAAAAAATACTTAAATTTTTAAAAATTAGTAGTTAAATGCTGATATGTCATTTACATAGCAATCCACATTTATGCCATATTAGCAAAGATAAAAAATGTTAACTTTTCCATCTATTTTGAAGTGATTTGATAAAAAAATATAAATTTAAGGATTAAAAGAGGTGAAAAATTAAATTGAGGACTAAAGTAACTTTTATTTTTTTTTGTAAAATTGGAGGGTCAATAAATTATTATACATTTATTTTACTACGTAAAAAAAATTAAATCCCATAAAAGAAGGAATATATTTGAATATAATTTTTTTTAACAGTTAAAAAAGTTGATGAAATTGTAATTTACATATAGCTTATTATTTTTTTTTATGAAATTTTACATACCTCTAATATCTATTGACCCTTTCAATTGGTTTCCTCCAATGTTCAAGGACTTTAAACTTGATAACCCCTTCAGATATGTCAGATCATTGTTGTTCAAGAGATTACCATACAAATCAAGCACTTCCAAATTCATTATCGGTTGCACTTTCTCGCCTGTAAAAGATACATGTCATACAATTCTAAAGAGAAATTGTTTGTATAATATGAAAGAATAATTATTAGTCAAGCTTTCATCTTTTTAACTTGTTCATAAATATACTTTTATAGATCAACGCTTTGAAGATTATGTTGATTATATATAGAATATCAAATTTAAATATACCTTGAAAGTGTCGAAGACTTTTGATTCTATTCTGGCTTAAATATAATGTCTTCAAGTTTGTCAAACTCTTCAATTCTATCCAAGAGTAATGAAATATATCAAGTATCAACATTATTAATTAAAATTAATTAAAAGAAGTTTAATAACAGTATATTCATCCTATATATTTTACACTTATAAATTAATTAAACTCTTCAATTTTTAATGTTACCCTACTACTTAAGGGGTTAAGGCCCATCATCTTTGATCTGTTTCCCTACTGCTTAGAGGGTTAAGATCTGTATATTCATCCTGTTACCCTACTTCTTAGGTTTTAAGGTCTGCAAATTTGGCTTGTTACCCTACTGCTTAGGGGGTTAAAGCCTGGTGGTTTGAATCTACTTAACTGCAACTTCAGGAAGGCAAGACTCGCCGTCTTTTGATCTACTTCCCTACTGCTTAGGGTGATAAGATTTATAAACTTCAGCTTGTTACCCTACTGCTTAAGGGGGTTAAAGCTCGTCGCCTTAGACCTGTTTCCCTACTGCTTAGGGGTTAAGGCTTATCACCTTTGATCTGTTTCCCTACAGCTTAGGGGGTCAATATATGTAAATTCAGCTTGTTACCCTACTGCTTAGGGGGTTAAAGCTTAGTGGCTTGAATCTGCTTCACTGTATTCAACCTGTTCCTAGAGCTGTATGTATCCTTCTTTCTCCTCTATTTTGGTGTACTTTTGATGTTAGGTTATTGATAATTTGTGAAATATTGGTCCGTCTTTTGAACAGATGAAAGACTACATAGCAACACCAAAACCTAATGGCTATCAAAGTCTTCATACAAACGTAATTCCATTTTTGTATGAAAGCATGTTTCACTGGAAGTTGAGTTCTTACATTCTCAATATTCCTTTCAAACTATTTCTAGAACAACTTTTTGCTAAGTTAAATTATTTGGAATAAAATTCTTAATGTGAGGATATCCTTAAGTTCTTTCAAAACAATTTTGAATCCTGGATGAATCATTTTTGTTAGTAATTTATCAAAAAATGAAAGTCCAAATAATGCTTATTGTAATTTAGTCTGTTCCTTTTTTGAAATAGGCAACATATTTTATTAAATTACTTTTGTTGGTTTCGCATGATTAGAATGAAGAGATGGATTTGATAGTGAGAGAGGCATTGCTCATCATTATAGTGGGAGAGTCTTTGTTATCTTGGTCTAGTTGGGCATCTTTGTGCCAAATGGTAGAAATTCAAGAGGGAAACTAGTTTGCCTTAATAATGCAAACATAGCACTCAGGATATACCCAGTTTCCTTGACAAGTTGTCATTAGGAATACTCTTTAAAGGACTTCCTTCTGACGCCCCTGACAGGAATGCTAATTTTATGGATGAAGCTTTCTCTTTTCTCCAGGTTGGTTGGCTCAATGCAATTAGAGAATGGCAAGAGGAGTTCGTTGGCAACATGAGCTCTAGAGAATTTGTAGATACCATTACCAGAGATCTCTTATGCAGTCGTATCTTTGTCTTTACCCCAAGGGGAGAGGTATGATAATTCATAAAGCATAATTTGTACTTTTATTTGTTGGAACAATGGCAGCAACAAAAACACAAGGATGAGGTTGATTTTCAATTGAAATAAAAATGGAAACCGAAGCGAAAATAGATGTTTTGAACAAGAAGAGATCTTGAAGAAAAGAACTTGATATCTTCATTAAAATTGATTCAAAAATATATAGATTACAAAGTAAAATGAGTAAGTTACCTACTAACATAACTACTCCCACTAATAAATCAAATACAAACTTGAATTACACACAAAAGAAAGCTGCCATATCAGCTTCGACATCAATTTCAATTCAAGTTCTAGTCCTATTGACTTTAAGTACAAGTTACAAGCTAACTAAACAAGTTTCATTTGAACAAAATAAAACAAAATGGACCAAGTTGCTGCTGCTCTCGGTTCTGCTCCATTGCAAGTCTGCTTGGTGATCAGCTGGTCACATGTTGCATTGCAGGCCAATACTCAACACTCCTCCTTGGACTGTATGCAACAAACACCAATCATCTTCCTTAAAGCTTCAAATCTGGATATACCGAGTGGCTTGGTTAGAATGTCAGCTAGTTGATCTTGTGAGCTGCAATGGACAAGACTGATTTCTCCTGTTTGTTCAGCCTCTCTAACAAAATGGAACTTAATTTTAAAATGTTTAGTCTTGCCATGAAAGACTGGATTTTTAGCTATAGCAACAGCTGATTGATTGTCAACCATGATTTTAGTAGCTTCTCTTTGTTCTTCATTCAAATCAGATAATAACTTCCTAAGCCAAATGGCTTGATTCACTGCTGCTGCTGCTGCAATGTACTCTGCTTCAGCTGTGGATTGAGCAACTATTTGTTGCTTCTTTGAACTCCAACAAAATGCTCCTGAGCCAAGTGTGAAGAAGTAACCCGAAGTGCTTCTCATGTCATCTGCAGAGCCTGCCCAGTCACTGTCTGAATATCCCATAAGTTTAAGCTCATTTTCTTTCTTAAACATGACACCAAGCTTCAAGGTTCCCTTAACATATCTAAGTACTCTTTTTGCTGCCTTGAAATGTGAAGTGTCACAGCAATGCATAAACCTGGACAGCAAACTAACAGCATGCATTAGATCAGGTCTAGTTGCTGTCAAATAGAGTAAACAGCCAACTAAGCTTCTGTACTCCTTCTCATCAACTCTTTCTTGGTTTCCAAAGCTGGTCAGCTTCTCACCTTGAGACATTGGTGTGTTCACTGATTTACAATTGGACATGCAGAACTTGTCTAGGATCTTCAGAGCAAATGCTTGCTGGTTGATAAAGATTCCTTGATCAGACTGGTTCACTTCCATGCCAAGGAAGTATGTCATGGCTCCTAAGTCAGTCATGTCAAACATTTCCTTCATTTGAGTCTTGAAGTCATTGATCAGCTCGGTTCTGCTTCCAGTCACCAGTAGATCATCCACATAAACTGAAACAATTAGCAGAGTTTCATCTTCAGCTTTCTTCACATAAAGTGTTGGTTCACTCAGGCTTTTCTCGAACTTAAGCCTTGACAGATATTCATCAATTCTGTCATACCAGGCTCTAGGTGCCTGTTTCAGGCCATATAAGGCCTTCTTCAGTCTGTAAACTTTGTTCTCTTCTCCTGGAACCTTAAATCCTTCTGGTTGCTCTATGTAGATTTCTTCTTTCAGAAAACCATTCAGAAAAGCTGACTTGACATCTAATTGGTGAATCTTCCACTGTTTCTGTGCAGCCAAGGCAAAAAGAAGCTTGATTGTGTCAAGCCTAGCCACTGGAGCAAATGTCTCCATAAAGTCAGTGCCATACTCTTGACTATAGCCCTTCACCACTAGCCTTGCTTTGTGTTTGTTTAAAGAGCCATCAGAGTTGAATTTGGCTCTGAAAACCCACTTGACACCTATGACCTTCTTCTGATCTGGTCTATCAACCAAGTCCCATGTTTCATTCTTTCTGATCATCTCAAGTTCAGCTTCCATAGCCTTCTTCCAGTTTCTGTTCCTTGCAGCTTTTTCATAGCTTGAAGGCTCAACTGTGGCTACATTACACCTATGATAGATGTCAGCAATGGTTCTAGTTCCTCTCACAAGAGGATCATCAATGTCACCACTTTCTAGTTCATTTTCAGCTGGCTCTAGGCTGATATCGAGTTGATCTTCATCAAGCTGGCTTGATTCTGACTCATCCCAACTCCAAAACTTCTCTTCATCAAATCTAATGTCCCTGCTCACCAAAATCTTCTTTGTTGAAGGGTCATACACCCTATAGCCCTTTTTGGTACTGCTGTAACCAACAAATATCCCAGGGGCAGACCTTTTTTCCAGTTTTGTTCTTCTTTCTGCTGGAATGAGTGCATAGCACATGCATCCAAACACCTTCAGATGGGAAACAGATGGTTTGAGCCCATACCATGCCTCAAAGGGTGTTTTATCCTTAACAGCATGAGTTGGTAGTCTGTTGAGGAGATATACTGAAGTATTGACTGCTTCAGCCCAAAAGTTGCTTGGTAGTTTGCTCTGAAATAGCAGGCACCTGGCCATGTTCAGTACAGTTCTGTTCTTTCTCTCACATACTCCATTTTGTTGAGGAGTATAGAAATTTGTGAGTTGATGATGAATACCAGATTCCTCACACAATTTCTGAATTCTTCCAGACAAGTACTCACTGCCATTGTCTGTTCTCAAGGCTTTAATTTTGCGGCTGATCGATTTTTCAACGAGTGCCTTAAACTTATTAAAGGCATCAAATACCTCAGACTTCTGCTTCATGAAGTAGACCCAACAAAACCTGGTTAGATCATCTATGAACAGCACAAAGTACTTACTGTCATTTAAGGAAGAATTCTTCATTGGTCCACAAACATCAGAATGGACCAATTCAAGCTTGTCTCGTGCTCTCCATGCCATATTGGCTGGGAAAGGCAATCTAGCATGCTTGCCAAGTTGACAAACTTCACACACAGTATCTTTTACTTCAACTCTCGACATGTCATCCACCATATTCATTTTATGTAGCAGATCAAGTGATCTGTAATTAACATGGCCTAGTCTCCTATGCCAAAGACCAGTATTATCAGCAAGACTAGTATAGGCCTTCTTTTCAAGCTGATTGATATTAAGCATGAAACACTTATCAGTCATGGCTACTGAGATCAACTCCTGACCATAAGTGTCCTTAACAACACAGGCACCATTCTCAAAAACCAATGAATACCCTTTTTTCAACCAATTGACCAACACTCAATAAATTCTGATCAATGTCAGGTACAAATAACACATTTGAAATAACTTTGTTACCTGAGCTAGTGTTGATCACAACATTACCTTTGCCCCTGGCTTGAATCAAATCACCATTGCCAATTCTTATCTTGGAGACATAGCTTCTGTCTAGGTCTCTGAACAGACTCTCATCAGCAGCCATATGATGTGTACACCCACTATCCACTAGCCAGTTGGATTTGACTTTGTTTGAAGATACAAAACAGGAGGCTGTGAAGACATGCTCCTCCTAAACTTGAAGATCCTCAACAGCCTGAGCTTGAATTTGCTGCTGAGCTGGTGCTTTTGGTTTGTTTTTACAAACTTTCTCAACATGGCCAAACTGCTTGCAGCTTCTACATTGAATGTCTGGCCTAAACCAGCAAAACTTTTCAGAATGTGTGGTCTTCTTGCAGTGGACACATGGTGGAAACTTCCTCTTGCCTGAATCTCTCCTCGGCTTATCCCTCTTGTCAAGCCAAGGCTTCTTTCCTTTGTGGCTTGAGCTGGAGTTCTCTTTGGCCTTTGCTTGGAAGGCTCCTTCTGGATGATCTTCCTGCCTGTTGGCCCTTCTCTGCTCCAACGCATAAAGGGAGTTCACCAACTCAGACAAAGAAATGGTTGGCAAATCCCTTGAGTCCTCAAGTAATGAGATTTTGGACTCAAATCTCTCAAGAAGTGTGGTGATAACCTTCTCAACCACTCTGCATCCTTTGAAATCCTCACCAAGCGTGACCTTATGTCATTAACAATGGCCATGATTCTACTCTCGAGTATTGCTTAATGCTCTCGGACTCTTTCATCTTCAAGTTTTCAAAGTCCCTCCTTAAGTTGATGACTTGTTGCTGCCTAGTTTTATCCGACCCCATGAACTCCTCCTTCAGCCTTTCCCATGCTTCCTTAGGTGTGCTGCAGGCCATAATCCGAGTGAAGATTACATCTGACACTCCATTCTGCAGGCAAGCTAAGGCTTTGTGCTTCTTGGTGCTCTCCTCAAAGATGTTGCCTTATCCGAGCAATTGTGGGATTAGCCTCAATGGAGGTGGTTCGATGTCGCGTTTTCTACTACACTCCACAAGTCTTGAGCTTGGAGATAAGTCTTCATTTTAACTACCCAAATGTGGTAGTTTTCACCAGCAAACACTGGAGGTGGAGGTGCTGTAAAGCTCATTTTGATGCAACAAGTTCAACAGGTTCAAACTTCTACTTTTTCGTGTTTTGTTTTCTCAAATAACACAACCAACAATCAGAGGCCCTCAAAGACTTAGGCTCTGATACCATTTGTTGGAACAATGGCAGCAACAAAAACACAAGGATGAGGTTGATTTTCAATTGAAATAAAAATGGAAACCGAAGCAAAAATAGATGTTTTGAACAAGGAGAGATCTTGAAGAAAAGAACTTGATATCTTCATTAAAATTGATTCAAAAATATATAGATTACAAAGTAAAATGAGTAAGTTACCTACTAACATAACTACTCCCACTAATAAATCAAATACAAACTTGAATTACACACAAAAGAAAGCTGCCATATCAGCTTCTACATCAATTTCAAATCAAGTTCTAATCCTATTGACTTTAAGTACAAGTTACAAGCTAACTAAACAAGTTTCATTTGAACAAAATAAAACAAAATGGACCAAGTTGCTGCTGCTCTCGGTTCTGCTCCATTGCAAGTCTGCTTGGTGATCAGCTGGTCACATGTTGCATTGCAGGGCAATGCTCAACACTATTTCTGCTGAAATATTACCATAATTTTGTGGGAACTAGTGCTCTTATAAATATTTCTTGTGATGGGAAGATTAAAAATTTGCCTAGAGGGGCTACTGTTATTGATTATGCCTACATGATACACACCGACATTGGAAACAAAATGGTGGCGGCGAAGGTACTTTTGTATTGCATGTTGCTAATTTCTAATTCTAGTGTCAGCCTACAGCAAACTGCACCAATTCAATGCTTGACTTTCTCATTGCAGGTCAATGGTAATCTTGTTTCTCCCGCTCATGTGCTTGCCAATGCAGAAGTTGTGGAGATTATCACCTATAACGTTAGTATATATTGACCGTGGTTCAATGTCCATTTTGCTGAGCTTATAGAACATGCTTCCATGATAATATTTAAATTGTGGGACAACTCGTATTTCATATTCTCGATGATATAAATTTGTGTTTCTTTTTTTCAAAAATTTGAAACTAGCAGTTAGTGCACCGAATTCAGAGTACAGTTATAGGTCATTGGACCTAATATTGAAGAGATATTTACTATTTTGTCAGTTATGACAGAGTAGAAGACTTGGTTACAGATTGAACCACTTACAAAACTATAGTTATTGCTGTCGAATATTCTTATCTGCCTTCTCGGTTGCCCGCTATTCTAAATTGACCACGTTACAGTATTGATATTATAGTTCATTTGCGCACAAGCAATAACCCTGGTTCGTTCGTAATGTACATCTTTGCCTCTTATTCCAGGCACTCTCAAGCAAATCAGCTTTTCAAAGGCATAAACAGTGGTTGCAACATGCTAAAACACGTAGTGCGAGGCACAAAATCATGAAAGTAGGTTGAATTGCATGGAGTATGAAACTGTGAATTATATATATATATATTATTTTCTCTTTAACCGTTGAGTCACTGACTGTCTAAATTTCTAATAATTAGTTCTTGAGGGAGCAAGCTGCACTGTCTGCTGTGGAAATAACAACAGATAGAGTAAATGACTTCATTGCTTATTCTGAAGAGGATAGTGAAATGGAAGACCTCTCGCATAGTTCCAGACAGAACAGACCTCTATGGGAGAAGATCCTGAAGAACATTGTGGATTTTTCAACCCCATGAAGAAGTTCTGAAGATGCCTTGACGGCAAAAGATGGAAGTATTTGGGTCCCTAAGGTCAATGGGAAACATAACAAACAAGTACAGGATGTGGGTTTAAAGGCCAATGGCTACTTGTTTTCACTGGGCAATGGTGCTGCAAAAATGATACCTGCAAACAATCCACCTCACAAGGAGGTCTTGCCTGGTTTGGAAAGTTGGCAAGCCAGTAAAATTGCCTCGTGGCACAATCTTGAAGGACATTCTATCCAGTGGTTTTCTGTCGTTTGTATAGACCGACGAGGTAAATTTTTTGGCGATTGTGTTCAGGTTATTTTACACTTATTTGGTGGCATATTGATGCTAGTGACTTAGAAATTTGAATGACTAAAGTAGGACACATTTTGCTATGAAATAGCTACGGATCCAATGAGACTGTTGACTTAAAGCCCTTTAGTTAACTTGTTTCCTTTTTCTTTGGACTTAAAAGGAAACGTGGTTCATCCTACCAAGCTGTTCCCATAGACATTTGTCTTAGTCCATACTGCTCCGACTCTTCATTTTCCTATACCCATGTCAAGCACATACTTGGATATGGGTATATGGGGATATGATCCTCCAAGGATGCTCCGCATACATTGAAAATTTACAAAGACTTGAACATACCTGCACTCACAGTCACACTTGAATTCGAATAACATATAGTCTTGGAAACTTGTTTATCGAGATCCAGCCAGGCATTTAAGGTCAATATGCTTTCATTTTTCGGCCATTGTAGGTTGCATCAGACTTTCTTATTCATTTTATTTTTGCTAATTGCACATATGATTATAGGAATGATGGCTGAGGTCACAACAGCATTGGCAGCTGTAGGCATCACCATATGCGCCTGTGTGGTGAGTGGTTTAAATTCAATGCCGATTATGTTAATAGTTTGATAGTTCCGTAACATCTTTACTTTCTTCTGTTTCAGGCTGAGATTGATAGAGGAAGGGGAATGGCAGTCATGTTATTTCATATCGAAGCCAACCTTGAAATTTTGGTGCTGTGTTCAGACCCACTTTGCTAATCCAATAATGCTTTAGAATGACATGAAATGAAGTACATACTGACACAAGGAATGGCTCGGTTTTGTTTCAGGTTAATGCATGTTCAAGGGTCGATCTAATCCTGGGCGTTCTGGGATGGTCTGTCGGTTGTAGTTGGCCGGGCACAATAGAAAACAACCAACTTCAGAATTGCTAATCCGATAATCGAACCAATAAATCCGACTAGTCGATCCAGCGGTCGCAAGCGCGGTATGAAAGTTTTGTCCCCCCATAGAGAGAGCTAAGGCCTAGTGTATTTACAGTAAGTTTTGGTATACTAGTCCATAATCTTGAATCTGTTTGATAAACGCTCATAAACAGAATAAAAGCAGGAGGCAAGAAACTGAGTCTGGATAGATTCAAAACAGTGTATATATAAAGCAAAGATAAGGTTTATACTCATTGTAAAGATACTTAGGTTAAACACTACCAAAAGTTCCTTTTTTTAAGAAAAAATAAGTATAAATAGCCATTTTTTTGTCAAAGAAATAAATTATTTGTTGCAAATCATTTTTGTTTATAATTTTGATATTCTTTTTTAATATATGTTTTAAACAATTAATAGAGAGGCCATGATTCATCAATAAAATGAGATAAAAGGGTATTTAATACCCAAAGTATGCATGGTGGTGAGTAAGAATTAATTGACAGTTTTTAACAATAATTTTATTTTATTTCTCTTATTAATGTTCTACTTTTAGCATAATAATGAACTTAGAGTGTCGAAACCATTTTTTGAAAACAATAGGGATCGACTTTTGAAAACAAAAATGTGGAGTCGCCACCGACTTTCTTTTGAGGTGTAATCGGATCACCTTGAAGTAAATCATTTTAATAAAACATTATATTTATTAAAATAAAAATTTTAGGTCTACGAAAATTAAGGGAGAGGGCTCGGGAGTCGGTTACGCACGAGGAAGGGTTAGCACCCTCGTGACGCCCAAAATTGGTACCAAATCGATTAAATAACTGTCCTGGTGTCTAAGATTTAAAATATTTTTTTTGAAATGAGGTCCCCTTTTTTACTATATTTGAATAATCCGAATTGGTCATCAAAATCTTCTTGTTTCAGAAGAATATAGCACCACATCCAGCACAGTAGGATGCGATCCTTTATATCCTCGAAAACACGATGTATTTTAACTTTCAAAAATATATGATTCGTAAACTATGAAAGGATGTTCGACTATTTAGTCCAACGAAGAAACCGAAACCCAGCACAGTAGGGCACGATTCCTCAAATTTCTAAATGTTCGGACATCGCCTTGTCTTAGAAAACACGAGTAAAATTGAAAAGGGGTATTCGATTATTTGGGACAAATGGGAGATTGCAACCCAACACAATAGGGTACTATTCCCGAACTGCAAATCATCGAACATTTCCTTCGTTTTGAAAAGCTTTTAGAAAACATGAACGAAATTCTAGAGAGGTGTTCGATTATTTAGAACAAACGAGAAATTGCAACCCAGCACGATAGGGCACAATTCCTCGAATTGCTAAAAAACGATCCTCGTCTTCGTTTTAGGAGATTTCGATGAATAGTTATGAAAACGACTTATAATATACCAATTCGGTTTGAAATAAAATGGGATAGTTGTTAAAAAGGGTTTTAAGTTGTAAACAATATTTTGAAAATCGGAAATAAAATAAAAACGCAGGATAGTATGAATAATGCGAGATGCTATGATAGGTGAAAAGAAATAACATAATTCGTTTAATAAACTAGCAAAGTGGCCGCCTAATTTTAAAGACGTGATCAATTTCCTAATCATGGATGAAGAATAATTAATATAAAAATAATATACTCGACAATCAACAAAACACAAAATACAATGATGTATAAAATTATGTATGAAACAAAATGGTGGATGATTATAAAATATATACAAGTCGATAAATTTGCATAAAAACTTAAGATACACATTTATAAATTTAAAAATAATTCAAATCAAATCATGCATAAAATATTTAAAGCACAAATTTATTCAAAAAAATGATAACTCACAAGATAATAAAATGTTAAATATGAAGGTATAATGATTACGAAGTCGATTTATGAAACCTTTATATACAAATAACATAGAGTATAATTATTGATAAGAGTAAAATTAATAAGGTATAAAGTGTGAAGTAAATATAAGTTATAAGTAACAAAATGGATATAAAAGAACATAAGGATAATATGGAATACAATAAATTATTAGATTTAAAAGGTTCTTTAAAAATATTATACATATAAATAATTTTAAAATAGGATATATACGTATGTTCATAAAAATACTTACATAAAATTATAATAACATATACTATGGTAAAAATAACTTAAAATATTCCATATGCATACTAAAAACGTTAGAAAGAATTATATGTCAAGATATTAAAATATGATTTATAAGGCTAATTTAATTTTATTATAAATTAAACGCAGAATAAAAAATAATTAATCACAAGTTTGTTAAAATCTATAAAGATATCAAAGCTTTAATAGATGCAAATTAAATGTAAATACGGAATATATGTTTAATAATCGTTTAAATAATTCAAAATACGTGAGATTCTTTTTTTTGAAAAGAAAGATTTGGGAATAAGTCTAAAAAGAAAATTATGTATAAAAATATTAATGTCTAAAGATGTATTTAAATTATATGTGGATCAATTATTTTCGTATTTGTATAACCAAAATCCAATTATATGTATAGAACATGTGATTTCAAAAAAACAAATACATATATGTCATGTAGACCAAAAGTAGTTAAATATATGTATAATAATTTAATGTTAATAATACTCAAGGAATAAAACTAATTATTATAACGTGTATACATATGTAGTAACACATAAAACATCACATAAAATAATATACAACAAGATGGAAATTCAAATACTCTAAATTATAACAAATGAGTGATCAACAATACAAATAATATCATTGATAATAACATTACAAATAATATAAACAGTAATAAGTACAAATAAAAATAAAATAAGAATGAATATATAA
The DNA here is from genome assembly GCA_025698475.1 of Gossypium anomalum. NCBI lineage: Eukaryota > Viridiplantae > Streptophyta > Magnoliopsida > Malvales > Malvaceae > Gossypium > Gossypium anomalum. The sequence goes on along the minus strand of CM046963.1, from coordinate 6,064,667 downwards.
CATTAATGAAAGACTGAAAATATATAAGTGAATGAATCCTAATTTATAACATAAAACTAATAAAAATACTTAATTAAAACCCAAGTAAAACGAAAAGAAAAAGAAAAAAATATGTGCAGTAAATGATAAATGTGGATAAGACTTAATTGAAACAAAGTTAAAACAGGAGGGCCAATTTACAAATAAAATAATCGCAAAATAGGGTCGATGTGCCATGCGCACCAATATGCGAGGACTGGAACGACAAATATTCCGCGCTTACAATACAGCAATGGATCGCAGACCTAATTGAAACCATACACAAACTAACGGGCCAATTTTAAAACATGAATTAGGCAAATCAGGCGACGATTGAGGACTGTGGGCAAAGGGGAGGGATCTATTGCGCAATTATCCCCTCACCGCAGAAACACGCGGATCCCAGGGGCCATGGGTCGGGTCGCGCGGGTTAGGTCCATACGGCACCGTTTTGGGGCCACTAGCACAGGCCTAAACGGTGCCGTTTTTACAAACTGGGTTAAAAACCCTAAATCCCTTTGCTTAACCACCTAAAAAAGCCTCAGAAACAAATCCTTCCCCTCCCATTCGGCCGAAGCAAAGGAGACAGCCCCTAGCCTCTTCGTCTCGCCTTCCTCGTCCGATTTGGATGGCTCCCCTTTCGAGAACGACAGCCCGCCATTAGGAACGGCGACCGGCGCTCGCAAACCATGGTACAACATTCTATCGGCCTCGGATCTTTCCTCTTTAGACTCCGATTTTAGCGGAGCAAAAAAGAAGATCAATGGCCTTAATCGCACGGTATGTTTTCTTTCCCTTCTTTTTATTTTGTTATGCTATAGTATGTGTATATTACAAAGAATGAAACAGATTCAAAAAGAGAAAGAAAAAAATGAGTCAAGAGCATTCGGGAATCATCACCTTCTATATTCAACTTTTCTTTTTTCCTCTTACAATATTTGTGTATTTCTTGTATTAGAAGAGAAGCAGAGCCTAAAAAAACCGACCCCTTGTTTCGGTCTTTTCGGCTTTCTATATAGCTGTTTTTTTTACTGTTTTTGCATTAACTCTCCGTCTTCTCCTTGCAGGTTCGGTGGCAGAGCAGGTGAAGGCTGTCGGGGCTAGGTGCGGCGCTGTGCGGCAGTAGGGGTTAGGGATTTTTGCTTTCTGAAAATTGGGAATGGGCTAGGGTAATTGGGCTTCTAATTTTGGTTTTGGGGTGTTGGCTTTAAGGTATTAGGCCCTAGTGGCCCGGGCAAAATCGGGTCTGTACAGCTGCCCCTCTTTGCTCGTTGTCGCATAACGAGAACAGAGCAAAGACTTTTAAAAGACCGATTTGGCCCGGTCGTGTCAAGCCTTAACTTCTTTAGCGCTCTTCTTCTTCTTGTAGCTTCGAGGAGATAGGGTTTGCTTTGATCCATTCCGCTACGACTTCAGAGAGATAAGATCTGTGATTTATAGCTTCAATCTGCTCCACTGTAGCTTTAGGGAAATAAGATTTGATATCTTTGGTCTGCTCCACTGCAACTTCAGGGAGATAAGACTGCGATTTACAGCTTCAATCTGTTCCACTGCAACTTTAGGGAAATAAGATTTGATATCTTTGGTCTGCTCCACCGCAACTTCAGGGAGATAAGACTTGTTTTGATCTGCTCTACTGCAACTTTAGGGAAATAAGATTTGATATCTTTGGTCTGCTCCACTGCAACTTCAGGGAGATAAGACTTGTTTTGATCTGCTCTACTGCAACTTCAGAGAGATGAGATCTGTGGTTTTCAGTCTGCTCCACTGCATCTTCAGGGAGATAAGACTTGTTTTGATTTTCTTCGCTGAAACTTCAAGGAGATCTGTTGTGGCTTCTAGCCGCTCCATCGCCATTTCAGGGAGAGAGTTCGCTGAAACTTCAAGGAGATCTGTCATGGCTTTTAGCCGCTCCAACGCCATTTCAGGGGAAAAGTTCGCTGAAACTTCAAGGAGATCTGTCATGGCTTCTAGCCGCTCCATCGCCATTTCAGGGAGAAATTTCGCTAAAACTTCAAGGAGATCTGTTGTGGCTTCTAGCCGCTCCAACGCCATTTTTCAGGAAAGTTCATTTGAAACTTCAAGGAGATCTGTCATGGCTTCTAGCCGCTCCATCGCCATTCCAGGGAGAAATTTCGCTAAAACTTCAAGGAGATCTGTTGTGGCTTCTAGCCGCTCCATCGCCATTTCAGGGAGAAATTTCGCTAAAACTTCAAGGAGATCTGTTGTGGCTTCTAGCCGCTCCAACGCCATTTCAGGGAAAGTTCGCTGAAACTTCAAGGAGATCTATCATGGCTTCTAGCCGCTCCAACGCCATTTCAGGGAAAGTGATTGGTAATTTAGCCTATTACCCTACCGCCTAGGGGGTTAAGGCTTGTGAATTTACTAATTCTAGGACATGACCTGTGGAATTAGTTCCATGTATTTGTGCTTATGCCAAAGAATTAGGATGCTATGATCGAAATGAATCAATTGTTCCTAACTAGCTACGCTATGAATGTTCTATAAATGCATGAGTGCAGCATGTTGTGAGCATGGATTCCCTTTTAATGTTTAGGTTGTCATTGCCCTTTGTTCATCAAGGTTCTTTCACTGAATCGGTACCCTATCTTCTTATTAAACTTAGATCCTTGAGCAGAAAACCCAACTTGCTGGCCCAAATTTAAACTCTTTCTTCTCGAGTGTTTCCAATCTTTAAGTTTGGGTTAGTTCTAAATAATGGCCCTGTTTCAGGCTCCTGTACTATTTAGAAACTTTCCAGAGTAATATTCAGAACTTCTTTTGTAAAAGTGTCATTAATCCATTAATCATCATTTCAATGCAAAATGCTTAAAAGAGATCACAATAATGACAGAATCGAAATTTGTCAAAAACAAAATTTGGAGGGAATAAATTAATCACAGTCAACTAGCGTTGTAAGAATACAAAATGAAGAAAATAGGTGCCCTGATTATCGTGTGTGAGCTTCTCTGTACGAACTTCTTGAGGACTCCCTTTTTGCCTAATATGTGCTTAGGGGATCTAGAGTACTCTTGTAGATGCCCCAAGGTGCAACATCCCTCCTCCTTGTTAATTTGGGTATCACATGCCCCATTTTGATCAAAATTTGAATTGCCCCTTTGCGGGTTTTCAATTCAAAACCCCTTTGGTCTCAAGATGCTCTTTGCGAGTTTTCACCTTGGCCTCTCCCCTTTTTTTTTTTTTTTTTTTTTTTTTTTTTTTTAAGTATTTCTTGACCGAATCTGAGTTCACAGGATTAGGTAAAGTCTTGCCATCCATTTCGGCCAATATCAATGCTCCACCCGAAAAGGCTTTCTTTACCACATAAGGTCCTTCCCAATTCGGCATCCATTTTCCTCTGAAATCCTTTTGTATGGGCAGGATCTTTTTCAATACTAGGTCTCCCTCGTGGAATTCTCTGGGACGAACTTTTTTGTTGTAAGCACGCATCATTCGCTTTTGATACATTTGACCATGGCGAATAGCCCTTAACCTCTTTTCTTCAATTAAATTCAATTGGTCGTATCGGGACTGGATCCATTCTGCTTCGTCCAACTTTACTTCTGACAAAACTCTGAGGGAAGGAATCTCGACCTCGATGGGTAAAACTGCCTCCATTCCATAGACCAATGAGAAAGGCGTTGCCCCGGTAGAAGTCCGGACGGATGTTCGATAAGCATAGAGGGCGAATGGTAGCTTCTCATGCCAATCTTTATAAGTTTCAGTCATCTTTCCCACGATCTTCTTGATGTTCTTGTTGGCTGCTTCGACTGCGCCGTTCATTTTCGGGCGATATGGCGACGAGTTGTGGTGTCTGATCTTGAACTGACTGCAGACCTCTGCTATTGTACTGTTGTTCAAATTCAACGCATTATCAGATATGATTCTTTCTGGCATTCCATATCGACAAATGATTTCCTTTTTCAGGAACTTGCTGACTGCTGATTTAGTTACATTAGCATATGAAGCAGCTTCTACCCACTTGGTGAAATAGTCAATGACCACAAAGATGAATCGATGCCCATTCGAAGCTTTTGGCGAGATCGGCCCAATCACATCCATGCCCCACATCGAAAAGGGCCAAGGTGAAGTCATAACATGCAGAGGTGAAGGAGGCACGTTAATCTTGTCTCCATAGATTTGGCACTTATGGCACCTTTTGGCGTAGTTAATACAGTCTCCTTCCATGGTGGACCAATAATAACCAAACCTCATAATTTGCCTGGCCATTGTAAAACCATTAGCGTGTGTCCCGCAAACGCCCTCATGAACTTCCTCCAAGATTTTCTTAGCCTCAATAGCGTCTACGCATCTTAGCAGCACTTGGTCTTTTCTTTTTTTGTATAGGATTTCTCCATCCAAGACGTAGTCGCTAGCCAATCTTCTCAATGTTCTTTTATCATTCTCAGTAGCTTGGTCGGGGTACTCACGATTCTTCACATATCGCAGGATATCGCGGTACCAAGGATGATCATCATTTTCTGCTTCTTCTTCGAGGTTGCAACAATGAGCGGGAGCCTCGTAAATACTCATTCGGATCGGTTTCACATCCTCTTGTTTGCTCACCTTGATCATAGAAGCTAGAGTTGCTAGGGCGTCAGCCATCTGATTTTCTTCTCGAGGGAGGTAGTAGAACATGATGTCGTCAAATTCTTCAATCAGTTCGAGGACCAGATTTCTGTAATTAATCAATTTGGGATCTCTCGTCTCCCATTCGCCTTTGAGTTGATAAATCACTAGGGCAGAATCCCCATACACTTCTAGTGTTTTGATCTTGCGTTCTATGGCCGCACGGATGCCCATAATGCATGCTTCGTATTCCGCCATATTATTCGTACAATCAAAATCCAATTTACTGGTGAAGGGATAATGATCTCCGTCTGGGGATACCAAGACTGCCCCGATTCCATTACCCACAGCGTTTGATGCTCCGTCGAAGTTTAGCTTCCAAGGATGACCTTCGCGAGGGCTTTCTTCAGCGGTTGCCACGTACATCAGATCTTCATTTGGGAAATCAAAGTTCAGAGGCTCATAGTCTTCTAGAGCTCTACTGGCTAGAAAGTCTGCTATTGCACTCCCTTTTACAGCTTTCTGGTTCACGTATACGATATCAAACTCAGAGAGTAAGATTTGCCATCGGGCCATTCTTCCATTCAAAGCAGTCGACTCCATCAAGTACTTCAGAGGATCCAATTTGGAAATCAGCCAAGTTGTGTGATACAACAAGTACTGTCTCAACCTCCGGGTTGTCCAAATTAAGGCACAACATAATTTTTCAATTGGCGAGTATCTCATCTCACACTCAGTGAACTTCTTACTGAGGTAATATATCGCTCTTTCTTTCCTTCCTGACTCGTCGTGTTGGCCAAGCACACATCCCATAGAACTTTCAAATACTGTCAAATACAGTATCAGTGGTTTATTTGGACTAGGTGGTGTCAGCACTGGGGCATTAGACAAATATTGCTTAACCTTGTCGAAGGTCTTTTGGCACTCCTCGTCCCAAACACCAGGGTTATGTTTCTTAATAAGACGGAATATGGGGTCACATTTCTCGGTCAGTTGTGAAATAAACCGAGCAATGTAATTTAGTCTCCCTAAGAATCCCCGAACTTCCTTTTGAGTGCGCGGCGGAGGTAATTCTTGTATGGCCTTGACTTTATCTGGGTCAATCTCAATCCCTTTTTTTTGACTACGAATCCTAGCAGCTTTCCGACTGGCCCCGAAGGTACATTTCTTTGGATTGAGTTTCAACCTGGAATTTTCTCGATCTCAAAATAATTTCTTCAAGACTGCACATGCTCTTCTTCCGTCAGGGACTTAGCGATCATGTCGTCAGCGTAGACTTCAATTTCTTTGTGCATCATGTCATGGAACAGGTTACCATAGCTCTCGATATGTAGCTCCCAAGCATTTTTCAATCCGAATGGCATTACCTTATAGCAAAAGGTTCCCCTGTGGTCACAAAAGTGGTCTTACTCATGTCTTCAGGATGCATTTTGATCTGATTGTACCCCGAGAAACCATCCATGAAGGAGAAGAGTGAGTAACCTGCCGTGTTGTCCACTAAGGTGTCAATGTGAGGCAATGGGAAATTATCCTTCGGGCTGGCTTTGTTCAGATCCCTGTAGTCTACGCACATCCGTACCTTTCCATCTTTTTTTGGGACAGGGACGATGTTGGCTACCCATTCTGAGTATTCAACTACTTGTAAGAAACCAGCATCGAACTGTTTCTTGACCTCTTCTTTTATTTTCAATAAAACATCCGGTCTCATCCGTCGCAGTTTCTGTTGAACTGGCCTACATTCCTCCTTAATGGGGAGTCTGTGTACCACAACGTCAGTACTTAGCCCAGGCATATCTTGATATGACCATGCAAAGACGTCCTTGAACTCTTGGAGTAGCTTAATAAGGTTCTGCTTTGTCTCTATGGATATGCAAGCTCCAATCTTTACTTCTTTCTTTTCTAGTTCATTCCCCAAATTTACAACTTCTATTGACTCTTCGTGTGGTAGGATCTGTTTCTCCTCTTGTTCTACCATTCTTAACAAATCAGGGGACAAGTTACGGTCTCTGTCATCTTCAAAGTCCTGTGATCCCTCTAGACACACATCTTGCTCGAAGGGAGACTCTGAGTTAGTGGCAACGTTGCTCATATCATTGATACCCGGGGACCTGTTATAGGTATGAAGGAAGATACAAAGAACAAAAGAATCTAAGAATGACGTGGATAGTATGGTTATATATGAAAGAATAAAAGAATATTTGCACGAGATAAGACAAAAGGATGCATTTCATTGAAATAATGATTTTTGAACACAAGCCTATTTCACAAAAGGGCACATATTACTCCTAGGCTTAGAGTAATAGTGTGTTTTGGGCATTACTCTGAATTAGTTCTAAAGACTACAGGAATCTCCTCCGCAGTCCAGTTATTCAGAACACTTCCCAGTTCGAAAGGACGAATGCCCAATAAATTCTCTTCTCCAGTTCCATCCTCGTATGTGGCGTTAATGCTCAAGTTTCCCATTAGTTCTTCAGAAGATTCTTTCCTTGTCGCTCTTCTTTCGGAGTAAATGGTTCCTCCTGACACAAATGTTTTGGAGATGTGAGGAAAAGTCATCGGCTCCCACTTAACCTCTCCCCCACTTAAACGCGCTCTTCTCCGTTCTTGCTTCTTTTCTTGCTCTTTTCTCTTTTGTTTTGCATCTGGCTTGAATCCCAAGCCAAAGCGATCTCGTTTGTCCATGAGCATAGGTGCGTCAACCCTCCCTTGTAGACTTTTTCCAAGCCCTTTCCCTGGCAACGCTCCTTTCCCGATCGTCAGTTGTAGGCCCATTCTCGTGGTCTTAGAGATTCTGGGTGTAGGGACCTTATTTCCTTCAACAACAAAGGTCGCATTTACAAACTCTAATGACCGGAAAGAACATTCTATGGCTTCTTCGTCTGTCCCTACATATGGTGCATTGCTGGTAACAGATGCAATGATATCCTCTTCCGTGTTCACGGTCACTAGTCGGCCTTCCGTTATAAACTTGAGCTTTTGATGTAATGATGGTGATCGCCGCGCCGAGTGAATCCACGGCCTTCCCAATAAGCAATTGTAGGAGGGCTTGATGTCCATCACTAAGAAATCTATCTCATATGTGCTTGGGCGATTAAGAGGGGTATTTCAATCTTCCCATTACTTTCCTTTCGGTGCCATCGAATGCCCTCACTATATTTTGGCATGTCTTCATATGGGAATTATCCACGGGCAACCTGTTCAGTGTGGATAGGGGTAGGACATTTAGTGCCGACCCGTTATCAATTAATACTCCCGGCAATGTGAACCCCTTACAACGGGTGGTGATGTGTAGCGCTTTGTTGACCCCATTCCTCCCGACGGTATCTCATCATCATTGAAAAATATGAAATTATCGGGCGCTTATATTATTGACAAGGCGATCTAGTTTATTTGAGAGATGTCATTCGCGACGTAGGTTTCGTTCAGCACCCTCAATAATGCATTCTGATGTGTCTCTGAGCTCATAAGTAAGGCTAGCACTGAGATACGAGCCGACTGCTTGTATAGCTGTTCTACAACGCTATATTCGCTGTGCTTCAGGAATTTTAAGAACTCTTTAGCCTCCTTTTCAGTTACGGGCTCATTGACAGGTGATTCAGGTTTAGATGTCTCTTCTTTCCCTTGTTCAGCAACTATAGATTTTCCTTTAGCTGGTTCTGCTCTTGTGTTCGGAGTATAACGCCTTCCGCTTCGTGTGTAGAAACCTTCATCTTGACCTTCTTCTAAAGTGCCAGCTGGGTTCTCCTTTCCTCGTATGGTTACATTACAATCATAGTTCCAAGGCACGCTCTTGCTATCTTTGTAAGAGAAAGCAACAGGTCTCTGTATTATGACCTTTGGCGTAATTGGTACTCCCGCTTTATCATTTCTTGGTCGTGAAATTATCACCACCGGATGATTCACTCTCTGAACCCCCTCTGCTTTTCCTTCTTCTGAGGCGTAAACCTCTCCTTCTTCTGTTCTTTCGATTTCTTCGTAAAATTCTATCTCTTTATTGTCCATCAGATTTTGCACAATGGACTTGAATTCACTGCACTCCTGGATATCATGACTTTCATCTTCATGAAACTCGCAGTATTTTCTTGCTTCTCGAGGCTTTTCCTTTGAATGTTGTGCAACCAATCCAACCATTTGTTCCCAAACCCAACTCAATGGGGTTTTCACCTCTGCCACGTCAGCCTTGATTCTTTTATTCCCATATTCGATTATCGCATTCACCCCTTTATGATCGGGTAATGGATTTCCTGCTACATTGGGGCCAGGTGAGTCATCGAACTTGATAACACCCATTTCGATGAGTTTTTCCACTAGCTTTTTGAACGCGGTGCAGTTTTCAATCGAGTGCCCCGTTACCCCTGCGTGGTACTCACATTGGGCGCTGGTATCGTACCATTTTGGGAATGGGGGCTGCAGAGGTTTCAGGTAGAAAGGTGACACCACATGGGCATCAAACAAGCTCGATATAATTCTCTATAGGACATCGGGATAGGCGTAAAGCGGAGTCTTTCTTTGTTAGGCCTTTGGTTAGAATCTTGTCTTGTAGAGCCACGATGGTGGTAGTTGCCGCCCTTGATTGGTTCACATGAAACCGGCTTAGAATATGAGCTCGTGTTGTTCACCTCATTTTCCTTCCTTCTAAAGTGACTTCTTAGCGTTTTCCACGCCTCAATCTTTCCGCATCTTATCGCGTTTTCTATCATCTCTCCAGACATCACTATGTCTGAGAAGCTCTTAGTAGCGCTCCCTAACATATGGTTGATGAATGGAGCCTTTAACGTATTGATAAAGAGCATGGTTGTTTCTTTCTCCAGGAGAGGTGGTTGGACTTGCGTCGCCATTTCTCTCCACCTTTGGGCGTACTGCCTGAAGCTCTCACTTTGCTTCTTCTCCATATTTTGCAACGTAATCCTATCAGGGGCCATATCCATCACATGACTGTACTGCTTCATAAAGGCTTGAGCTAAGTCCTTCCATGAGTTAATCTTAGTGCGGCTCAATTGGTTGTACCATTTGGATGCCGCCCCAACCAAACTATCCTGGAAGCAATGAATCAAGAGCTGATCGTTGTTGACATACCCAGTCATTCGTCTGCAGAACATAGTAATATGAGCCTCAGGACAGCTCATTCCATTGTATTTTTCAAATTCAGGCATTTTGAACTTAGGGGGAAGGACTAGGTCTGGAACTAAGCTCAAATCTTTAGCATCGACCCCACAGTGATAGTCAGCACTTTCCATTGCTTTGAACCTTTCTTCCAACCACTTGCATCGTTCTTCCAATTCTTTCGAAAGTGATGTCCTGACTCTCTCATTTTCTGCCATATTGTCCAAATCAGGGATTGTAGGATTAACAGGGTTGTCACCTGGATTGGAGCCTGAGCCTATTTGATAGTTGATTGGCATCGAGGTATCAGCTTGAAATTGCTGGGGCCTAATCGTTACGGACGGTCTTTGCGTGTGCAGCTCGGGTTGTGTTTGAGCATTCATCGGGGTAAAGCCAGGAGGGTAGGGAGGATCTTCAGTAATAGATGGCCTCTGCGTATGTGTCTCATGCTGTGTTTGCGCGTTTGCAGGAGCAAAACCAGGGGGGTAAAGGGGATCTTCATTATTATTTCCAGTGTCAACCATAGGGCCTTTTCCTTTGTCTGGTCGATTAGTCAGTAATCGGGTCAGCTCTTCCATCATATTTCTCTGCGACTCTAGCATTTGATCCCTCATTTCTTGCTGGATTTTAGCTAACTGTTCTTGTACTTGTGCTTGCATCTGTTCTTGCATCTCTTTCTGCATTTGCTCTAATCTTTCTAGTTTTTTATCCATTGCTTTAGTTCTCGTGCCGTAAGGATGCGTACTCGAGAGATTCTCGTCGGTTTCCAGATTACTGAAACATTTTTTTAATTAATTAGAATCTTTTTATGGTCTTTAATGCATATGATGTGATGTAATGTAAATGCATGAATGCAAGGGAGGCATCAATTTGATTCAATTCCTTTTAGGAAACTTCACTAGAAAATAAAGATCTTTACATAAAACTGAGTTACAAATAAGACTTTGCCCTAATGCTTAGAGCTTTAATTTTCATGAACAAAGAAGCTAGCTCCTGTCCCCGATCTGACACCAACTCGTACTTTACGCTCAGTATGTCTGCTTGTACCGCCAAGGTTTGTAAGTAATCGGCTACCTCGCGAATCTGGGTTATAGCTTCCCCCATAATATAGTCCCTGTTTCTGACTTGGTCTTGCGCATGATGAAGCTGCTCCTTCCAACGCTCCTCACCTGCTTCGAAGAACTGGATCCTCATCTCACAGTTTTGTAGTGCTGCTTCTAACTCTTCTGTTCTTTTTTTCATTTCTTCTATTTTGCTCAAGCTTGCCCTCAACTCCATCATAGTATTACGGTTTCGGTATTGATGAAGAGACTTTTCGAGTTCTGCCACTCTAGCCCTTAGTTCACCCTGTTCATTTCTGCTTTCCGATAGACTCTTCTCTAGCTCTTCATTCCGTGTCTGAGTCTCCCGAAATTTTCTTTCCCATCGATCGGCCTTAGCCTTTTCCTCTCGGATTTCATGACGCCATTGTTCGGAAGTCTTTCCTAACCCCGCAGTCCTCATAGACAGGCGTAACTTCTTATAGTCAGTCTTCAAACTATCTAAATCCTCTTCGGCCTTAGTTTTCCCTTTCTTCCACTTTTCAGCCTCTGACCTCTGGACATCAGCATCCAATCTCAGGTGCATCTTCTCTTCTTCCAATTGTTCAATCTTTTTCCCCAACTCTAAAATTTTCCTCTCGAAATCCTGTTTGATAATTTCCAACTCTGACGGAACGACTCGTAGGTGTTCTACCATAGGTTGCGTGTTCTCCAAGCTTGGCCTAGGAACGTTATCATTAACTCTTTTCTTGAACCATCCATCATACTCAGGCGTCACTATGGAACCAACAGCCAACCTCTTCATCCAACGAGTTTGCTTTCAAGCATCAGATAACTCCCGAACTTTCTTCTTATAGTGGGCATCCTTAAAAGAGAATTCACATTGAGCAAGTCCATGAGTTGCGGGTATGAACTGCCTCGACTTATATTGTCTCAATGCTAGCAGTGGAGTGTACCCGGTAGCTCCCCAAATTCCTAACAAAGGCACCCAATCAAAGTTCCCACATCGATACAGGATCTCATCAGGAACCATCCAAAATGCTCTCCAATCTATATCCTCCTCCTTAAGGTTTTGAAGAGTCTCCATCCATTTCTCTTCTGAGATATCTTCTCTCCTTTGTATGGTTGCTTCCTCTTTTAACGGGGAATAAGTTTCAGAAAAGACTCGATAAGAAACTTTATCTACCTTCCAAAAGTGCCCGTGAAACCACACCATCAATAGCTGTGCACATCCAATAAACCGCCCATTACCTGACTTTCGACACATGTTCAAGGATCTGAACGTTTCAGCTAATATTGCGGGTACGGGCGTGATTCCTTTCTCAAGACGGTCAAATAAGTCGGTGACTGCCTCATCCACATGTCTCAAAGCTTTGGGAAAAATCACCAATCCATAGATGCTTAGGGCGAAGATATCGATCCTCTTGCGTTCATCCGGATGTGCTAAAACCAAATCTCTCAAATTCTCCCACGGGATACATTTGCTGTCTCCCTTTTGTTGAATCCGAGCGGCGACCCAAGGTTCGCTCATCCCTGAAATATTCATTAATTTCTTTGTGAAGGTCTGGCTATTAAGTACTTTGGCATAAGCCTTTCTAACTTGCACCTTTGGACACCGGAGCAGTGCAGTATATTCCTCTAAAGTAGGCACTAAATCCACTTCTCCAAAAGTGAAACACTTGTAAGCAGCATTCCAAAATTGAACCATAGCTCGGAACAGGTGTTTGTCCACCTTAATATCTAGCAAGTAAGAAATATCACCATAGCTTTGGTAGAACGACTGTTTGGCCTCTTCATCCCAACGAGCCCAAATATCTCTCAATTCTTGTAACTCATTCTGTGCTGCGTTGACGCGAGTGAATTCTTGCAACTCTGATACATATCCTTCTGTCAAGCTATCCCCTTTTTCTGATTGCAACTTCTCTGACCACGCACGGACAGCCGCATTGTCCTCAACTTTATTAAGAAATTCATTCTCCATGTGAAACTTTCTAATTTAGTAGTCGAATGCAAATCGACACCTCCTTTAGTATGCAATGTTATGTAAAAAAAACAATCAAAACAAGATAAGTCAGTCTCAAATATTAACGATGGAACACAAGTATAATAAAGATAATTAAAGCATATATATATGGGTGACCACTATAATTTAACCTAGCTTCACCTAAAGAAGGCTCTTAGGGTTCTCTATATGTGGTTTAGTTCTAGAGTAAGGGTACCTGAACTAGCGAATTCCTCGATCCTCACCCATTATAGGCTCATACGGATTGAGTTCAGTTCAGGGGAATACATTTCCCTACGACCATGCGGAGATGAAAATCTCACGAAATCATAGGTACGGATGTATTCCGGAAGCTATCCACTAGCCCATGCGGAGGTGAAAACCTCACGAAAGCATAGTTTCTTACTCCCACTTAGAAGGTGTGACCACAACGGTCGTGCAATGCAATGTGCAGGGATATATGCATAATGAAAACTCGAAGCCATAAAAAAAATAGGAAGAATAATGAAAACCGTAAAAAGAATGGATAAAATGCAATGAAGGAATCATTTTTAATTTTCGACAAAGGACAAAAATCAATCAATTTATGGCTTGACTCTCGAATTCCCCAGTGGAGTCGCCAAGCTGTCGAAACCATTTTTTGAAAACAATAGGGATCGACTTTTGAAAACAAAAATGTGGAGTCGCCACCGACTTTCTTTTGAGGTGTAATCGGATCACCTTGAAGTAAATCATTTTAATAAAACATTATATTTATTAAAATAAAAATTTTAGGTCTACGAAAATTAAGGGAGAGGGCTCGGGAGTCGGTTACGCACGAGGAAGGGTTAGCACCCTCGTGACGCCCAAAATTGGTACCAAATCGATTAAATAACTGTCCTGGTGTCTAAGATTTAAAATTTTTTTTTTGAAATGAGGTCCCCTTTTTTACTATATTTGAATAATCCGAATTGGTCATCAAAATCTTCTTGTTTCAGAAGAATATAGCACCACATCCAGCACAGTAGGATGCGATCCTTTATATCCTCGAAAACACGATGTATTTTAACTTTCAAAAATATATGATTCGTAAACTATGAAAGGATGTTCGACTATTTAGTCCAACGAAGAAACCGAAACCCAGCACAGTAGGGCACGATTCCTCAAATTTCTAAATGTTCGGACATCGCCTTGTCTTAGAAAACACGAGTAAAATTGAAAAGGGGTATTCGATTATTTGGGACAAATGGGAGATTGCAACCCAACACAATAGGGTACTATTCCCGAACTGCAAATCATCGAACATTTCCTTGGTTTTGAAAAGCTTTTAGAAAACATGAACGAAATTCTAGAGAGGTGTTCGATTATTTAGAACAAACGAGAAATTGCAACCCAGCACGATAGGGCACAATTCCTCGAATTGCTAAAAAACGATCCTCGTCTTCGTTTTAGGAGATTTCGATGAATAGTTATGAAAACGACTTATAATATACCAATTCGGTTTGAAATAAAATGGGATAGTTGTTAAAAAGGGTTTTAAGTTGTAAACAATATTTTGAAAATCGGAAATAAAATAAAAACGCAGGATAGTATGAATGTGCGAGATGCTATGATAGGTGAAAAGAAATAACATAATTCGTTTAATAAACTAGCAAAGTGGCGCCTAATTTTAAAGACGTGATCAATTTCCTAATCATGGATGAAGAATAATTAATATAAAAATAATATACTCGACAATCAACAAAACACAAAATACAATGATGTATAAAATTATGTATGAAACAAAATGGTGGATGATTATAAAATATATACAAGTCGATAAATTTGCATAAAAACTTAAGATACACATTTATAAATTTAAAAAATAATTCAAATCAAATCATGCATAAATATTTAAAGCACAAATTTATTCAAAAAAATGATAACTCACAAGATAATAAAATGTTAAATATGAAGGTATAATGATTACGAAGTCGATTTATGAAACCTTTATATACAAATAACATAGAGTATAATTATTGATAAGAGTAAAATTAATAAGGTATAAAGTGTGAAGTAAATATAAGTTATAAGTAACAAAATGGATATAAAAGAACATAAGGATAATATGGAATACAATAAATTATTAGATTTAAAAAGGTTCTTTAAAAATATTATACATATAAATAATTTTAAAATAGGATATATACGTATGTTCATAAAAAATACTTACATAAAATTATAATAACATATACTATGGTAAAAATAACTTAAAATATTCCATATGCATACGAAAACGTTAGAAAGAATTATATGTCAAGATATTAAAATATGATTTATAAGGCTAATTTAATTTTATTATAAATTAAACGCAGAATAAAAAATAATTAATCACAAGTTTGTTAAAATCTATAAAGATATCAAAGCTTTAATAGATGCAAATTAAATGTAAATACGGAATATATGTTTAATAATCGTTTAAATAATTCAAAATACGTGAGATTCTTTTTTTTGAAAAGAAAGATTTGGGAATAAGTCTAAAAAGAAAATTATGTATAAAAATATTAATGTCTAAAGATGTATTTAAATTATATGTGGATCAATTATTTTCGTATTTGTATAACCAAAATCCAATTATATGTATAGAACATGTGATTTCAAAAAAACAAATACATATATGTCATGTAGACCAAAAGTAGTTAAATATATGTATAATAATTTAATGTTAATAATACTCAAGGAATAAAACTAATTATTATAACGTGTATACATATGTAGTAACACATAAAACATCACATAAAATAATATACAACAAGATGGAAATTCAAATACTCTAAATTATAACAAATGAGTGATCAACAATACAAATAATATCATTGATAATAACATTACAAATAATATAAACAGTAATAAGTACAAATAAAAATAAAATAAGAATGAATATATAACATTAATGAAAGACTGAAAATATATAAGTGAATGAATCCTAATTTATAACATAAAACTAATAAAAATACTTAATTAAAACCCAAGTAAAACGAAAAGAAAAAGAAAAATATGTGCAGTAAATGATAAATGTGGATAAGACTTAATTGAAACAAAGTTAAAACAGGAGGGCCAATTTACAAATAAAATAATCGCAAAATAGGGTCGATGTGCCATGCGCACCAATATGCGAGGAC
Source organism: Gossypium anomalum (assembly GCA_025698475.1). Classification (NCBI taxonomy): domain Eukaryota; kingdom Viridiplantae; phylum Streptophyta; class Magnoliopsida; order Malvales; family Malvaceae; genus Gossypium; species Gossypium anomalum. The sequence goes on along the minus strand of CM046963.1, from coordinate 6,048,795 downwards.
TGGAACGACAAATATTCCGCGCTTACAATACAGCAATGGATCGCAGACCTAATTGAAACCATACACAAACTAACGGGCCAATTTTAAAACATGAATTAGGCAAATCAGGCGACGATTGAGGACTGTGGGCAAAGGGGAGGGATCTATTGCGCAATTATCCCCTCACCGCAGAAACACGCGGATCCCAGGGGCCATGGGTCGGGTCGCGCGGGTTAGGTCCATACGGCACCGTTTTGGGGCCACTAGCACAGGCCTAAACGGTGCCGTTTTTACAAACTGGGTTAAAAACCCTAAATCCCTTTGCTTAACCACCTAAAAAGCCTCAGAAACAAATCCTTCCCCTCCCCCATTCGGCCGAAGCAAAGGAGGCAGCCCCTAGCCTCTTCGTCTCGCCTTCCTCGTCCGATTTGGATGGCTCCCTTTTCGAGAACGACAGCCCGCCATTAGGAACGGCGACCGGCGCTCGCAAACCATGGTACAACATTCTATCGGCCTCGGATCTTTCCTCTTTAGACTCCGATTTTAGCGGAGCAAAAAAGAAGATCAATGGCCTTAATCGCACGGTATGTTTTCTTTCCCTTCTTTTTATTTTGTTATGCTATAGTATGTGTATATTACAAAGAATGAAACAGATTCAAAAAGAGAAAGAAAAAAATGAGTCAAGAGCATTCGGGAATCATCACCTTCTATATTCAACTTTTCTTTTTTCCTCTTACAATATTTGTGTATTTCTTGTATTAGAAGAGAAGCAGAGCCTAAAAAAAACCGACCCCTTGTTTCGGTCTTTTCGGCTTTCTATATAGCTGTTTTTTTACTGTTTTTGCATTAACTCTCCGTCTTCTCCTTGCGAGTTTTGGTGGTGAGTGTGGTGAAGGTGTCTGGCTAAAGTCTTGTGTTTGTGTGTAGTAGGGGTTAGGGATTTTTGCTTTCTGAAAATTGGGAATGGGCTAGGGTAATTGGGCTTCTAATTTTGGTTTTGGGGTGTTGGCTTTAAGGTATTAGGCCCTAGTGGCCCGGGCAAAATCGGGTCTGTACATAGAGCTTTCCATTTTTCAACGCCATTTGAGACTAGCTTCATTTATAATAATAATGTCCTAATTTAACCTTCATGTAAATTCAACTTCAAAAATCATCCTTATGGGTATTAAATATTTGTAGTCACTTTTCATATGGAGAGGTAAAATTTTATGAAGGTTGTAGCGACGTAAAATTTTTTTGTCTCAGTCGCTAATTGTGGCGATTTATCGAAAACTTGGAAATTGAAGTTTGATTTTTAAATAAAAAGGGGAGTCGCCACCGATCCTTTTTATAGGTGTGATCGGACACCTAATAAATTTATTTTTTTAAAATGGAAAGAAGGTTGAATTTAGGTCTACGTTAAAATCCAGAGAAAAAATTAGGGTTCGGGAGTCGGTTACGCACGAGGAAGGTATTACACCCTCGCGACGCCCAAAATTGGTATCTTATAAACATGTGTTGTCTTAATTTTCAAAAATGCTAGTTCAACTTAAATTCCAATCATGATCCGATTTAAAAGACAAGAGCTTTCAATTTTTTATTTTGAGAAGGATATACCGTTTTAACACGAGCCGACAAATTCCATCCAACATAGCGATGAAATTTACGACTTAATGTTAAATCGATATATTGCCTTGATTAGTAATTAAAACATAAAAAAAATATTTATGAAATAAGAATTTAAAATAAATCAAAGATGCAAACAATGACATTACCAAAATGTTAACATAATACTAGAGCAGTAGCAAAACAATAAGAATAATATTTAAAAGAGAAATAAAAACCAAGCATGAACAAATATAAAGCACATTTAGTGATAATAATATAAGGTAATATATTCATAAGATAATATGCAAAAATATAATATATGACATATATACATGATGTATGAAAATATAATGCCTAATAGACATGTATGTGTAATATTACTAAATATATACGTACTAGATACAAGTACACATAGTATAATTGAACATATGTAATAATATTAGGAACACCATGGACCAGGAAAATACATTTATACTAATAATAGTAAAGGATGCATGTACACCAAATAATAATATATATATATATATAATAAGTAGCAATAGGGAAAATAATAACTACAAAATCAATAATACGACATACACAAATAATAAAAATAAGAAAAGTATTTATATACATATGATAAAATAAACGTATTAAAATTAATAATAAATACAATATGGGTAAAAATAAATATATACATGATGAATACGTAATGTGGTACTAAGAAAAAAAAAAATATATATATATATATAATATAGTATTTAAAAATACATACATAAGATGGTATAAAAATGTGTACATGGAAATGTATAAGAAATATATATAACTAGTAATATTAAAAATATATACATAACATATATAGAACATATACAATACATACATACCTTAGAAATGATAATAATAATAAAACTATTTTGTACACTACACAAATACATACACACATATATATAAATAACAATAGTATTAGAAATATACAATATAATATTAGAAATATACATATAATAGTATAAAAATATAACTAATGATATTAAAATATATACACAATAATATACAAGAATATATGTAAAATTTTTTGTACATGATACATATAATAATATGATGTTAAGAGTATACATACGAAATATAAATAAAAATATATACACATAGTGCAAAAAAAAAATGTATTAATAGTATTAAAATATATGTATAATATATATATATTAAAGAGTGATAATGTTATAAACAACTAAATACAATACTTTATAAATATATATATATATATATATGCTAAAATATACACAGATATAATATATACATATAAAGTACACTAATATTTAAAAATAATAATAGAAAATATAATGGTAATATTAAGTATAATAATATGTTACAACAATAATAATAAAAAAGCAACAATAATAATATAATAATATAGTAAAACTAATATTAAAAATACTATTTAAGGACAAAAGACGAAAAAGGATGAAATCGTAATCAAAACAGAATTCTTGGGGTGAAATTAGAAATAAAATAGGAAATCAGACTGAATTACAATGCGCGCGTGAACTGGAGGGACCAAAGGCGCAATATCTCCAAGCCTCTAAAATGCAACGTATTAAATGGGGCTAAATTTTAAGACGGATCAAAATTTAGGGCCAAATTAAAAATAACAACAAACCTGATTGTAAAACAATAAAAATACAGAAGGGCCAATAGCGCAATTAGCCCTTCCGCTGTAAAAACACGCGGATCCTAGTGGAGCGGGTCGGGTCGACCCGACCCAGGGTGAAACGACACCGTTTCAGCACTTAAGTGCATGGTCTAAAACGGCGCCATTCTAGACCCCTATAAATACTAAAAAACTTTGAAAAAAAATCATTTGAAGCTTGATTCAGAAAAAAGGGAAGAGGGGTGCTAGGCGATTTCTGGTGGAGTGAGGGTGGCACCGGCCGATCGTCGGAGACTCGCCAGGGCCAGTGCCGGCCACCGTACGCGGTGGCTGAAAAGGTAAAAAATTTAGATTTTTTTAGTTTTTTTATTTTATTTTTTGCTTAAGAATATATGTGTATGTATATGAACATATATTAGTTAAAAAAGGAAGAAACGCGAGAAAAAAAAACAGATTCGAATAAAGAAAGTAGATTTTTCACCTCTTTGATATTGATCTTGATTTGAACTATCTGTGATACTGATCTATGGTTATTTTTTGTTTGAGAATATGTTGTATGTATTAAAAGTTGCTGACCCTTTTACAATGTTTGATTCGGCTCTTTATAGCCATCTTACAAGCTGTTTTCTTCTTTCTATATGTCATTTCTTGTTTTAATGCTTTGCAGGTACTAAGGCGGAAGAGGTGACCGGTGGTGCAGGTGGTCAGAGAGTTGGTGCGGCGCTAGTCAGAGGTTAGGTGGCCGGTAGTTAGGGGCAAGTGGGGGGTAGGTTCAGCGCAAGTGGGAAAGGGATAGATGGCTAGGGTTAGTGAGATTAGGGTTTCTAAATGTTGAGTTTAGATTATTGGGCTGGGGTAGTTGGGCTTCAGGTTTAGTTATTTAGGCTTAGTTTAGGATGAGATGGGTATGGGTTTTGGTTGTAAAATGGGTTGGTTTAAATTAAGTGGACTGGCAAAATTGGGTGTGTACAGCTGCCCCTCTTTGCTCATTGTCGTGTAACGAGAATAGAGCAAAGACAAAATGAAAGGCCAATTTTGCCCCGTCTTGCCGAGTCTTGACCTCATTGGTGCTCTTCTTGTTCAGATAGTCTCCTTCCAATCCACTGTATCTTGTAGCTTTGGTTCAATCCACTGCATCTTCTGGCATATGTCTTGCAGCTGAGATTTTGTGGTTTCGATCTGCTTCACTTGTAGCTTCAGAAAGATAAGATCTACAGCTTCGATCTCTTCTTCTATCGTTTTAGTGAGATAAGGTTTGTGGCCTTCTCTTCTGTAACTCTAGAAAAGTAAGATCTGATATCCTCGATCAGCTCCACTGTAACTTCAGGGAGACAAAATCTGGCATCTTCAACCAGCTTCAATCTCTATTCTCTACTCGGCATGTGATCCTGAGCTCAACTCATTTCTCGCAATATGAATTGACTCTTTAAAGACAGATATTAAAAACAAAAATTGAAAATAGAATTTGAAAATACCTCGGTATGTGACCCGAGGTTCAACTCACCTCTCGCAATGTGAGTTGATTTATGAAAAATAGAAATTAAAAGGCTTAACTCACCTCTCGCAATATGAGTTGATTTTTGAAACATAAATTGAAATTACCTCAACGTGTCTTGAGGCTCAACTCACCTCTTGCAATATGAGTTGATTTTTGAAAAACATGAATTGAAAAGCAGAAATTGAAAGTGCCTCAGCATGCCCTGAGGCTCAACTCACCTCTCGCAATATGAGTTAATTTTGACGAACAGAAATTGAAAAACAAAAATTGGAAATACCTCAGCATGTGAGCCGAGGCTCAACTCACCTCTCGCAATATTAGTTGATTTTTGAAACAACAGAAATTAAGAATACCTCAGCGTGACCTGAGGCTTGACTCACCTCTCGCAATATGAGTCGATTTTTGAAACATAAACTAAAAATACCTCAGCGTGCCCCGAAGCTCAACTCATCTCTCGCAATATGAGTTGATTTTGGAACATAAATTGAAATTACCTCAACGTGTCTTGAGGCTCAACTCACCTCTCGCATTATGAGTTGATTTTTTTGAAAAACATAATTTGAAACATCAAAATAACAAAACCTGTCATTCGGTAGAACTCAGGAGTCTTTTCCTTTGATTCAATACAGCTATCATCTTGACCTTTTTCTCTAGTAGATTACCTGTTATATGCCATGTATGATGTTATCATGATATGCACATGTTTGTCTTAAATGCCTTTATGCCTACATGATTATGCAGTGTTCCTTAAGCATGTTTGTCGTATGTCCTTTTTCGTCATGATTCTTGTGATGATCTGCATTCATTATTTCGGCTCTTGACTTTCTCTTTAAGCCATGTACCCGTATTCAAGCTTCACGAGTAATCGACGTTTCTCAGATATCACTCTTTTGCCCCTGGTTAAACTTTGTTCTTGCTTTGAGGCTCTTGTGCTTATCAAATTTTCATCCAGGTAATGCTTAACATTTCTTTTGTTTAGAGTATGTCATTTCACTATTTATCATGTAAATAAACACATAATGAGATGCATGAAAATGATCATGTATGGACAAAAAGGGTATTTTACATCCATTTATTTCAAAGTTAGCAAACAAAGAAAGTTAACCAAAAAGAGTAAGAAATGTCATCAAAGGAAAAAAGGGTCGCGCTCAATGGATACAAATGCTCTAGATATTCAACACATGAACTCTTCCACGTTCCTCGATCAAGAATCTTTTCGAGTATGACTTCTTACATAGAAGATTTCAAGCTTTTAGAGATGCTTCAAATACTGTAGTATCGCTGTTTGTCGTACTATTTAAAACGCCTTGCCTTGTAAGCTAAGTGTTTGCTTCATTAGAACGCCCTTTCGGGTTTTCATCCTAATCTTTTGTGTTTAATCAAGACGCCCATTTTGGGTTTTCGCCTTAATCCCCTTTTTTTTTTTAAGATACCCTTTTCGGGTTTTCATCTTGATTTTCTTTTTCAAGATAATATTTCTTCACAGCATCTGAATTCACTGGCTTCGGTAACTCCTTCCCATCCATCTCGGTAAGGATCAAAGCTCCACCTGAGAATGCCTTCTTTACAACGTATGGTCCTTCCTAATTTGGTGCCCATTTTCCTCGCAGGTCTTTTTGTATTGGGAGAATTTTCCTCAGCACGAGTTTTCCTTCATGGAATTCTCTTGGTCGTACCTTCTTGTCATGGGCTGCTATCATTCTTTTCTAGTACATCTACCCGTGACAAATTGCCCTTAGACGTTTTTCTTCGATGAGGTTCAACTGATCATATCGAGCTCGGACCCATTCTGCTTCTTCTAACTTTGATTCTATTAAGACTTGTAGAGAGGGGATCTCAACCTCGATAGGTAGCACAGCTTCCATTCCATAGACCAGGGAGAAAGGAGTTGCTCCTGCAGATATCTGCACAGATGGGCGGTATGCATACAAAGCAAATGGTAGCTTCTCGTGCCAATCTTTATATGTCTCAGTCATTTTCCCAATGATCCTCTTAATATTTTTGTTGGCTGCTTCAACAGCCCCGTTCATCTTTGGGTGATAGGGCGAGGAGTTATGATGCTTTATTTGGAATTACTCGCACACTTCTTTCATCATCTTGTTGTTCAAATTCATGGCGTTATCCGAAATGATTCTTTCAGGCAAACCATATCGGCAAATGATTTCCTTTTTCAAAAACCTGCAAACTGCAGTCCTCGTTACATTGGTAAACGAAGCGGCTTCTATCCATTTTGTGAAGTAATCGATAACCATAAAAATGAATCGATGTCCATTTGATGCTTTTAGAGAAATTGGCCCTATAACATCCATGCCCCACATAGAAAAAGGCCACGGAGAAGTCATGACATGAAGAGGAGAAAGGGCTACATGAATTTTATCGCAATAGATTTGACATTTGTGGCATTTTCTTGCAAAATTGATGCAGTCACTTTCCATTGTCAACCAATAACAACCGAGTCTCATGATCTTTCTGGCCATATTGAAACCATTGGCATGTGTTCCACAGATTCCCTCGTGGACATCTTCAAGTATTTTCTTAGCTACAACATCATCCACGCATCTCAAGAGAATCTGATCTTTTCCTCTCTTGTACAGGATATCCCCATCAAGAACAAATCTCGCTGCTATTCTTCTGATTGTTCTTTTATCGTTCTCATTCGCTTGTTCGGGATAGCTTTGATTCTTGATATATTCTAAGATATCATGGAACCATGGCAGCCCGTCTGCCTCTTTCTCAATGCTACAACAATGTGCAGGGACCTCGTATATGCTCATTTTGAGGGGCATTATTTCTGCTTCTTTACTTGCTTTGAACATTGAAGCCAAAGTGGCCAGGGCATTAGCCAGTTGGTTTTCTTCTCATGGGAAATAATGAAAAGTTATTTCTTTGAATTCCTTGATCAATTCAGCTACTAAATCACTGTACTTTATCAATTTTGGGTCCCTCACTTCCCACTCTCCACGAATTTGGTAAACCACTAGGGCCGAGTCCCTATACACCTCTAAGATTTCGATGTTTCGTTCAGTAGCTGCACGAAGCCCCATGATACAGGCCTCATATTCTGCAATATTATTGGTACAGAAGAAGTTCAGTCTTGCAATAAACGGATAATGATTCCCCTTTGGTGATATCAGGATTGCTCTGATTCCATGCCCTAAAGCATTCGACGCACCATCAAAGCACATCTTTCATGACTTCTCTTTTGATGACTCAGATTCCATTTCTGTGATGCACATTAAGTCTTCGTCTGGGAAATCAAATCTTAAAGGTTCATATTCCTCTGTCGTTCGAGTCGCTAGGAAATCAGCTATTGCGCTCCCTTTTATCGACTTCTGACTTACATAAGCAATGTCATATTTCGAAAGGAGGATCTGCCATCGTGCCATTCTCCCTGATAGTGACGGTGTTTCCATCATATATTTTATTGGGTCCAGCTTTGAAATCAACCATGTCGTATGGTACAACATGTATTGTCTGAGTCTTCGAGCTACCCAAACCAGAGTGCAACAAAATTTTTCGATGGACGAATACTTTGCCTCATATTCAGTGAACTTTTTGCTGAGGTAGTAGATCACCTTTTCTTTCTTTCCTGACTCATCGTGTTGCCCCAGCACGCAACCCATTGAATTTTTGAACACAGTCAAATACAATATCAATGGTCTTCCTAGGGTTGGCGGTACTAGCACTGGAGGACTAGACAAATATTGCTTTATCTTATCAAAGGCCACCTGGCATTCCTCATTCCATTCTCCCTGTTGCAGGCCAATTTTGGCCTATCAAAATTAAACTCATTTAAAACCCACTAACCCAAACAGACCCAACAACCAAACCCAATAACCCACCCACTAAGCCCAAACTACAACCCACTAAGCCCAAATACAACCCAATATATATCAGCCTACCCAATTTTACACCTACCCAAAATATTTAAAAAAAACCTTACAAATTAAACCCCAAACCCAATCAAATCCCAAAACCCAATAATCAAGCCCAACCGAAACCCTAGTCCCCTAATCAGCCGAACCTACCCCCCACTTTCGGCTCCCACTTGTTTCTGCCCCTAACAACCCCTGAGCACCCCATACCGACTGCCACCTGCTCCACCGTGCCCATCCCCTGCAAGATGAAAAGAAGCACGCAAACAGAAAGAACGAAAAAAAAGATTTGTAAAGGGTTATATAAAACCCGAATAAAGATGTAAAAGGGGGAAATTTTTTGATCAATAAAGAGGATATTTTTAAGAAGAAAAAAAATCAAAAGACAGTACAAAAACAACATCAATCCAGTGACGAAAATACGAGCATCAAACAGTTAAGGGTTTTTTTCATTCTCTATTTTTAATTCCATTTTCATACTTAGTTTCCTACATCTAGATATATATTACAAACGAAAAAACAAAAATATATAATAAAAATATAAAAATTAAATAAAAATTAAATTTTTACCTTTTCCGCCACCGCGTGCAGTGTGGCAGGCATGGCGGCATGTGGTGTGGCGCCACTTTGGCAGAGCTTCCCTCTCTTCCTCTCCCCTCTCCCTCTTCTCTCCTTTCCCCTTTTTTTTTTTTCTCTCTTCTCTTCAAATGATTTTTTGTCAAAATTGGCCTTATATAGCCCTCCAAAGCGACGTCGTTTTGGGTCGCCACTTACCCCAAAACAGCGTCGTTTTGGCCATGCCCGATCCGACCCGACCCATACCCTCTTAGGATCCGCGTGTTTTCAAAGGAGGGGCTAATTGCACTTTTAGCCCCTCCGCTTTTTATCACTTTGAAATTAGATTTTTTGTTATTTATAATTTAGCCCTGTAATTTATTGTTCTTTTCGATTTACTCCCTTCGCTGTTATGTGTTTTAAAATAGTTCAAAAAATTACATTTTCGATCCCCCTACGTTTCACGTGTGTTCAAATAAGTCCTTCCTCTTTCTTTTTATTTCGAATTCACCCCAAAATTTCATTTTTAATTCGAATTTGGTCCTTTTTTTTAAAAATTTAAGTTGTTTTATATTATCTTTGTTGTTTTATTGTATTTTAAATATTTATTTTAAAATGTCTCATTTTTACTATTACATATATATATATGTGTATTTATTATTATTATATTTATTATTAATATTATTGATTTTCACTTAGTATTTATATATGTGTCTACATGTACATATTTATGTAATGTACCAATGCTTTTCTTTTTCATATTATTTTTAATATACGTATATATTGTATATATTGTATATATTATATATATTTTTAATGTTATGTATTGTATATTTCTTTACTATTTATATATTTTTATGTTGTTGTAGGTATATTTTTTATATTATTAGTTATGTATTTTTTTGTTATATACTATTTCATGTATGTATTTTTTTTTATATATTATCCTTATTATTTGTATTGATATTAGTATATGTTTTATTATATGTGTATATATATCTTTAATATATATATATATATATATATATATATAAGCACATATTTATGTAACATTATTAATATTTGTTCTCAACATTATTATTATGTATATGTTATGTAAACATTTTAACATTATATTATATATCTATTTATATATATTACGTATATATATACCTTTTAATATTATGTTTTTATATCATGTATATATTTTAAATACTATATTGTATATATATAAATATGTATATCCTTAGTACCACATTACGTATATATTATGTATATGCTTATTTTTACCCCTATTACATTCATTATTAATACATTTTTTTTATCATACGTATATATATATATATATATACCCATTTTTAATATTTTTTTTATATATATGTATATATTATATTTTATCGTTGCTAGTTATGTATTATTACTATCTCATGTATATACTTCAAACACCATATATGTAATATATTTCCAACACTATATATATATATATATATACATATATTTTACATATATACTCTTAATTATCCTTGTATGTATATTCATTGTATTCTCATTGTATTCTCGTATACGATACTATTGTTACATTTAATATCGCGTACATTGTCATTATTTTTAAATATCATTGTTGTATGTATTATGTGCCATGATGTGTTTCCAACTATTATCTTTCGTTTTCCGTCCATTCTTGTATATTTCCCTTTGTTCATCGATTTGACACCATATCGTTGATTTCATCGCTATGTTGGGTGAACATCAGTCGACTCGCGTGAAGACGGTATATCCTTCTCAAAAAAATTAAAAATTTAAAACTTCTCGTCTTCTTTTAATCGGATCATGACTGAATCTTACATTGAACTCGTATTTTTGAAAATCGAGACAACACATGTTTATGAGATACCAATTTTGGGCGTCGCGAGGGTGCTAATACCTTCCTCGCAGCAACCGACTCCAACCCTAATTTTTCTCTCGGCTTTTAACGTAGACCTTAACTCGGCCTTTTTCTTGCTTTTAAAAAAGAAATCTAATAGGTGTCCGATCACACCTAGAAAAAGGATCGGTGGCGACTCCCGGTTTATTTTAAAACCAAATTTCAATTTCCAATTTTTTTCAATAAATCGCCACAATTAGCGACCGAACGAAAGTAAAATTTTTATGTCGCTACAGCTGGCGACTCCACTGGGGAGGTCCTTTTTGAGAGTCAAGTCGAATAAACACGTTTTGTCAAAATTTTCAAATTTCCTCGTTCAAGTAAATATTTGGTCGTGATCCGAAATCTCGTCTTCAAAAATCCATGCATTTGCATCATGTTGTAAATATTTCTTCAAACTTGTTATTTGTTTGTTTTTCCGTTTTCAGTTTTTATGGTTTTAATTCTGGTTTATTTCTTTAAATAAAACATAAAAGTTTGTGAGTTTCTCCCCACACACCGTGCACTTGCATTTTGCATAACATGAGCTCTATACCGGGCTCCGTCCGTTTAAGTGAAAGTAAACACTACGCCTTCGTGAGTTAACTCGTCCCTCCGCACAGGCTAGTGAATACTTTCGGGTTACATATGACTTATGCTTTCGTGAGTTAACTTGTCCCTCCGCATAGGCATAAGTAAATGTAATCCCTCGAATTGAACTCGTGAGCCTGTGATAGGCTATGACCGAGGCTTCGTACTAATCTTAACAAACAATAGTACGGGTAATTCGAGTACCTATCTAGAACCAAAACTGTATGTAATGAACTATATGAGCCATTCGACTAGAGCCATGCTGAACCTCCGTCCATTTACTAGTCACCGAAATAAGTACACGGAAAAACACATCTTACCTTCTGTTTCTTTTACATTTACTCTTTCTATGCAATGGGATCGTGTCCATTAGACCAAGTAGCTTAATTTGTTAAATTTTCCACAATTTTTCTCTGTTCATATGTGTTGTGCTAACCAATGTTGTTTGTCTGTATTTATATTTTTCATCATGCATCATTGGCATCTTGTTAGAAAGGTGTTGATTAGAGATTGGTTGCCAAAAAATGGGTTTCTGATGGAGGAGTAAATTACACGAGTACCCGAAATGTTGTGTAATAGACTCTTTTGATTAAAGAAATGCCTTAATAGGGGCTATCTTGAAATTAACACCAAATTTTTACATATTCATTCATGACTGACATTCATTTGACATTCATTTATTCATCCATTCATTGCATGTACATGTCCCTTAATCATTCACTGAGGCTGAAACCGTATGATCTACAGTCGTGACGCTACGAGTTTCGAATCACGTCATTGGTATAAGACGTGGCTAAGAGCTAGAACTATGGAGGCCGAATTCAATGAGAGAATTGAAAGAATAGAAAGGGCCCAAAGAGAATTGCAAGAACAGTTGGCCAAATCACAGCAGGAAACGAGAGATCTGATGGTAAGATCTCGGGAGGAATCACTCGAGCAAAGGGATCAGATGGCCAAAATGATAGAGATGATGTCAGCTTTAGTTAAAGGGAAGGGACTTATGCAGAGTTCTGACGTTATAGAACCTCAGTCGAGAGTTAATCATGATCAGGATCCGTTTTATCCCCCAAGATTCACCCCATCTCACGTTCATGTAACACAAAGGGGATGTCCTCAAAGGGAACACAAGGCACGGAGAGCAACGACCTATACCACATACTCATCCAGGGCAAGATATAACTGTATCAAACCCCGGAGTTAATCCTGTTGATCCCAATATTCCAGATTTGGATGACCCAGTAGAGATAGCCAAGTTGAAATTAGACGATCGTGATGTTTGGGACAAGTATAGGAGTTTGGAAGAAAGGCTCAAGGCAATCGAAGGCACTAAAATCTTCTTTGCATTAAGTGCCAAGGAGCTCAGTCTGGTGCCCGATCTGGTTCTACCTCTGAAGTTTAAGGTACCAGATTTTGAAAAATACAATGGAACGGGATGTCCAAGAACGCATCTTGTCATGTTTTGCCGAAAAATGACGAGTCACGTGAATAAAGATAAGTTGCTAATACACTGTTTCCAAGACGACTTTGGTGGATCGGCTCTTCGATGGTATAATCAACTTAGTAGAGAAAGGATCCGATCATGGAAAGACTTAGCATCAGCATTTTGTGAACAGTACAAGCATGTGTCTGACATGGTGCCTGATCGGTTGACTCTGCAGATGATGGAAAAGAAGCCGACAGAAACTTTTAGGCAGTACGCGCAGAGATGGAGGGACATCTCGGCACAAGTAGAACCCCCTTTAACCAAAACTGAAATAGCGGTTCTTTTCATCAACACTTTGAAAGCGCCATTTTACGATAAGCTGGTAGGAAGTGCTACGAAAGACTTTGCGAACATTGTAATATCCGGGGAACTTATAGAGAGTGCCATCAAAAATGGAAGGATGGAAGGCCCCGAGAGCTCAAAAGGGCAGCACCCATGAAGAAAAAGGAGCCAGAAACCCATGTGGTGGGAATAGGAAGCCACTATGCTTCTAATTCGTACCCAACTCAACCATGACCTCGATATCACCCACCTCTGAATTTTACATACTTGGGAGTGTTTTGAGCAATGGGACAGTGGAAGAGATCCGTGTACTTTTAAAGCTAATCTAAAGTAATATTCAAAACATACTTATTGCCTTAAGACCTAGAGGTGATAAGTCTTCTTTTGAGAAATAGGTTTCGGTCCAAGATTTTTATTTCAATGAAATGCATCTTTTTGAGTAAATTTTCTTCTATTTATAGATTCTTTTATTATTTGGATTTTTATTCTTTTATTTTACACTCATGATCATCCTATACAAATAATCATCCTTAGAATAATTTATTCTCTGGAATTTACCTTCGCACCCACAGCAGGTCCTCAAATATCAATGTTACGAGCGACGCTGTTACTAACTCCCTTTGGAGCAAGATATGTGTCTAGAAGGATCTCTGGACTTCGAAAATGACAGAGATTGCGTCTATCTTACGACTCGTGAAGGATGACAGAATGAGACAAAAGATAGACCCTAACTTACAAAGGGTCAGCAGACATTTTGAGCTTAGGAAAGAGATAAAGATCGAAACCTAGCCCGCTGCAGAAATAAGGCAAGACTATTGAGTTCAAGGATGTTTTCACATGATCATATTAAGACGCACTTAGGAACATCTTGAAAGAGGTCCACAAGGGTGTTTAAGGAACACATGAAAGTGGTTCTGTAATAGCCAGGCTCATCAATGAGGATCGGATGCTGTTGGTTCACCATGGGAAAGGAATGGCATCAGTTATGACGTTAAGACTCACGTGTTTCTTTCACAAACTTTTCAATACGTGGGGCATATATGTTCTGGGGATGATCACGTAAAAAGCTTCTAGTCGACATCATCGTCGTGGCCGTCAATTGCTTCACTAAGAAGGTGAATGTAGCTTCATATACCAATATTTTAAAGTCGACAGTCATGAAAAGAAAAAAAAAACAAAAACAAAAACAAGAAAAAATAAAAAAGAGAGATCAAATGCGCAACTGTACAATGTCATATCACAACAAAGGTTGCCAAAAGAAAAATACAAAAATAAAGAAAAGTTATGAAAGGTGACCGAGACTTGTAAATATTGGCATAAGAAGCTACCTTTTACTCTTTGTGCTTATTAAAGTTGACTAGGACCTTCACTTGAGCATTAGAGGTGGTTCTGTCTGTGCAAATTAAGATTCTTTTTCTCCAAGCTTTGATTGAATCAAGAATTGGATGAAGTAAATTGTCTTCATTAAACTTGACTGCAGAAAAGGGTTTGAAGGTCAAACGTGTATGATGCTGAGTTATGACGGAAATGGTTCACCCAAAGGAATTTCATAGTAAGAACTGGGTATTGCAGAAGATCCTTCCCTATACGAAAGGATTTCAAAGGGAAATGGATGCTTAAGAATTTTATGAGGCCAAGGAGGCTTTCCCCGAAAGAACACTGATCCAATCCTAAATTCGGATTCAATCCAGAAATACTTGAAAAGGAGAGGCCAAGGTGAAAACCCACAAAGGGCGCTTTGTGACCTTCATTCATTCAAAAAAGAAAAAAAAAGGAAGCAAAAAAGAAAGAAAAGAAAATGGAGAGGTCAAGGTGAAAACCCGTAAAGGGCACCTTAAGACCAAAGGGGTTTTGAGTTGAAAACCTGAAAAAGGCAGCTCAAATTTTGTTCAAAGGTGAGGCATATGGTAGTCTTGCTATACTTGAATTGACAGTGAAGAAGTATGCCGTGTCTTGGGGCATCGACAAAGTACGCTGAATCCCCTAAACACATGTTGAACTCAAAAGGGTCTCAAAGGAGTTTGTACAGAGAAGCTTAGGCTGCGATATTTGGGGCACTTAGCTTTCCATCTTACCCATTTCTGAATTCATCTTTGATTATCTTATTCTTTTCAAAATGCGCTTCAAATAAACTCACATTTGCTCTCATTGTTTAACTTGTTTGTTTCGAGCTATGCTCTTAGTCAATTTTCTTCTTGTCCATAAATATAATCTCTTTCAAGCATTCGCATTGAAATAATTATTAATGGACTAATCATATTTTCATAAAAGGAGTTTCGCGTATTACTCTGAGAGCTTCTAAATAGTACAGGAACCTGAAACCAGTCGATTGTTTAAGAGCTCACCAAGTGTAAGGGTTGGAAATATTCGAGCTCAAATTGAGTTTATTTCCTTGGATTTTCTATCAAGAAAAATTAGTCGAGGGAACAAGTTACAGATCATACACTCTTCAGTTATAGCAGGATACAGATCCTATGGCCAGGAATTACAGTGGAATGGTTTAAAGATAGTGCCAACCTTGTGTCCCCAAATTACAGTGGAGCAAGCTGGTTAAGCAGAATGCGATTAATTCTTCGAGTTTTGGGTCAAGATACCAGCGGAGCAATAGGGTAGCGTACTATGTCAGTGATAGGGCCCTGAGAGACAATGAGTGATGACGTCTTAAGTTTTTTCAAAACAAAAAAAGAAGAAGAAGACATATCAGGATAAAGACCCGAAAGGGCGTCCTAATGAAGCATATTTGAACCCAAGAAGTAAAACGATTCAAGCAGTGAGTCAAACAGCAAGACTACATATTTGAAGCATTTTCAGTAGTCCAAAAATTTCTACGCAAGAAGCCATGCTCGGAAAGATTCTTGATTAAGAAATATGGAAGAGTTCATGCGTTGAACATATAAAGGATTACCCGGATAAGAATTTGATAAGCACAAGAGCCTCCAAGCAAGAACAAAGTTTAACGAGGGGCAAAAGAGTGATATCTGAGAAACGTTGATTACTCGTGAATTTTGAAGACGAGTACGAGGCCTGAAGAGAAAGTCGAGAATCAAAGCAATGAACGCAGATCCTCAACAATCACGGCAAGAAGGATATACGACAAACATGCTTGAGGAGCACTGCATAATCATGTAGGCATAAAGGCATTTAAGACAAACATGTGCATATCATGATAACATCATGCATGGCATATACAGGTACTCCAGCAGAGCAAGAAATCTTGAATGATAGTTGTACTGAACCAAGGGAAAGACACCTGAGTTCTACCAGATGACAGGTGTCGGTATTTTGATATTTTTTTTATTCATGCTTTTCAAGGAAAATCAACTCATATTGCGAGAGGTGAGTTGAGCCTCAAGACACGTTGAGGTAATTCCAATTTTTGTTTTTCAAAAATCAATTCATATTGCAAGAGGTAAGTTGGGCCTCAGGTCACGCGCTGAGGTATTTTTAATTTCTGTTTGTCAAAAAAATCAACTCATATTGTGAGAGGTGAGTTGAGCCTCAAGACACGTTGAGGTAATTCCAATTTATGTTTCAAAAATCAACTCATATTGCGAGAGGTTAGTTGAGCCTCGGGGTACGCCGAGGTATCTTCAATTTCTGCTTTTCAAATTCTGCTTTTCAAAAAAATCAACTTATATTGCGAGAGATGAGTTGAGCCTTAGGCCACACACTGAGGTATTTTTAGTTTATGTTTCAAAAATTGACTCATATTGCGAGAGGTGAGTCAAGCTTCGGGGCACGCTGAGGTATTTTTAATTTTTGTGTTTTAAATCAACTCATATTGCGAGAGGTGAGTTGAGCCTCGGGGCACGCTGAGGTATTTTCAATTTTTGCTTTTCAATCCATGCTTTTCAAGAAAATCAACTCATATTGCGAGAGGTGAGTTGAGCCTCAAGACACGTTGAGGTAATTTCAATTATTTTGTCAAAAATCAACTCATATTGCGAGAGGTGAGTTGAGCCTCGGGGCACGCTGAGGTAGTTTCAATTTCTGTTCTTAGTTTATGTTTTCAAAAAAATCAACTCATGTTGCGAGAAGTGAGTTGAGCCTCAGGGCACGCTGAGGTATCTTCAATTTCTGCTTTCCAATTTCTGCTTTTCAAAAAAATCAACTCATATTGCGAGAGGTGAGTTGAGCCTCGGGGCACGCCGAGGTGTTTCCAAATTCTCTTGTTCAAATCTTGTTTTTATTTTTTACTTTTCCAAAATCAAACTCATATTGTGAGAGGTGAGTTGAGCCTCGGGGCACGCTGAGGTATCTTCAATTTCTGCTTTCCAAATTCTGCTTTTCAAAAAAAATCAACTCATGTTGCGAGAAGTGAGTTGAGCCTCGGGGCACGCTGAGGTATTTTCAATTTCTGCTTTCCAAATTCTGTTTTTCAAAAAAATCAACTCATGTTGCGAGAAGTGAGTTGAGCCTCGGGGCACGCTGAGGTATTTTCAATTTTTGTGTTTTAATTTCTGTTTTTCAAGAATCGACTCATATTGCGAGAGGAGAGTTGAGCCTTTTAATTTCTGTTTTTCAAAAAAATCAATTCATATTGTGAGAGATTCAATTCATATTGCGAGAGATGAGTTGAGCTCAGGATCACATGCCGAACAAGAATAAAGATTGAAGCTAATGAAAGACACCAGACTTGGTCTCCTCGAAGCTGTAGTGGAGCAGGTCAAAAGTTGCAAGTCTCGTCTCCTTGAAGTGGTAGTGGAGCTGATCGAGGATACCAAATATTGCCTTTCTAGAGTTACAGAAGACGAAGATCACAAATTTTATCTCGTTGAAGCGATAGAATAGCAGATTGAAGTTGTAGATCTCATCTTTCTGAAGTTGCAATGAAGCAGATCGAAGCTACAAGGCATATGTTAAAAAATGCAGTGGATTGAACCAAAGCTACAAGATACGGTGGACTGGAAGAAGAATACTTGGACAAGTAGAGCACCAATGAAGTAAAGACTCAGCAAGACTGGGCAAAATTGGCCTTTCATTAGGTCTTTGCTCTATTCCCGTTTCACGACAATGAGCAAAGAGGGGCAGCTGTTGCAGGCCAATTTTGGCCTATCAAAATTAAACTCATTTAAAATCCACTAACCCAAACAGACCCAACAACCAAACCCAATAACCCACCCACTAAGCCCAAACTACAACCCACTAAGCCCAAATACAACCCAATATATATCAGCCTACCCAATTTTACACCTACCCAAAATATTTAAAAAAAACCTTACAAATTAAACCCCAAACCCAATCAAATCCCAAAACCCAATAATCAAGCCCAACCGAAACCCTAGTCCCTTAATCAGCCGAACCTACCCCCCACTTTCGGCTCCCACTTGTTTCTGCCCCTAACAACCCCTGAGCACCCCATACCGACTGCCACCTGCTCCACCGTGCCCATCCCCTGCAAGATGAAAAGAAGCACGCAAACAGAAAGAACGAAAAAAAAGATTTGTAAAGGGTTATATAAAACCCGAATAAAGATGTAAAAGGGGGAATTTTTTTGATCAATAAAGAGGATATTTTTAAGAAGAAAAAAATCAAAAGACAGTACAAAAACAGCATCAATCCAGTGACGAAAATACGAGCATCAAACAGTTAAGGGTTTTTTTCATTCTCTATTTTTAATTCCATTTTCATACTTAGTTTCCTACATCTAGATATATATTATAAACGAAAAAACAAAAAATATATAATAAAAAATATAAAAATTAAATAAAAAATTAAATTTTTTTACCTTTCCGCCACCACAGCGTGGTGATGATCCATGCGGCCGTGGATCGGACGGTGGCACGCCCCCTTTGGCCGTGAGCTTCCTCTCTCTCCTCTCCCCCTCTCCTCTCTCTCTCCTTTCCTCCTTTTTTTTTTTTCTCTCTTCTCTTCAAATGATTTTTGTCAAAAATTGGCCTTATATAGCCCTCCAAAGCGACATCGTTTTGGGGGTTGCCTTTACCCAAAAAGACGTCGTTTTGGCCATGCCCGATCCGACCCGACCCATACCCGCTTAGGATCGCGTGTTTTCAAAGGAGGGGCTAATTGCACTTTTAGCCCCTCCGCTTTTTATCACTTTGAAATTAGATTTTTGTTATTTATAATTTAGCCTGTAATTTATTGTTCTTTTCGATTTAGTCCTTCATTTATTACGTGTTTTACAATAGTTGAGAAAATTGCATTTTCGATCCCCCTACGTTTCACGCGTGTTCAAATAAGTCCTTCCTCTTTCTTTTTATTTCGAATTCACCCCAAAATTTCATTTTTAATTCGAATTTGGTCCTTTTTTTAAAAAAATTAAGCTGTTTTATATTATCTTTGTTGTTTTATTGTATTTTAAATATTATTTATATTATATTTATTACTATATTTTATTAATATCATTATTATGTCTATTATCAATATTTTATTTGGTTACATATATATGTATATTTATTTTAAAATGTCTCATTTTTACTATTACATATATATATATATATATATGTGTATTTATTTTTATTATATTTATTATTAATATTATTGATTTTCACTTAGTATTTATATATGTGTCTACATGTACATATTTATGTAATGTACCAATGCTTTTCTTTTCATATTATTTTTAATATACATTATATATTGTATATATTTATATATATTATATATATTTTTAATGTTATGTATTGTATATTTCTTTACTATTTATATATTTTTATGTTGTTGTAGGTATATTTTTTTATATTATTAGTTATGTATTTTTTTGTTATATACTATTTCATGTATGTATTTTTTAATATATTATCCTTATTATTTGTATTGATATTAGTATATGTTTTATTATATGTGTATATATATCTTTAATATATATATATATAAGCACATATTTATGTAACATTATTAATATTTGTTCTCAACATTATTATTATGTATATGTTATGTAAACATTTTAACATTATATTATATATCTATTTATATATATTACGTATATATATACCTTTTAATATTATGTTTTTATATCATGTATATATTTTAAATACTATATTGTATATATATAAATATGTATATCCTTAGTACCATATTACGTATATATTATGTATATGCTTATTTTTACCCCTATTACATTCATTATTAATACATTTTTTTTATCATACGTATATATATATATATACCCCTTTTTAATATTTTTTTTATATATATGTATATATTATATTTTATCGTTGCTAGTTATGTATTATTACTATCTCATGTATATACTTCAAACACCATATATGTAATATATTTCCAACACTATATATATATATATATATACATATATTTTACATATATACTCTTAATTATCCTTGTATGTATATTCATTGTATTCTCATTGTATTCTCGTATACGATACTATTGTTACATTTAATATCGCGTACATTGTCATTATTTTTAAATATCATTGTTGTATGTATTATGTGCCATGATGTGTTTCCAACTATTATCTTTCGTTTTCCGTCCATTCTTGTATATTTCCCTTTGTTCATTATTTTAAAATATCTATTCGTGTTTTTATTAATTTCAATACGTAAGGCAATATATCGATTTGACACCATGTCGTTGATTTCATCGCTATGTTGGGTGAACATCAGTCGACTCGCGTGAAGACGGTATATCCTTCTCAAAAAAATTAAAAATTTAAAACTTCTCGTCTTCTTTTAATCGGATCATGACTGAATCTTACATTGAACTCGTATTTTTGAAAATCGAGACAACACATGTTTATGAGATACCAATTTTGGGCGTCGCGAGGGTGCTAATACCTTCCTCCTCGCAGAATCGACTCGAACCTAATTTTTTCTCGGCTTTTAACGTAGACCTTAACTCGGCCTTTTTCTTGCTTTTAAAAAAGAAATCTAATAGGTGTCCGATCACACCTAGAAAAAGGATCGGTGGCGACTCCCGGTTTATTTTAAAACCAAATTTCAATTTCCAATTTTTTTCAATAAATCGCCACAATTAGCAACCGAACGAAAGTAAAATTTTTACGTCGCTACAGCTGGCGACTCCACTGGGGAGGTCCTTTTTGAGAGTCAAGTCGAATAAACACGTTTTGTCAAAATTTTCAAATTTCCTCGTTCAAGTAAATATTTGGTCGTGATTCAAAATCTCGTCTTCAAAAATCCATGCATTTGCATCATGTTGTAAATATTTCTTCAAACTTGTTATTTGTTTGTTTTTCCGTTTTCAGTTTTTATGGTTTTAATTCTGGTTTATTTCTTTAAATAAAACATAAAAGTTTGTGAGTTTCTCCCCACACACCGTGCACTTGCATTTTGCATAACATGAGCTCTATACCCGGGCTCCGTCCGTTTAAGTGAAAGTAAACACTACGCCTTCGTGAGTTAACTCATCCCTCCGCACAGGCTAGTGAATACTTTCGGGTTACATATGACTTATGCTTTCGTGAGTTAACTTATCCCTCCGCATAGGCATAAGTAAATGTAATCCCTCGAATTGAACTCGTGAGCCTGTGATAGGCTATGACCGAGGCTTCGTACTAATCTTAACAGACAATAGTACGGGTAATTCGAGTACCTATCTAGAACCAAAACTGCATGTAATGAACTATATGAGCCATTCGACTAGAGCCATGCTGAACCTCCGTCCATTTACTAGTCACCGAAATAAGTACACGGAAAAACACATCTTACCTTCTGTTTCTTTTACATTTACGCTTTCTATGCAATGGGATCGAGTCCATTAGACCAAGTAGCTTAATTTGTTAAATTTTCCACAATTTTTCTCTGTTCATATGTGTTGTGCTAACCAATGTTGTTTGTCTGTATTTATATTTTTCATCATGCATCATTGGCATCTTGTTAGAAAGGGTTGATTAGAGATTGGTTGCCAAAAAATGGGTTTCTGATGGAGGAGTAAATTACACGAGTACCCGAAATGTTGTGTAATAGACTCTTTTGATTAAAGAAATGCCTTAATAAGGGCTATCTTGAAATTAACACCAAATTTTTACATATTCATTCATGACTGACATTAATTTGACATTCATTTATTCATCCATTCATTGCATGTACATGTCCCTTAATCATTCACTGAGGCTGAAACCGTATGATCTCTGATCGTGACGCCATTCACGAGTTTCGAATCACGTCATTGGTATAAGACGTGGCTAAGAGCTAGAACTATGGAGGCCGAATTCAATGAGAGAATTGAAAGAATAGAAAGGGCCCAAAGAGAATTGCAAGAACAGTTGGCCAAATCACAGCAGGAAACGAGAGATCTGATGGTAAGATCTCGGGAGGAATCACTCGAGCAAAGGGATCGGATGGCCAAAATGATAGAGATGATGTCACTTTAGTTAAAGGAAGGGACTTATGCAGAGTTCGACGTTATAGAACCTCGATCGAGAGTTAATCATGATCGGGATCCGCGTTTATCCCCAAGATTCACCCCATCTCACGTTCATGTAACACAAAGGGGATGTCCTCAAAGGGAACCTGAAGGCCTGGAGCAACGACCTGTACCACATACTCATCCAGGGCAAGATATAACTGTATCAAACCCCGAGTTAATCCTGTTGATCCCAATATTCCAGATTTGGATGACCCGGTGAGAGAGATAGCCAAGTTGAAATTAGACGATCATGATGTTTGGGACAAGTATAGGAGTTTGGAAGAAAGGCTCAAGGCAATCGAAGGCACTAAAATCTTCTTTGCATTAAGTGCCAAGGAGCTCGATCACCGTGCCCGATCTGGTTCTACCTCTGAAGCTTAAGGTACCAGATTTTGAAAAATACAATGGAACGGGATGTCCAAGAATGCATCTTGTCACGTTTTGCCAAAAATGACGAGTCACGTGAATAAAGATAAGTTGCTAATGCTAATCTGCTTTGTTTCCAATACGACTTGGTCGGATCGGCTCTTCGATGGTATAATCAACTTAGTAGAGAAAGGATCCGATCATGGAAAGACTTAGCATCGCATTTTGTGAAGCAGTACAAGCATGTGTCTGACATAGTGCCTGATCGGTTGAATCTGCAGATGATGGAAAAAAGAAGCCATGAAACTTTTAGGCGATGACGCGCAGAGATGGAGGGACATCTCGGCACAAGTAGAACCCCCTTTAACCAAAACTGAAATAGCGGTTCTTTTCATTAACACTTTGAAAGCGCCATTTTACGATAAGCTGGTAGGAAGTGCTACGAAAGACTTTGCGAACATTGTAATATCCAGGGAACTTATAGAGAGTGCCATCAAAAATGGAAGGATGGAAGGCCCCGAGAGCTCAAAAGGGCAGCACCCATGAAGAAAAAGGAGCCAGAAACCCATGTGGTGGGAATAGGAAGCCACTATGCTTCTAATTCGTACCCAACTCAACCATGACCTCGATATCACCCACCTCTGAATTTTACATACTTGGGAGTGTTTTGAACAATGGGACAGTGGAAGAGATCCGTGTACTTTTAAAGCTAATCTAAAGTAATATTCAAAACATACTTATTGCCTTAAGACCTAGAGGTGATAAGTCTTCTTTTGAGAAATAGGTTTCGGTCCAAGATTTTTATTTCAATGAAATGCATCTTTTTGAGTAAATTTTCTTCTATTTATAGATTCTTTTATTATTTGGATTTTTATTCTTTTATTTTACACTCATGATCATCCTATACAAATAATCATCCTTAGGGACCACTAAATCTTCATCTAGCCCTGGCATGTCCTGGTATGACCATGCGAAAACATCTTTGTACTCGCGGAGTAAAGCGATCAAATTATGCCTGGTGCTCTCTGAAATAGAAGTCCCAATCTTCACTTCTTGTTTCCTTTCTTCAGTGCCCAAATTTATTGTTTCCACAGATTCTTCATGAGGAAAAATCTGTTTATCCTCTTGTTCCAACATTCTTAACAATTCAAGAGACGAGACGTAATCTTCAGCATTTTCTCCGGCTTCAAATTCTCCTAAACAAATAGCCTTCTCAAAATTAATTTCAAGATTCGTAACGGGCTTATTCATGTCATCGATATCTGAGCACCTGAAAGTTGAATGGAAAAGGAAACTATAGAGGGGCATCCAAGTATTGGAATCAACAAACGAAATGTTATGTCATGGTATAAGGCAAATGTAAAGATAGGCTATGAAATGAGAAAATGATTATGAAATTAGCGATACTGCGAAAAATCGTGACAAAATGCATCTTCATTGATATTCATTTGAATGATAAAGAGCGAATGCAAGCTCTTATAAAAGAATTCTATTATATCTAAGGACACAATAGAATGTTAACGTTTGAGCATTACTCTGAAGATTTATAAACTACAAGAAGGTCCTCGGCAGTCCAATTGTTCAACATGAAACCAGGGGGACAAGGGCGTATCCTTGAGACGTCTTTACTCGCATCAGCCCTTTTGTCAATAACATTTATACTGACATTTTGAAGATCCTTTTCAATTAACCACAGCGTGTTTCGTGGACCATCTTGTCCAGGGTACATCATTCCCGCAGATGTAAATGTTTTTGACAAAGGAGGGTACTCTATTGGTTCCCACTCTGGTTCTCGACCCAAAGTTCTTGTAATCCTTCTCTCTTGATCCTTCTTCCACTTTTTTCTTCTTTGACGTGCGTCTGGCTAGAACCTCAAATCGTATCGGGCCTTGTGGTGCACTGGTTTTAGATCCCTGACTATTCCTTGCAGATATCTGTCTAAACCTCTTCTCGCTCGAGCTCCCCTTCCTACAGTCAACTTGACACTCATTCTGGTATTTCTTGACAGTTTTGGCACCAGAATTCTATTTCCCTCAGCGACGAAAGTGGAATTGATGAATTCAAGGGATCAAAAGGAACATTTCACTGCGTCTTTGCTTACTTCAAGGTATGGCACATCAGCAGAGATAGATGCGACAATGTCTTCTTCTCCCTCGACAGTGACCAAACAACCGTCCATGATAAATTTCACCTTTTGATGGAGGGATGATGGGACTGCTCCAGCAGAATGGATCCAGGGTCTTCCCAAAAGGCAGTTATATGAGGGTGTAATGTCCATGACTTGGAACTCGACATCATAAATGTAAGGGCCCACTTCCAAAGGGATTGAAATTTTTCCCATGACTTCACGCCTCGTCCCGTCAAATTCCCTTACCGTAGAATGACAAGGCCTTAAATAGGACAGATCCATTGGAATTCTGGAAAGCGTGGCTAACGGCATGACGTTGAATGCTGACCCATTATTGATGAGCACGTTCGGTATTATGTAGCCTTTACAGCGAGTCGTAATATGTAGTGCTTTCACTGAACCTCTACCATTTGGCGGTATCTCATCATCACTAAAAGAAATAAAATTGTCCACATGCAGATTGTTTACCCACCTATCAAGCTTCTCAACAGATATATTGTTGGCTACATAAGCTTGATTTAACACATTCAATAAAACATTCCGGTGTGGTTCTGAATTTAACAGTAGAGATAAACTGAGATTCGTGCTGGCTGCTTACTCAATTATTCTACCACACTATACTCACTGTGCTTGATAAATTTCAAGAATTCCTGAGCTTCTTTCTCATTTACAGGCTTTTTAGTTTCTTGCACGGGTGGAATTTCTTGCTCGACTTCGACTTCGTGCATCACTACTTTCCCTTTTTGCTTCAAGTCACTACTTTTCTTTGTCGGCTTAATCTCTTTGGAATAACAACGCCCACTGCAGGTAAAATGGCCTACTTTCCCAATGTCTTCAGTTGCGGCTTCGAGCTTTTCACCTTCAGGTGCGACGATGTTAACATCATACCTCCACGGTACTGTTTTATTGTCCTTATAAGGGAAAGGAGATGGTACTTCGATTATCACTTTTGGTTTCACCGGCTCCTTCTTCGCGTCATAATAGATTATTAACGGTCGGTCAGCGTTATATGGAAAACTTGACGATTGATCGTCAGAGGCACATATTTCTCCACTATCGGCCTCTTTGGCTTTACAAAAAATCCCAATCTCCTTATTATCCATCATATTTTGCAGTAAACTTCTGAATTCCTCACAGGACTGAATGTCGTGCTCCCCAATACCATGGATCTCGCAAAAACTGTGACTTTTTGCATTTTTTCCTTCGAATACTCCGTCAAGACGACAGAGCAACCTTTTTTTAACTAGTACCTCCCAGATTTTCTGCAGAGGTGCTCTTATTTCAGAAACCCATCTTCTACTTTTCTGTTCGTCTTCTTCTCCTACTGCACTCACATTCCCTTCGGTGTGGTTTGGGAATGGATTCCCGGTCGTACCGCCAGTACCATCAAATCGTAAAATGCCCGCATCAATGAGTCCTTGAACTCTTTTTTTGAAGGTAAGACAGTTCTCCGTAGAATACCCCTGATTCCCGGCATGGTATACACAACTAGCGTTTGGATCGTACCATTTTGGGTATGAAGGTTTAAGGGGTGCCATGTAATGGGGAGATATTAATTGTTTCTCTAAGAGTTTTGGGTACAATTCCCCATACGACACAGGGATAGGAGTAAATTGCGGTCTCTCGGGATTAGGCTTTGCTGGTCTTGGTTCATTTCTGGGTTGGCTTTGAGCGGGTACCGTGTTTTGTGGGAAAGTGGTAACGAGTCTCTGGTTGTTTGTGGCATATACGGGGTAGGAAGGAGGTGGTGCTTGGTAGTAAGGGTTTTGAGGGGGATAATAGAAATTTAAAGGTGGATAATTTCGAGGTCAGGGTTGATTTGAGTATGGATTAGGGGTATAACGGCTTCCCATTCCCACCATGTAGGCTTCTGGTTCTTTCTTCTTCATAGGCGCTGCCCTTTTTGAACCTTCTAAACCTTCCATTCTACCGCTCTTGACGGCATTCTCTATGAGCTCACTGGATATTATAATATCCGCAAAATCCTTCGTGGCACTTCCCACTAGTTTGTCATAAAACGGCACCTTTTAGGTGTTGATAAAGAGAACAGTTATCTCCGTTTTTGTTAGTGGAGGTTCCACTTGGGCCGAGACGTCTCTCCATCTCTGCGCATACTGTCTGAAGGTCTCTGACGGCTTTTTCTCCATCATTTGCAAGGTCATCCGATCTGGCACCATATCTGACAAATGCTTGTACTGCTCGCAGAATGCTGATGCCAAGTCCTTTCAGGATCGAATCTTTTCTCTACTAAGTTGGTTGTACCACCGAAGAGCTGACCCTGTTAGACTATCTTGAAAGCAATGTATAAGTAGCTTATCCTCGTTCACATAACCGGTCATTTTTCGATAGAACATGATGAGATGTGCTTTTGGGCACCTTGTCCCATCATACTTTTCAAAATCAGGCACCTTGAACTTCGGAGGCAAAATTAGATCAGGTACCAAACTGAGTTCTTTGGCACCTAGTGTGAAGAAGACTTCAGTGCCTTCTATCGCTTTGATTCTTTCCTCTAGACTCCTATATTTTGCGTCATGATTATCCAATTTCAACTTGGCTACCTCTGCTGGGTCGTCCAAATCTGGAACTAGTGGATCAGCAGGACTAGCCCTTGGGTTCGACGCGAACATTCCTTGCCCCAAATTAGTGGGTGGAGTAGGTGGCATAGGTCGTTGTTCTAAGCCTATGGGTTCCCCTTGAGTATATCCTCTTTGTATTGCGTGGGCATACGGTGGAGTGAATCCCGGGGGATAGAGTGGATCCTGATCGTGGTGAATTCTTGATTGAGATTCCATAACGTCAGGGTTCTACATGGGCCCTTTTCCTTTGACCAAAACCGACATCATTTCCATCATTTTGGTCATTTGATCTTTCTGTTTAAGTGATTCCTCTCGAGACCTCAACATCAAGTCTCTTGTCTCTTGCTGCGATTTGGCCAGTTGCTCTTGTAATTCCTTTTGAATTCTTTCCATCCTTTCGATCCTTTCGTTGAATTCGGCCTCCATTACTCTAGCTTGTCGGCGCATTTTATATGAATGACGTGATTCCAGTCTTGTGGTATTACAACTGCGAATTGTATGTTTTATCTTCAGCGACCGAGTATGGGATATGCAATGTATGAATGAATGCATGAATGAATGCATGAATTTCAAAATGTTAGTTATGAAAGGAATGCAAAAAATCGGTGTTGATTTCAAGATAGCCCTTATTTAGGCATTTCATTCATCAAAAGAGTTCATTACAAAACATTTTGCCGTTTCTTATTCAACTATTACACAAACTTTCTAGCTATATTGCCGTATTTCTTAACTCGCCCTAAGAACTCCGATATGCTTGATCGTTGGCTTGGCGGGAATTGGCAACTGAGATTCTCTGCTTCATCCGATAATTGTACCATGTGCATGGCTACTCCACGAATCTCATTGATCTAATAGCTAAGTTGCATTTCTTTTTCTTGGAGACCCTCTTCGTAAGCATGAACATCTCTATCATACTGATTATTCTTTTCTTCCAAATCCTTCAAGAGAGTATCTAGCTACTGTTGACGATCTTGCAGCGTACCTTCTAAATCCCGTATCCTCTCTTTTAGCTCTTGACATTTAGATCGACTAGTCATTACCTCAGCAGACATAGCTTCACATTCGGTGTTCTTTTTCCTTAGCTCCATCATAGCCCGCGTAGCCTTTTCTTCCTCTTTCTTGGCTTTTCCTTTCCAAAATTCCATTCCACCTTTGTTGTTGCTTATTTCTTCTTTCCATTCTGCCGACGACTTACCCAGCCCGCTATTCTTTATTGTGCCTCTTAACTTCTTATTTTCCATATGAAGATCTCTTAAGTCATTTCTTATGACTTCAACCTCTTTTTGCACTTTCTCGGTTCTGAATCTTTCAATCTGGACGTCGATCTTCAATTGGTAGCTTTCTTCTTGAAGGGCACTAAGGTCTCGAGACATCTTGGCCTTTTCTCGTTCAAATTCTTGTCTTGCCATTTCTAGCTCAGACGGCATTTCCTCCGAGAAAGGATTCTGGACAGTATAGTTTGTTGATGAGATTTACTGACTATTTACCCGTTGCTTCCTCCATATGTCATAATCTTGGGTTAGGGTATCAGCATATAGGGCCAATTCCATCAGATGAACTTTCTTCCAAGATTTTGCAGTGTCTCGAACCCTCTTTATATATCCCTCACCCGTAAAAGCAAATTCGGACTGCGCTAATCCTCCAGTGGCGGGTATGAATTGTCGTGAAGAAAATTACCTTTTGACTAAAAGTGGGGCATATCCAATTCCTCCCCATAATCCGAGTAGTAGCACCCAGTCTTGATCTCCGACCCTGTATAGTAGAACTGAAGGACGTATCCACGAAGCTTTCCACGTTATGTCTTCAGCGCGAAGGTTCTGAAAAACTGAGACCCAATATTACTCAGTGACTTCCTTAGGCCATCCTTTCTTGAGGTAAGCTTCTAACGGGGCAAATGTTTTTGAAAACATATGGAACGGTGTGCGCTCTACTTTCCAGAAGTGGCTCAAAATCCAAACATTGAGCAACTGCGCGCATCCAATAAATTGCCCCTCCCCTTTCCTTCGACAACTACTCAGGGATCTGAAGGTCTCGGCTAGGATAGTCAGGACAGGGTTGATTCCTTGTTTTAACCTTTCAAAGAAATCCACTACTGCCACTTCAAGATGTCTGAGAACTTTCGAGAAAATAACCAAACCGTAAATGGCCAAAGCGAATAGATTTACCCTTTTCAGCATGTCAGGATGGTTCAGAACCAAATCTCATAGGGAGGACCATGGAATGCAAATGGTTTCATTCTTTTTCTTTATCTGTTTCTCAGCCCACGCGTCAGTCATGTCCGTCAATCTCACTAACTTTTTCTTGAAGGTTAACTGCTTAGGTTCTTTCACATATATCTTATAGGGTTGTACATTATTGACACGAAGCAGAGCAGCGTACTCTTCTATAGTCGGGGTCATGTCTTCCTGGTTGAAAGTAAAACACTGATAGGCCAGATCCCAAAATCTGATCATGGCTTGAATCAAACGCTCGTCTACGTTGATGGTAATCAGGTTGGCTATATCTCCGTACCTTTCAGCAAAGATACCCCTAGTGTCCAAGTCCCACTGATTCCAAATCCGAACCAAGTCTTCGAGGTTGTTTTGGCGGACATTCACAGTTACGTACTCGGGCAGATTGGCAATACATCCCTCCACTAGACTATCCCCTTTTTCTTTTTGAGTTTTTAGAGACCAGTCCCGGACTACGGCATTTTTCTCGGTTGTTGGTATAATTAACTCTTCCATTAGAAACCCCTTTTTTGGCAACAGATCTTTAGTCAACACCTTTCTAATATGATGCCTATAATGCATGATGAAAAATAATAAAGCAAAGACAAACAAACTTGATTAGTAATTTAATACAGGCAGAAAAACATGGAGAATTCAACAAATCGAACTACCCGATCTAGTTTATTAAACAGACCTAATCCCCTTGTATAGAAAGTGAAAATGCAAAAGGCTACAGGCGTTCCTCCCGTGCACTTATTTTGGTGACTACTAAACGGACGGAAGTTCGGCATGGCTCTAGTTAGGTGGCTCATATGGTTCATTACATGCGGTTTTGGTTCTAGATAGGTACTCAAATTGCCCGTACTATCATCTGCTAAGATTAGTATGAAGCCTCGGTCATAGCCTATCACAGGCTCACGAGTTCAATTCGAGGGATTACATTTACTTATGCCTATGCGGAGGGACAAGTTAACTCACGAAAGCATAAGTCATATGTAACCCGAAAGTATTCACTAGCCTGTGCGGAGGGACGAGTTAACTCACGAAGGCATAGCGTTTACTTTCACTTAAACGGACGGAGCCCGGGTAGAGAGCTCATGTTATGCGAAAATGCAAGTGCACGGTTTGTGGGGAGAAACTCACAAACCTTTACGTTTTATTTAAAAATTAAACCAAAACTAAAACCATAAAGATTTAAAGCTGAAAAACAAACAGATGAACAAGTTAGAAGAGTATATACAACACGATAAAAGTGCACAAAAATTCGAGGATCACGACTAAATGTTGATTTGGACAAGGAACTTTTGAAAATTTTGACAAAGCGAGTTTAATTCCAAACACGACTCTCAAAAATGCGTTGTCCCCAGTGGAGTCGCCAGTTGTAGCGACGTAAAATTTTTTTGTCTCGGTCGCTAATTGTGGCGATTTATCGAAAACTTGGAAATTGAAGTTTGATTTTTAAATAAAAGGGGAGTCGCCACCGATCCTTTTTATAGGTGTGATCGGAAACCTAATAAATTTATTTTTTAAAATGGAAAGAAGGCTGAATTTAGGTCTACGTTAAAATCCAGAGAAAAAATTAGGGTTCGGGAGTCGGTTACGCACGAGGAAGGTATTAGCACCCTCGCGACGCACAAAATTGGTATCTTATAAACATGTGTTGTCTCAAAAATGCTAGTTCAACTTAAATTCCAATCATGATCCGATTTAAAAGACAAGAACTTTCAATTTTTGATTTTGAGAAGGATATACCGTTTTAACACGAGCCGACGAATTCCATCCAACATAGCGATGAAATTTACGACTTAATGTTAAATTGATATATTGCCTCGATTAGTAATTAAAACATAAAAAAAAATTATGAAATAAGAATTTAAAATAAATCAAAGATGCAAACAATGACATTACCATAATGTTAACATAATACTAGAGCAGTAGCAAAACAATAAGAATAATATTTAAAAGAGAAATAAAAACCAAGCATGAATAAATATAAAGTACATTTAGTGATAATAATATAAGGTAATATATACATAAGATAATATGCAAAAATATAATATATGACATATATACATGATGTATGAAAATATAATGCCTAATAGACATGTATGTGCAATATTACTAAATATATACGTACTAGATACAAGTACACATAGTATAATTGAACATATGTAATAATATTAAGAACACTATGGACCAGGAAAATACATTTATACTAATAATAGTAAAGGATGCATGTACACCAAATAATAATATATATAATAAGTAGCAATAGGGAAAATAATAACTACAAAATCAATAATACGACATACACAAATAATACAAATAAGAAAAGTATATATATACATATGATAAAATAAACGTATTAAAATTAATAATAAATACAATATGGGTAAAAATAAATATATACATGATGAATACGTAATGTGGTACTAAGAAAATATATATATATATAATATAGTATTTAAAAATACATACATAAGATGGTATAAAAATGTGTACATAGAAATGTATAAGAAATATATATAACTAGTAATATTAAAAATATATACATAACATATATAGAACATATACAATACATACATACCTTAGAAATGATAATAATAATAATAATAATAATAATAATAATAATAAAACTATTTTGTACACTACACAAATACATACACACATATATATAAATAACAATAGTATTAGAAATATACATATAATAGTATAAAAATATAACTAATAATATTAAAATATATACACAATAATATACAAGAATATATGTAAAATATTTTGTACATGATACATATAATAATATGATGTTAAGAGTATACATACTGAAATATAAATAAAAATATATACACATAGTGTAAAAAAATGTATATAATAGTATTAAAATATATGTATAATATATATATATATATATATATATATATTAAAGAGTGATAATGTTATAAACAACTAAGTACAATACTTTATAAATATATATATATATATATATATGCTAAAATATACACAGATATAATATATACATATAAAGTACACTAATATTTAAAAATAATAATAGTAAATATAATGGTAATATTAAGTATAATAATATGTTACAACAATAATAATAATAAAGCAACAATAATAATATAATAGTATAGTAAAACTAATATTAAAAATACTATTTAAGGACAAAAGACGAAAAAGGATGAAATCGTAATCAAAATAGAATTCTTGGGGTGAAATTAGAAATAAATTAGGAAATTAGACTAAATTACAACGCGCGCGTGAACTGGAGGGACCAAAGGCGCAATATCTCCAAGCCTCTAAAACGCAACATATTAAACTGGGCTAAATTGTAAGACGGATCGAATTTTAGGGCCAAATTAGAAATAACAACAAACCTGATTGTAAAACAATAAAAATGCGGAAGGGCCAATAGCGCAATTAGCCCTTCTGCTGTAAAAACACGCTGATCCTAGTGGAGCGGGTCGGGTCGACCCGACCTGGGTGAAACGACACCGCTTCAAAGACTTAAGTGTGTGGTCTAAAGCGGTGCCGTTCTAGACCCTATAAATACTAAAAACTTTGAAAAAATCATTTGAAGCTTGATTCAGAACAAAAGGGAAGAGGGTGCCAGCGATTTACGGTAGGGTGAGGTGGCACCGCCGATCGTCTCGAGACTACATGCGTGTGTGTGCACACTGCCACCGTCTGTGATGGCGGAAAGGTAAAAAATTTAGATTTTTTTAGTTTTTTTTTTATTTTATTTTTTGCTTAAGAATATATGTGTATGTATATGAACATATATTAGTTAAAAAAGGAAGAAATGCGAGAAAAAAAATAGATTCGAATAAAGAAAGTAGATTTTTCACCTCTTTGATATTGATCTTGATTTGAACTATCTGTGATACTGATCTATGGTTATTTTTTGTTTGAGAATATGTTGTATGTATTAAAACTTGCTGACCCTTTTACAATGTTTGATTCGGCTCTTTATAGCCATCTTACAAGCTGTTTTCTTCTTTCTATTTGTCATTTCTTATTTTAATGCTTTGCAGGTGCTAAGACGGCGGAGGTGACTGGTGGTGCAGGTGGTCAGAGAGTTGGTGCGGCGCTAGTCAGAGGTTAAGTGGCCGGTAGTCAGGGCCAAGTGGGGGGTAGGTTCGGCGCAAGTGGGAAGGGGATAGGTGGCTAGGGTTAGTGGGATTAGGGTTTCTGAATGTTGAGTTTAGATTATTGGGCTGGGGTAGTTGGGCTTCGGGTTTAGTTATTTAGGCTTAGTTTAGGATGAGATGGATATGGGTTTTGGATGTAAAATGGGTTGGTTTAAATTAAGTGGGCTGGCAAAATTGGGTGTGTACAAAGGTGATGTGTGAATAGAGTAAGAAATTAAATTTTTGTACTAGAAAATTTATTTGTCAGAAAATGACAAAAACAGTGGAAAAAAAACCCCTATTTATAGTAGTATAAACTCTCCATAACCTTGCATTTTTGAGATGTGGGATTGTACTACTTCAATAAATCTTCATGTTGCAAAACAATATTTAATAGTGTCTTAAAATTTCAACCTTCAAGTTTTAACAATGATTAAGTCCAAACATAGTTGGAATTTAACCACAATCACAATCTTAGTCATCATATCGATAGGATTCTTAGTGATAGAAATTTTCTGGATCTTTATTCTACTTTTTCCAAAATCTTTCGTACAAAATGATATCAGATGTCAATGTGCTTTGTTTTTGCATGATAAACTTAATTCTTTGCTAACTCAATAGCACTTTGACTATCACAATGTACTTTGACGTACTTCTGCTTAATTTCCAATTCACCAAGCAACCCTTGAAACCAAATTGTATACTCTACTTCTGTAGTAGATAAGACAACTGTTGACTGTAAAGTAGACTTCCAACTAACTGGCTCCTTTGCAAGAGTAAACACATAACCAGTAGTCGATCATCGTTTGTCTAGATCACTAGCATAGCTTGAATCACAATATCCATTCACCCTTATTATCATCCTACTAAAAACTCAATCAAATATCCATTGTACTATGGATATATTGCAAAATCCATTTCATAGCTTGTCGATGCTCCTTTCTTGAATCATGCATATATCTGCTCATAACTCCAATTGTTTATGAAATGTCAAATCTTGTACGTACCATAACATACATTAAGTTAGCAACAATATTTGCATATGATAACTTTAATATGTATTCTCATTCTATATTATTTTTTGGCAACATAGAAATATTAAGCTTGAAATGAAAAGCAAAGGAAATACTAACAGGTTTTGATTTTTTATTCATACCAAAGCATTTTAACAAAATTTCCAGATATTATTTCTAAGTCAAATAAAGCCTCTTCAAGCTTCTATCTCATGTATTGTCTTGAACTTCGCCGGATTTGGCTTTAGCTTTCCATTTTTCTACACCATTTGAGACTAATTCCAATAATAATAATAATCTCCTATTTTAACCCTCATATAAATTCAAACTACTCACTGACCTTAAACACATACCTCAAAACTTCAAACTTCAAATTCTGGAGTGTTACAATAATATTTTTAAATGGAACTAAATTATAAAATTATATATTCACACACATACATATTATATCTTGAGTAGAAAATGTGTCGTTGAGGTAATTGCCTCTCAAATATAAGGTAGAAAATGTGTCGTTGAGGTAATTGCCTCTCAAATATAAGGTCTTAATATATAAGAATGTCTATAGAAGCTGCATGAGAAAAGTAGTTCCACTGGTGAACACATAGTCTAATATAGCAACCTTAGCTTTCCCAAACTTCCATTGTCTGAGAGTCAGATTAGTGGTTTGCAGCATTCACTAGATCTAGTGGCAAGCAATTAGTAAGACTTTCCTAGTTGATACATATACATTTATTCTTTATGGGCACAAATTTCTTCACCTCATTCCAACTCATGTTTAGCTACTCTAGGTTGCTCAAAGCATCTAATAATTCAGTGAAGATCGACAAATAAAATTTAAAATTAAATCACAAAGAATAAATGCAATAACTCAACAATTAATTTGTTTCGTTTAAAGGAAGATTACATATATTAAGTAATTTCACCTTTAATAGTTATTGATCCTTTAAGTTGATTATTCCTTATTCTCAATGACTTTAGATTGAAAAACCCACTAAGCTGTGCCAATAAGTTGTTGTGAAGGAGTTGGAATCCAAATTAAGCTCTTCTAAATTGGTCAAATTAAGTGGCCTCTCACCATCTAAATTGGCCAAATTAAGTGGCCTCTCACCATCTACAAAGCATTTAGATAAGCGGATTTATCACTAATGGAATATTAAATGAGATGTTGGTATGTATATGTAAGAATATGATAAAATGAAACATATCAACACATACCATTGGGAGATTGGAGGCTTTCAATTTTATTGTTACTCAAATTTATTAATTTCAAATTAGATAAATATCATGTGAACTCAATTTTTAAATATTTATTAATTTGAGTTTAAATAAAATAATGAAACTGCATATTTATTTATGATAATTTTATTAATTTAAAAAATATTTATATCATTTAAAAATTTAAAGACTATTTTTGTCATTCATATTTAGTAGTTAATATGAAGTTTGGACTTATTTATATATATAAGTTTGAGCTTATGATTTAGTGGCAAAAGATTTTTTTTTGAGAAAGGATTGTATGAAATTGTGATTTCACGTCATATTTATCTGTTTCCAATATGAGATAACTCAAATTTTTCCTCCTGATTTCCAGTTTTTTCTTTTTGAAAAAATTTAAATCCAACTAAAGTGCTAAAAATCAAGAGGAAAAATTTAATTTATCATTCTCCTATTTGAAAGGAACAGGAATGTGGAACCACAATTTCATATAATCTTTTCTCTCTTTCTTTACGCTAAGGTTTGAAACAATATAAAATTTTTACCACAACATCAATGGCTTGTTTGACTACAAAAATATAGATAGATATAAATTATATATATATATATATATATATATTAATATATATGCTACAATATGTTTATCTGAATGCTAAAAATTGTAAAGCATTATTAAATGTTTTAATCGGTAATGCATGACATTATATATAGTTTTCTCATAATACGCTATCAATTATTACATAACAAAGATATTACATTCTACCTTTAACAACTTTAAAGCAAAGAACCCAAACAAACTTTGAAAAACAATTACATACAAATGTAAACCACCAAAGCACAAGGCTACCCGCTTCTTTTGAAGATGGGAAATCGCAGAAGATTGTCCTCAATAAAATACTGGCAGGTCTTGATGCAGTGTTCAACAAAAGAAAACCATGCTTGACGCCAATAAGGATTTATATACAGGATGAGAACAATAACAAGTAACACAATTACATAAGAAACAAAAAAGGTCACCCAAAAAACATACTTGTCCATTAAACCACTTTCTTCTTCGTTGTCTGAGGTATTTGGTGCTGCTGTCGGGAGTGAATCAAGGTCGATGCAGTTTTTATGCAGGAGAGGCCCACAGAGAAAAGGATTCTCCACATAACTGCTTTCATCAAAGGTTCCAAATTGAGCTATCGGAGACGGAATACTCCCTGACAAATTGTTGTATGACACATTGAAGACTGCTAAGGTGTACAACTCTGTCAATTGAGTAGGGATTCTTCCGATTAGGTTGTTGTGAGAAAGATCCAGACTCTCAATTTGCTTGAGCTTTGAGAACATTGACGGTATATGTCCAGTCAAATTATTGTGTGACAAGTTTAATGATCGAATTTCTCTCAAATTTCCAATCTCTGTGGGGATTTCACCTGTTAATCTATTACATGATAAATCAATTCCAGACATGAGCTCAAGAATGTTTCCCTTGTATGTGTAAGATACTCTCTTTGTTGTATAGTTCACCTTTTCAATTTGATTCTCAATAAAGGAATATACATCCAATGACATAGCTCCTCTTAAAGTGGACCACTCAAATTTGGTCATTCCAAAGTAATTAAGTCTATCCTTGATTCCTCCAAATATCGTATGATAGTTCCTTATTGAAGATATTTCATAATTTCGCTTAAGAGTTAGATGACTCAAACAAGAAGGTACCGAACCAGAAAGCTTGTTTTGAGAAAGATCAATGATCCTTAACGAATACAATTTGCACATCTCAATGGGAAATTCTCCGATAAAATAATTGGCTTTTAGAAGGAGGACACTTAAAGCCGAAAGAGTTCCAATCCTGTATGGAATTTTCCCAGTCAACTGGTTTTCACTAAGATCTAAAGTCACCAAGGAAGAGCTATTAAAGAATGTATTTGTCAAGGTTCCACTTAATCTATTTTTGCTCAAATGGAGATATTCAATAGATTGTGCATCGAAGCAAGATGGTATTGGGCCAGAAAAATTGTTTTTTGAGAGGTCCAAAGCAATAAGAGAATCCAAATAGCACAATTCCATCGGAATCAGACCCATGAGCTGATTGTTGGATACTACCAACGCATTTATATCTGACACATTCCATATCCATCTTGGGAGTTCCCCAGACAAATTGTTGTCACTTAAATCCACATCTTGAAGAGGGTATGATGGGATAGTTGAGATATCAATGCTAGGTATATTTCCATCAAAGTTATTGCCATCTAAATATAACAA
The DNA here is from genome assembly GCA_025698475.1 of Gossypium anomalum. NCBI lineage: Eukaryota > Viridiplantae > Streptophyta > Magnoliopsida > Malvales > Malvaceae > Gossypium > Gossypium anomalum. Next base: position 6,010,203 of record CM046963.1, on the reverse strand, counting down.
ATATAATGAAGATGAGCGAAAGATAGTTGGGGTTATCTTCCCACTTAGATGATTATTTGATAGCCTAAGAAACCTCAACGAGTCACTTTGAGCTAACATTTCTGGTATTCCTCCTGATAGTTGATTATGTGATAGATCTAATAATAAGTGTCTAGTATTCAAACTACCCAAACAAGGAGGAATATTACCTTGAAGGAAATTGCCTGATAGATTTAACCCAAATAGTTGTGGAAAGATTGAACAAATGTTTGCTGGAATGGGACCTTGTATTTTGTTGTCCGATATATCAAAAACTGACATGTTTGGATTCGGATGAGATGGACGATTGAAATGGCCCATAAAAGAGTTACCCTTCATTAAAAATGCTTCCATTCTTGTATTGTTCTCTAACAACCAAAAAGGAATCTTCCCTCCAAAATTATTATAGGAAAGATCAATAATACTCAGGTCATTTTGGTAATAAAGGAATTTTGGAATTTCAATGTGGAGTTCCTTTGTTGTGCAATTCGACAAACGGAAGGCTTTTAGTTGGAACTTTGGGACCCATGTTTGAATGGTAGGCTCTTTGGCTAACTTGTTTTGACTGTCTAAGAGGACTTTGAGGTCTGAGTGGTTGGCAAATGATATGAAAATGGATGGAACTTCGAATAAGTTTCGTGAAAGAGAAATGAATCTAAGCAAAGTGAGATTGGCTAGAGTAGTGGAGGCACCTTTGCCGGCGAATTGATTATCAGAAATATCCAAATAATGAAGAGATGACAAGTTAGCCAAACATGAAGGGACTGTTCCTTCAAGAGCATTTTCACTAAGATCCAACACTTCAAATTTCTGTAAATCGCACCATCCTGTAAAATAAATTTGTACCAATTATTTAAATATTCTAGGAGCATAAAAAAATTTATCAAGAGATTGTCTAAATAATTATGTCATAATTATTAATTTACCTTGCGTAGGTAATGTCCCAGACAGCCCACAACCATTCAAAGACAAAATTTTAAGAGAAGCCAATACACCAATGCTTTGAAGAATGTTGTTGTTGAGAGATGACGAATCCAACACTAATTCCTCTATTTTGCTCGACACATGCAATTGATCTTTTCAAGTGTCTAAGAGTTATTTAAATGACTGATGTTAAATAAATAATATTTTTAAATGGAATCAAATTATAAATTTATATATTCACATACATACATATTATACCTTGAGTGGAAAATGTGTCATTGAAGTGATTGTGTCTCAAATATAAGGTCTTAACAGATGAGAATGTCTCCAGAAGCAGTATTAGAGAAGTAGTTCTACCAGTGAACACATAGTCTAATGTAGCAATCTTTAGCTTTCCCAAACTTCCATTTTCTGAGAGTCAAATTAGTGGTTGGCATTAGTTCACTAAATATCTAATGGTAAGTAATTAGTAAGACTTTCTTTAGTTGATACATATACCTTTATTCTTTATGGGCACAAATTCCTTCACCTTATTCTCGCTTATGTCTAGCTCCTTTAAGTTCCTCAAAGAATCTAATAATTCTGTGAAGATCGACAAATAAAATTTAAAATTAAATCACAGAGATTAAATGCAATAACTCAACGATTAATTTGTTTCGTTTAAAGGAAGATTAAATAGATTAAGTAATTTAACCTTTAATATTTATTGATCCTTTAAGCTGGTTACTCCTTATCCTCAATAACTTTAGATTGGAAAACCCACTAAGCTGTGCCAATAAACTGTTTGTGAAGGAGTTATAATCCAAATTAAGCTCTTCTAAATTGGTCAAATTTAGTGGCCTTTCACCATCTACAAAGCATTTAGTTAAACAAATTTATTACTAATGGAATATTAAATGAGATATTGGTATGTATATATAAGAATATGATAAAGTAAAACATATCAACACATACCATGGGGAGATTGGAGGCTCTCAATTTTATTAACTCTCAAATCCAACATCTTTAGCCTCGTCAAATTATTCAATACTATCCAAATCAATCCAATGCATTTTTTGTCAGTCGAATAAAGTAATCATCACAAAAATTTAGTTATATTCAACTTCCATATAACAACCATATTCATCTAACAAAATAATGGTTGTTATAGATAAGTGATTGTGATGTACTTATAACAATATTTAATATTTAGACCATATTTGAATTTTAAAAAAATTTTAAATTAAAAAATTATAATATATTAATAAAAATATTACTTAACGAGATTCAAATTATATCTTTAACAAAATTTATTAATGTAATTCCATTTATTAAAAAATATTTTCTTTTAATAAAATATGATTAATATATTTTATATAAAATTTAAACATTTTGTTGAAATAATATCTTAACTAAAATTTATTTGTTTTTTCACTTAAAAATAGAATTAGTTGTGTTAAAATGTGAGACAACATATTATTATAGAGAATTAATTTAATAAAAATATACTATATACTTTATAGATGCAACTATTATATAAGGTAACAATAATAAATTCCACATCTACAAAATTATATATTGAAGAGATAAAATTTTAATTAAAATACTATTTTTTCGTGTTATGTACAAATTAATTGTATTTATTAATTAAAATACTATTTTTTAATTTAATACTAAAAAATTTGATAACACAGAAAAAATATAGAAATTGAAATACTATTATTTTGGTACTTATATTTTACTTTATGTGTTGAAGAGATAAAATTTTAATTTATATATTAATATAATTTTTTATATAATTGTAAAAGCGATAATATATAAAATTTATACATTTCTTTAAATTAAAATATTTTTTTCAATGACTTTGAGTTACTCAAAATATCAAATAATTCTGTGAAGATCGACAAATATAATTTAAAATTAAATCATACATGATAAATGCAATAATTCAACCAGTAGTTTATTTGATTTAAAGGAAAATTAAATATGTTAAGTAATTCCACCTTTGATATTTATTGATCCTTTAAGCTGGTTATTGTACATATACAATGACTTTAGATTGGAAAGCCCATTTAGCTGTGCTAATAAACTGTTGTTGAAGAAGTTGTTACCCAAATAAAGCACTTCTAAATTGGTCAAATTAAGTGACCTCTCACCATCTACAAAACATTTAGATAAATAAATTTATTACTAATAAACTATTAAATAAGATATTGATATGTATATATAAGAATATGATAAAGTAAAATATATCGACACATACCATGGGGAGATAGGAGGCTCTCAATTTTATTGTCCATCAAATACAACTCCTTTAACTTTGTCAGATTATTCAATACTATTCAAATCAATCAAATAATTTTTTTATTAGTCAAACAAAATCATATGACAAAAATTCAATAATTTTGGTTCATGAAATTCAACTACTTTCCTCAATAAAGGAAAGTCATCAAATACATTTTATTTTAGACATAATAACTTATTTCACCTTTCAACTTTATAAAAAAATTTATTTTAGTCCTCCATTTAACTTTTTGGTTTTTTAGTCCTTAAATTTGAGTTTCTTATCAAATCACTCCAAAATGAATTGAAAAAATTAACGTTTTTTAACTTTGCTAATATTGCATACATGTGGATTGTCAAGTGGATGGCACATTAATATTTAATTAATTTTTAACTTAAAAATAAAAATAAAACTATTTTAAAAATAAATATCCATTAAATTTATTAAAATTTTGAAAAAAAATTAAAAAATACTTAAAATTTTAAAAATTAGTAAAATGCTGATATGTTATCTACATAGCAATCCACATGTATGCCACATTAGCAAAGATAACAAATGTTAACTTTTCTATCCATTTTGAAGTGATGTGACAAAAAAAATATAAATTTGAGGATTAAAAGAGGTGAAAAATTAAATTGAGGGCTAAAGTAACTTTTATTTTTTTGGTAAAATTGGAGGGTCAAAAAATTATTATACATTTATTTAACTACGTAAAAAAAATTAAATCCCATAAAAGAAGGAATATATTTGAATATAAATTTTTTTAACAGTTAAAAAAGTTGATGAAATTGTAATTTACATATAGCTTATTATTTTTATTTTATGAAGTTTTACATACCTCTAATATCTATTGACCCTTCCAATTGGTTTCCTCCAATGTTCAAGGACTTTAAACTTGATAACCCTTTCAGATATGTCAGATCATTGTTGTTCAAGAGATTACCATACAAATTAAGCACTTCCAAATTCATTATCGGTTGCATTTTCTCACCTGTAAAAGATACATGTCATACAATTCTAAAGAGAATTTGTTTGTATAATATGAAAGAATAATTATTAGTCAAGCTTTCATCTTTTTAACTTGTTCATAAATATACTTTTATAGATCAACACTTTGAAGATTATGTTGATTATATATAGAATATCAAATTTAAATATACCTTGAAAGTATCGAAGATTTCTGATTCTATTGAGCATTAAATCTAACGTCTTCAAGTTTGTCAAACTCTTCAATTCTATCCAAGAGCAATGAAATATATCAAGTATCAACATGTATCAAGGCTTAAATACACAGTGTTTTAAAGGCTCTAAAGCCAGAATCGACGATGTAAAAGGGACCCCTTCTTTACAGCATACTAATCCAAAAAATTCAAAGCAAAAAGGTGATTCTTTTAATTTGATTTAACATTTCACAACTCTTTCTGGCAAGTCTTCTCTTGTTTTGGTATTATAGGGGTTGTTTATAAAAAGAAATAAGGGGGAAATGATGAAAGAAAAGTTACTTACCCGAACCTTGAATCGTTGGTGTATCGTCGGAGTTCTTCTCCGTTAAAACCGAATCCAACAAAGGTGGGAACTTTCTTTTTGATTCTTCATGATGGGAAGTGTCAGATCCTTGAACATGGATCTAAATGGGGTTAAAGAACAAGAAAACCACCTTCCGTCGACCACCGTTCGCGGTGGCTACATGGCGGCTAAGGTTTGGTCTCCTTAGGCCTCGCACAAATGGGGAAAAGAGGGAGTGTGTCAGATTTTTTTTTTTAAGAAAAGGAAGAGGAATAATGAAAAAAAAACTTAAAACTGGTTTAAATGACGAAGTAAAAAACGGTGTTTCAGATCATTGGGCTATTTGCCACTTTGATCCTTCCGTTTCTATGCGATTGTCGGCCTAATCTTTTTCTTCCTTTTATTTTGTTTTTAGATTTTGCCCCAAGGTTTTGTGTCTGATTCATTTTAGTCCTGCATGAAAAAGTGCGCAGAGAATTTAAGGATTAATTTCTGAATCAGTCCCCACTCTTTCTTCGCGTGTTCATTTAAATCTCGATTGATATTTTTTTTTTTTACCTTTTAATTCATACCCAAGTTTTATCTTAATTTACATCTCCACCCTTAATCTTTTAGTTTCATCTTTTTATATATTATTTATTTATAAACTGTCCGTTCGTCTTAATTCATTTCATGTGTCCTAAGATGGTAATTATATGACTTATTGCAAACTGTTTTATTATATAAAATTGTTCATGCTATTTACCTTAAACCATTATGTATATATTGCTTATTTATTTATTTCGTTATACACATATTCAGCATGTTTCGAAGTTCATATTATTATCACCATTATCATTATTTTTTCTACTTTATTACTATTATTATATTGTTACAAATAGTATTATCATATCATTAGGCTAGTTTAATTTTATATTATTACTTCGTTATACGTTTCGGTTTGCATTTATTTACATTTTTACTTACATCACCATTATCATTAATTTTTTTATTATTATCATCATTATTATTATCACTATTATTATTTTATTTTTATAACCTAACGTATCATTATTATTATTACTTTTATTTTTATCATTATTAGCATTATTTTATTATTTTTGCTATTATTACTTATATTACTTAATATCGTTATTAGTGTTATCTCTATTTTCTTTACTATTATTTTTATCATTATTGCCATTATTTTATTATTTTTACTATTATTACTTACATTCCTTAATATCGTTATTAGTGTTATCTCTATTTTCTTTACTATTATTTTTATTATCATTATTTATTTATTCATTTATTTATTATTATTATTATCATAATATATTTTTTCATACACGTTCATTACAAATTGTACTTTAAATATTGTTTATTTTGATTTGGTTCTTTACTTCTAATATTTTTAAATCTTTTCCCTTATATTCATTTATTTATTACTTTATTATTATTGTCCTCACTATTATTTATTTATTTATTTCATCTTCACTTATTCATATTCGTATTACTATTATTGTAATTTGTTTGTTAATATTACTATTATAGCACATTAGTATTATCATAACATTCATTTGTTTATTATATACTCGACTCGTATTGTTGTTATATTATTGCATTATTATTTCCCACGAATTATGTTCAAATACAATTGATCATCTTTGCATTATGCTTTAAAATAGCCTATGCCATTTTAAACTTATGTTTGATAAAATTTTAAGAAACAAAAAATTTTCAAAATAAGGCAATGTTTTGCGTTTTGGAACATCGAGGAATTGTGCTCTAACTTACGGGGTTTCAATTCTCTCGTTGATTCTAAATAGCCAAATATCCTTTTGAGTTTTAAAATATATAGATTTCCAATTAAAATTAAAGACGAACTTGCACTCGGGAACTCACGATATCGTGTCCTAATTTACGGGATATGATACTCCGAAGATTATGTTGATTATATATACTTGTTCATAAATATACTTTTATAGATCAACACTTCGAAGATTATGTTGATTATATATAGAATATCTAATTTAAATATACCTTGAAAGTATCGAAGATTTCTGATTCTATTGAACATTAAATCTAACGTCTTCAACTTTGTCAAACTCTTCAATTCTATCCAAGAGCAATGAAATATATCAAGTATCAACATGTATCAAGGCTTATTCACAGCTAATTAAAATTAATTAAAAGAAATTTAATAAGAGTACGATGAAATAAATTAATAGAGAATTTAGTAATCACTACATTTTAATTTATTTTAAAAGAAGCTTACTTAATAAGATACTGTCATTAAAGTAATTGCCGTATAAGCCGAGGAATTCCAAGTTGTCGAAAGCCGATAATAAAGATACTACATATAACAGAAAGTTATTGGTAATGATTGTCTTAATTTACAATAATAAAATAAACGAAATAAATATAAAAACATTAAATTAAATTTCAAGGATTAATCAGTTAGCATAGAGATGAAAAACAACGAACCTTTATTATCCACAAAACCTTCAATTTTATTGTTACTCAAATCAAGACTCTTCAATTCTTCATCTGTCTTTATTTAAGAGTTGAAATTATTTTGAATAAACAATTGATTTTTTTTTTCTTATTTATTAGCATACATCCTTTTAGTTTTAAATTTAAGTAGATACATAAAAACAATTGTCGAAACCATTTTTTTTGAAAACAGGGATCGACTTTTGGAAACGAAAATGGAGTCGCCACCAATCTTTTTTTTTGTTTAGGTGTGATTGGATCACCTAGAGATTTGAAAGTTTTAATAAAACTTTTCGGTTTACTAAAACTAGGATATTGGTCTACAAAATTTTGAGAAAATAGGTTCGGGAGTCGGTTACGTATGAGGAAGGGTTAGCACCCTCATTACGCCCAAAATTGCTACCAAATCGATTAAATATTGTCCTTGTGTCTAAGATTAAAAATGATTTTCAAATAAGGTTCCTTTTTTGAATAATTGAATTGGTAAATCAAAATCTTCTTGTTTGAGAAGAATATAGCACCACATCCAGCACGGTAGGATGCGATCCTTTATATCCTCGAAAGCGAGATAGATTTCGACTTCCAAAAATTTATAATTTGGAAATTTCAAAGGGATGCTCAACTATTTAGTTCAATTAGAAATCGAAACCCAGCACAGTAGGGCACGATTCCTCGAATTTCCAAACGTTGAACATTACCTCGTCTTAGAATTTAGAAAGCTTGAGTGAAATTGAAAAGGGACATTCGATTTTTGGTACAAATGGGAGATAGCGACCCAACACGATAGGGTACTATTCCCGAATTGCTAAGCCTCGAATGTTTCCTTTGTCTAAAAAAAAATCTAGAAAACATGTACAAAATTCTAAAGAGATATTTGATAACTTAGAGCAAACGCGAAATTGCAACCCAGCACGGTAGGGCACGATCCCTCGAATTGCTAAACATCAAATATCGCCTTCGTTTTAAGGAATTTTGATGAATAAATGCGAAAGCGGCTTAATATACTAATTCGGTTTAAAATAAAATGAGATAGTTATTTTAAAAGGGTTATAAATTATAAACAATGTGAAAAAAAAAAATAAAATAAAAAATAAAGAACACAAAATTTTACGTGGAAACCCTTTCGGGAAAAAACCACGGGCAGAGGAGAAGAAAATTCACTATGTCGAAAATTTGAATCAATACAAAAGGAATAGACTATGTCTATTTATAGGCTTGTAAAGCCATATTCTAGTAGGATTGAAACACCTTATCCTAGTAAATATAAAATAGATGGAGTTTAATAAGGTTTAAAAAACCTTATTCTAAAATAAAATAAAAGAAGTCTAGTTCTATATGGATTTTACTTTTATTTTATTTTCCATCGTATTTTATTTAAATAAGAATTAGGGTCACTTAATTCTAACAATCTCCACCTTGACACAAATTCTCAATGAACAAGTTTTTTTTTTTTTTTTTTTTTTTATCGCGAACAAGTTCTCCACCTCTTCCATAAAACCCCTTAAGGGTTTAACTTCAACAAATGAACACCAACCAAGTCTAAGCAATGTTCAAACTTGGTTATAGGAAGTGACTTGGTCATCATATCTGCAGGATTTTCATGAGTACTAATTTTGCTCACAACAATATCACCACGAGCAATAATATCACGAACAAAATGATACCGAACATCAATGTGTTTTGTTCTCTCATGAAACATTTGATCTTTTGTAAGAAAGATGGCACTGATTGTCACAAAATCATGGTTGATTTGAAGGTCTTCATTTAGTTCACTAAAGAGTCCCTTCAACCAAATAGCTTCTTTACAAGCCTCGTAATCGCCATGTACTCGGCTTGGTGGTAGACAAAGCGATCGTAGTTTGCAAAGTGGCTTTCCAACTTATTGCACAACCTCCGATTGTAAAGACGTAACTTTGTGAGAGATCTTCTTCTATCAAGGTCTCCAAAGCAAAATCAGCATCAACATACCCAATAACTCCATCTTGCTTCTTCCAAGCTGTAAGCAAACATCGATAGTACCTCGTAAGTATCTTAAAATCCTTTGAACTGCTTTCCGGTGTTCTTTACCAGGATTCGCCATATATCCGCTAATCTGACTGATCTGCATATGATAAATGCGGGCGTGAACAAACCATAGCATACATGAGAGATCCCATCTTTGCACTAGAGTATGGAACATGTGACATGTACTCAATCTCATCATCCGATTGTGGAGACAAAGCCGATGAAAGTCTAAAATGGTGCTAAAGGAGTACTAACAGCTTAGCACTCCGCATATTGAACCTGCAAAGAAGTTTCTCAATGTAACCCTTCCGACTTAGGTACAATTTACTTGTTTTTCTATCTCTAAGAATCTCCATACCAAGTATCTTCTTTGCTGGTCCCAAATCTTTCATCTCAAATTCTTCACTTAGTTGGGCTTTGACCTTTCTTATCTCTCTTTTGTCTTTTGCTGCTATCAACATGTCATCAACGTAAAGAAGTAGATACACAAAAGAACCATCATTGTTTTTCTTAAAGTAAACACAACTGTCAAAACTACTTCTTTTGAAATCGTGAGAAGTCATAAAGGAATCAAACCTCTTGTACCACTGCCTTGGTGACTGTTTCAAACCGTAAAGGGACTTTTTCAGCAAGCAAACATAATCCTCTTTTTCAAAACTCAGAAACCCTCTCGTTGTTGCATGTAAATATCTTCCTCAAGTTCTCCATGCAAAAATGCGTTTTTACATCTAATCGCTCAAGCTCTAAATCATGCATGGCCACAATACCAAGCAAAACTCGAATCGAACTATGCTTCACAACTGAGGAGAACACATCTGTGAAGTCCACTCTGGAACTTTGATTGTAACCCTTTGCAACAAGCCTTGCTTTATATTTAGGTTCTTCAACTCCTGAGTCCCTTCTTTCTTTTAAACACCCATTTACAACGCAATGCAGTCTTCTTACCTTTAGGAAGTTTCACAAGATCCCATGTTTTGTTTTTGTGGAGTGATTCCATCTCCTCTTGCATAGCAAACATCCATTTTTTTCGAGTCTTCATGACTAATCGCCTCAGAATAATTTGATGGCTCTTGATTCGCATCTATATCTTCAGCCACATTTAAAGCATAAGCAACTAGATCACCTCAAAGATACTTCTTTGGAGGTTTAATTTCTCTTTTAGTTCTGTTTTTGGCGATAGAGTATTGAGGCGAAGAAGCAACTCTATTCTCAATTTTTGTACTTGACTTGAGGAGTCGACTCTGTATTAACTGATGCTCCACGCTTTTGATTTTCTTTATTGGAAGCAGTCTTTAAGAGATAAGTTAGGAAGCATAGCAGTTTCATCAAAAACAACATCTCTGCTAATCACAACTTTCCTATTTGAGGACACCATAACTTATACCCTTTTACACCACTTTATAACCAAGAAAAACACATTTAATGGATCTCGGTTCCAATTTTCCATTATTAACATGAGCATACGCAGAGACACCCAAAGATCTTTAAATCAGAATAATTAGCAGGATTACGGACCATACCTCTTGTGGAGTCTTTTTCTCAATGGCAAGCGGATGGAGATCGGTTGATCAAAAACATGCGATGAGAGGTATACGCCCAAAACGACTTGGTAAGTTGGCATTTGACAACATACATCGAACCTTCTCCATGATCGTTCGTTTCATTCGTTCGCAACGCCGCTTTTCTTTGTGGAGTATGACGAATCGTCAAGTGTCTCACGATCCTTCGACTTGCACAATCTATTAAACTCATCAGAACAGAACTCTAAGCCATTGTCTGTGCGGAGGTATTTTATCTGTTTTCCCGTCTGTTTTTCAATCATAATTTTCCAAGACTTAAATGCGGAAAACACATCGCTTTCTGCTTCAGAAGAACGCCCAAACTTTTCTGGAAAAATCATCAATAAAGGTTAGCATATAATTAGCTCCACCTCTCGAAGGCACTCTGGATGGTCCCCATAGATCAGAATGAATATACTCCAACGTTTCCTTCGTGTTATGGATTCCTCTAGTGAATCGAACTCTCTTTTGCTTCCCAAAAACACAGTGCTCACAGAAATTCAGTTTGCAAATTCCTTGCCCATCAAGAAGTCCTCTTTTGCTCAATTCTACCATGCCATTCTCACTCATATGCCCTAAGCGCATATGCCAAAGTTTAGTAATATCATCATCTGACAAGGAAGAGGAAGCGACAGCTGCATCACCAGTAACAGTAGAACCCTGCAAAACATATAACTTGGCAGTTTTTCTTTGCCCTTTCATCACAACAAGGGACCCTTTGGAAATCTTTAAAACCCCACTTTCAATTTGTATATCATGCACTTTTGAATCAAGAGTACTCAATGAAATTAAATTTCTTTTCAATTCGGAACATACCGTGACGTCACTAAGTGTTCGACAACTCCATCAAACATCTTAACTTTAATTGTTCCAACACCTGCGATCTTACACGAAGCATTATTTCCCATCAAAACAACACCTTCAGACACTGTTTCGTAAGTTGTAAACCAATCCCGATTGGGACTCATATGGAAGGTGCAGCCTGAATCAAGTATCCACTCCTCACTTACTTTAGAATCATTGACAGAAGCGACTAGAAGTTCACCATCGCTGTAGTCTTCTACAACATCAGCTTCACCAGAATTTTCTGGTTGTTTTCCCTTTTGATTCGCAGCCTCCTTTTAATCTTATTTTGTAGCTTATAGCACTTTGGATTTAATGTGCCCTTTTTCTTCTTCTGTGAAGTTACAAGTTTTACCTCTATTTGAAGACTTGATCTACCCTTAGATTTACTACGATGATTTCTTTCTGTGTCCTACCACGATCATCATCAGTATTCGATCTTGTCTCCCACGAACAATGAGACCCTCTCCCGAGAGTCGTTTAACCACAAGATGTTTCATCTTATCATACGAGGTTAAAGAATCATAAACCTCATCAATCGTGAGAGACTCGCTGGCTATATAAAATCGTGTCTCTAAAGGTTGAATAAGACGGAGGCAACGAACAAAGTAGAATCAACCCTAGATCTTCCTTATCATACTGAACCTCCACGGCCTCCAAGTTTGAGAGAATTTCTTTAAATCACTGTTAAGTGTTCGTGTACAGACGCACCTTCCTCCAAACGATGAGCATAAAGACGCTGCTTCATATGCAACTTGCTTGTTAGAGTTTTCGACATACATATTTGTTCTAGCCTCTTCCATAATGCAGCGGCAGTCTTCTCTTTCATCACATCTCGCAAAATTTCATTGGACAAATGCAGATGCAATTGTGTTAATGCCTTTCGATCCTTACGCTTCTTCTCTTCATCTGTTAATGTCGAAGGCATCTTATCTATCCCTAGCAGGGCATCCTCCAGATCCATCTGCGCAAGAACTGCTTGCATCTTAATCTGCCACAACGCAAATGCGTGTTGCGATCCAACAACGGAATTTCATATTTCAAAGACGCCATTACCGTGATCGAGATGAACAACCCGGAGGCTCGGATACCAATTGTGAAAAATAAAATAAAATAAAAAAATAAAGAACACAAAATTTTACGTGGAAACCCTTTCGGGAAAAAACCACGGGCAGAGGAGAAGAAAATTCACTATGTCGAAAATTTGAATCAATACAAAAGGAATAGACTATGTCTATTTATAGGCTTGTAAAGCCATATTCTAGTAGGATTGAAACACCTTATCCTAGTAAATATAAAATAGATGGAGTTTAATAAGGTTTAAAAAACCTTATTCTAAAATAAAATAAAAGAAGTCTAGTTCTATATGGATTTTACTTTTATTTTATTTTCCATCGTATTTTATTTAAATAAGAATTAGGGTCACTTAATTCTAACAAACAAAATTTTGAAAATCGAAAAGGAAGTAAAAACACGGGATAATATGAATATATAAGATGCTACGATGGATTGAAAGGAGATTAACATGATTCGTTTAATAAACTAGCAAGATAGCAACCAAATTATCAATTTCCTAATCATGGATGAATAAGGACTAACATGGTGGCGATAAAAATAATATACCACAATAACATATCTATGTAACCTAATGCCGTATACAAATGCAAAAATACAAAAATAGAACTTAAAGAAGAACATGTATATGTGAATAAAATAAATTTTAAAGGAGGAATACACACTATAAATTATGTGAATTATTAAATTAGAAACTTTTGATAAAATCAAAGTAAGAGTATGTATGCGATCATTGAAATGTATTTTATAAAATGAATATTTTGAATCAAATGTTATACACAAGGTCGAAAAATATCATTTTAAAATTGATAACTTATATATATTAAAAAAATATGTAAAGATAATACAAATATAATAATTTTAAGAACACATTGAATTTACAAATTATGGGCATATATATATGTAAATGAATTTAGGATAAAAGGAATATGTATACAAATTAAATTAGTTTTATCATGAACCATATAGGATTTAGAAACGTATTTTCTATGTACAAAGAAAACTATAAGGATAAAATATATAGCTCTATAGATTCAATATATGTTAATATTTTATAATAATTTAAGATAATAAATGATTCACATAATTTACTTTTAACTGATTTGAATGTATATACAAAATAATTATATGAAATAATATAATGTTAATAATAGATATAAGATAAAATTAATAATAATAAAATATTTTTAATTAATAATAATACAAAATACATGCTATCTTAAAAAGAGTAATTATAAAAAATTAATAATAGAATTAATGATAAAATATAAATAAATATGAACGAGAGCATACTTACAACCAAAAAAATATGTATAACATGATAAGTTAATGGAGATTAATTAACTTAATGGTATGATAATAACAATAATGATATAATGATAATGATATAAAAATACAATGAGAGCGCAATTAACAAAATGATAATATATTGGTAATGTAGGCAAAATAAATAATGGTAAACAATAATAATGAACTAGAGGATAACAATAATACAAGTAATAATAATAATAATAATACATAAAATACAAAATGATGTATACAAGGTGAATCTACAGTTAGACTACGATGTATAAACAATCAACAAAATAAGTGACAATTAATATTAATAAATAAATTTAAATAAAGAAGAAAACTACAAAGGGAGATTACTTGACCTAATTGGGGTCCAATTCAAAAAAGGATGTAAAAAAAAAAAGGGACTAAATTAAAATACAAATAAAACAAATGAGACAATTTATAAATAGAGTAACCAGAAGAGGACCAACACGTGATGCGTCAACATATAAGGACCAGAATCGAAATAAACCAAGTTCTACAAGGCAAATCGAGAGATGTGGACTAAAGCGCGCAAACGTGTAAATTCTGAGCAAATTTTAAAGAAAAATAAACAGGCGATTGAGATGCGATTGACCGAGCGAACAGAGGGGAGGGACTTGGGGCGCAATTAGCCCTCAAAGGCCGAAACACGCGGATCCCTTGGGTATTGGATCGGGTCGCGCGGGTAAGGGTCACACGGCACCGTTTTGAGGCCACTAGAACAGGCCTAAACGGTGCCGTTTAGTCACCTGGGTTAAGAAACCCTAAAACCTCCCCTTTTATCACTTAAACACATCAAAACAAAAATCCTTCTTACATTCATTCGGCCGAAACAAAAATGGCACCCCTCAGCCCCTCCGTTTTGTCTTCTTCCGATCTATTCGGACGGTTCTCCTTCGAGAACGACAACCGGCCACAAGGGACGGCAACCAGCGTTTGTAGACCACGGCATAACACCATGTAGGCCTCCGATTCTCCGCTTTTAAACTCCGATTTCCACGAAGCAAAAGGGGCAACGGCCTTTTAGTAAGGTATGGTTTCTTTATTTTTTTTATTTATATTATGCTACAATATATAAATACATCATGAAAAATAAAGATAGATTCAAAGAAAATAAATCAAAAATATTTGGAAAAAAAAAAATCACCTTCTTATATTCAACCTTGTTTATATTACAATCCTTTTTATGTGTTTTCTTGGTTTAAGAAGAAACAGGAAAGAAAAGAAAAAAAAAAAACCTCCCCCATTTGGTCTCTTCAGCTTCCTATATAGCTGATTTTTTACTGTTTTCACATTAACTCTTCTTCTTTTCTTTGCAGGTCTGGCGGTGAAGCAGGTGAGGGTTGTCGGTGGCAGAGGCTAGGAACGGCGCATAGGGGTGTTAGGGTTTCAATTTGGCTGAAACTAGTTTAGGTAGTGGGCCTATCGGGCCTCTAGGGTTTTATTTTATTTTGGGTTAGGTTAGTTTGGTTTAGGCTGAAATTGGGCCAGGCAATTTGGGTCTGGGTGTAAACGGGATTGGGCTTGGTGTTAATGGGCCTTTTTGGCCCGGGCGGAATCGGGTCTATACAGCTGCCCCTCTTTGCTCATTGTCGTGTAACGAGAACAGAGCAAAGACTTTTAAAAGACCGATTTGGCCCGGCCGTGTCAAGTCTTAACTTCTTTAGCGCTCTTCTTCTTCTTGTAGTCTCGAGGAGATAGGGTTTGCTTTGATCCGCTCCGCTACGACTTCAGAGGGATGAGTTCTACGATTTTATAGCTTCAATTTATTCCACTGCAACTTCAGGGAAATAAGATTTGTGATCTTTGGTCTGCCCCACTGTAACTTCAGGGAGGTAAGATTTGTTTTGATCTGCTCTACTGCAACTTCAGAGAGATAAGATCTATGATTGATAGCTTCAGTCTGTTCCACTGCAACTTCAGGAAAATAAGACTTGCTATCTTCAGTCTGCTCCACTGCAACTTCAGGGAGAAAGTTCGCTGAAACTTCAAGGAGATCTGTCATGGCTTTTAGCCGCTCCAACGCCATTTCAGGGAGAAAATTCGCTGAAACTTCAAGGAGATCTGTCATGGCTTTTAGCCGCTCCAACGCCATTTCAGGGAGAAAATTCGCTGAAACTTCAAGGAGATCTGTCATGGCTTCTAGTCGCTCCATCGCCATTTCAGGGAGAAAATTCGCTGAAACTTCAAGGAGATCTGTCATGGCTTTTAGCCACTCCAACGCCATTTCAGGGAGAAAGTTCGCTGAAACTTCAAGGAGATCTGTCGTGGCTTCTAGCCACTCCAACGCCATTTCAGGGAGAAAGTTCGCTGAAACTTCAAGGAGATCTGTTGTGGCTTTTAGCCGCTCCAATGCCATTTCAGAGAGAAAAGATCCACTGAAACTTCAAGGAGATCTGTTGTGGCTTCTAGCCGCTCCAACGCCATTTCAGGGAAAGTGATTGGTAATTCAGCCTATTACCCTACCGCCTAGGGGGTTAAGGCTTGTGAATTTACTGATTCTAGGATATGACCTGTGGAATCAGTTCCACGTATTTGTGCTTATGCCAAAGAATTAGGATGCTACGATCGAAATGAATTGATTGTTCCTAACTAGCTACGCTATGAATGTTCTATAAATGCATGAATGCAGCATGTTGTGAGCATGAATTTCCTTTTAAGGTTTAGGTTATCATTGCTCTTTGTTCGTCAAGGTTCTTTCACTGAATCGGTACCCTGTCTTCTTATTAAACTTAGGTCTTTGAACAGAAACCCAAATTGGTGGCCTAAATTTAGACTCTTTCTTCTCAAGTGTTTCCAATTTTTAAGTTTGGGTTAGTTCTAAATAATGGCCCTGTTTCAGGTTCCTGTACTATTTAGAAAATTTCCAGAGTAATATTCAGAACTTCTTTTGTAAAAGTGTCATTAATCCATTAATCATCATTTCAATGCAAAATGCTTAAAAGAGATCACAATAAATGACAGAACCGAAATTTGTCAAAACAAAATTTGAAGGGAATAAATTAATCACATGACCAACTAGCGTTGTAAGAATACAAAATGAATGAAAAGAAAATAGGTGCCCAGATATCGCAGCGTGAGCTTCTCTGCACTGAACTTCCCAAGACTCCCTTTTGCCTAATATGTGCTCGGGGATCTAGAGTACTCTTGTAGATGCCCCAAGGTGCAACATCCTCTTCCTTGTTAATTTGGGTATCACATGCCCCACTTTTGATCAAAATTTGAATCGCCTTTTGCGGGTTTTCAATTCAAAATCCCTTTGGTCTCAAGATGCTCTTTGCGAGTTTTCACCTTGGCCTCTTTTTTTTTTTTTTTTTTTTTTTTTTTTTTAGGCGAAGTATTTCTTGACCGAACTCGAGTTCACGGGATTAGGTAAAGTCTTGCCATCCATTTCGGCTAATATCAATGCTCCTCAGTAAAAGGCTTTCTTTACCACATAAGGTCCTTCCCAATTCGGCATCCATTTTCCTCTGAAATCCTTTTGTATGGGCAGGATCTTTTTTTCAATACTAGGTCTCCTCGTGGAATTCTCTAGGACGAACTTTTTGTTGTAAGCACGCATCATTCGTTTTTGATACATTTGACCATGGCGAATAGCCCTTAGCCTCTTTTCTTCAATTAAATTCAACTGATCGTATCGGGATTGGATCCATTCTGCTTCGTCCAACTTTACTTCTGACAAAACTCTGAGGGAAGGAATCTCGACTTCGATGGGTAAAATCGCCTCCATTCCATAGACTAATGAGAAAGGCGTTGCCCCGGTAGAAGTCCGAACGGATGTTCGATAAGCATAGAGGGCGAACGGTAGCTTCTCATGCCAATCTTTATAAGTTTCGGTCATCTTTCCTACAATCTTCTTGATGTTCTTGTTGGCTGCTTCGACTGCGCCGTTCATTTTCGGGCGATATGGCGACGAATTGTGGTGTTTGATCTTGAACTGACTGCAGACCTCTGCTATTGTACTATTGTTCAAATTCAACGCATTATCGGATATGATTCTTTCTGGCATTCCATATCGACAAATGATTTCCTTTTTTAGGAACTTGCTGACTGCCGATTTAGTTACATTAGCATATGAAGCGGCTTCCACCCACTTGGTGAAATAGTCAATGACCACAAAGATGAGTCGGTGCCCATTCGAAGCCTTTGGCGAGATCGGCCCAATCACATCCATGCCCCACATCGAAAAGGGCCAAGGTGAAGTCATAACATGCAGGGGTGAAGGAGGCACGTTAATCTTGTCTCCATAAACTTGGCACTTATGGCACCTTTTGGCGTAGTTAATACAGTCTCCTTCCATGGTGGACCAATAGTAACCAAACCTCATAATTTGCCTGGCCATTGTAAAACCATTAGCGTGTGTCCCGCAAACGCCCTCATGAACTTCCTCCAGGATTTTCTTAGCCTCAATAGCGTCTACGCATCTTAGCAGCACTTGGTCTTTTCTTTTTTTGTATAGGATTTCTCCGTCCAAGACGTAGTCGCTAGCCAATCTTCTCAATGTTCGTTTATCATTCTCAGTAGCTTGGTCGGGGTACTCACGATTCTTCACATATCGCAGGATATCGTGGTACCAAGGATGATCATCATTTTCTACTTCTTCTTCGAGGTTGCAACAATGAGCGGGAGCCTCGTAAATACTCATTTGGATTGGTTTCACATCCTCTTGTTTGCTCACCTTGATCATGGAAGCTAAAGTTGCTAGGGCGTCAGCCATCTGATTTTCTTCTCGAGGGAGGTAGTAGAACATGATGTCGTCAAATTCTTCAATCAATTCGAGGACCAGATTTCTGTAATTGATCAATTTGGGATCTCTCGTCTCCCATTCGCCTTTGAGTTGATAAATCACTAGGGCAGAATCTCCATATACTTCTAGTGTTTTAATCTCGCGTTCTATGGCCGCACGGATACCCATGATACATGCTTCATATTCTGCCATATTATTCGTACAATCAAAATCCAATTTATGGTGAAAGGATAATGATCTCCGTCTGGGGATACCAAGATCGCCCGATTCCATTACCCACGCGCGTTTGATGCTCTGGTCGAAGTTTAGCTTCCAAGGATGACCTTCTCGAGGGTTTTCTTCATGGTTGCCACATACATCAGTCTTCATTTGGGAAATCAAAGTTCAGAGGCTCATAGTCTTCTAGAGCTCTCATGGCTAGAAAGTCCGCTATTGCACTCCCTTTACTGACTTTACAGTTTCACGTATACGATATCAAACTCAGAGAGTAAGATTTGCCATCGGGCCATTCTTCCATTCAAAGCAGTCGACTCCATCAAGTACTTCAGAGGATCCAATTTGGAAATTAGCCAAGTTGTGTGATACAACAGGTATTGTCTCAACCTTCGGGTTGTCCAAATTAAGGCACAACATAATTTTTCAATTGGCGAATATCTCATTTCACACTCAGTGAACTTCTTACTGAGATAATATATCGCTCTTTCTTTCCTTCCTGACTCGTCGTGTTGGCCAAGCACACATCCCATAGAATTCTCAAATACTGTTAAATACAGTATCAGTGGCTTATTTGAACTAGGTGGTGTCAGCACTGGAGCATTAGACAAATATTGCTTAACCTTGTCGAAGGTCTTCTGGCATTTCTCGTCCCAAACACCAGGGTTATGTTTCTTAAGAAGACGGAATATGGGGTCACATTTCTCGGTTAGTTGTGAAATAAACCGAGCGATGTAATTTAGTCTCCCTAAGAATCCCCGAACTTCCTTTTGAGTGCGTGGCGGAGGTAACTCTTGTATGGCCTTGACTTTATCCGGGTCAATCTCAATCCCTTTTTCACGACTACTAATCCTAGCAACTTTCCCGACTGCCCCGAAGGTACATTTTTTGGATTGAGTTTCAACTGGAATTTTCTCAATCTCAAAAATAATTTCTTCAAGACTCGCACATGCTCTTCTTTCGTCAGGGACTTAGCGATCATGTCGTCAACATAGACTTCGATTTCTTTGTGCATCATGTCATGGAACAGGTTACCATAGCTCTCGATATGTAGCTCCCGCATTTTTAATCCGAATGGCATTACCTTATAGCAAAAGGTTCCCTGGGGTTACAAAAGTGGTCTTACTCATGTCTTCGTGGATGCATTTTGATCTGATTGTACCCCGAGAAACCATCCATGAAGGAGAAGAGTGAGTAACCTGCCGTGTTGTCTACTAAGGTGTCAATGTGAGGCAATGGAAAATTATCCTTCGGGCTGGCTTTGTTCAGATCCCTGTAGTCTACGCACATCCGTACCTTTCCATCTTTTTTCGGAACAGGGACGATGTTGGCTACCCATTCTGAGTATTCAACTACTTGTAAGAAACCAGCATCGAACTGTTTCTTGACCTCCTCTTTTATTTTTAATAAAACATCCGGTCTCATCCGTCGTAGCTTCTGTTGAACTGGCTTACATTCTTCCTTAATGGGGAGTCTGTGTACCACAACGTCAGTACTTAGCCCGGGCATATCTTGATATGACCATGCAAAGACGTCCTTGAACTCTTGGAGTAGCTTAATAAGGTTCTGCTTTGTCTCTAGGGATATGCAAGCTCCAATCTTTACTTCTTTCTTTTCTAGTTCATCCCCCAAATTCACAACTTCTATTGACTCTTCGTGTGGTAGGATCTGTTTCTCCTCTTGTTCTACCATTCTTAACAAATCAGGGGACAAGTTGCAGTCTCTGTCATCTTCAAAGTCCTGTGATCCCTCTAGACGCATATCTTGCTCAAAAGGAGACTCTGAGTTAGTAGCAACGTTGCTCATATCATTGATATCCAGAGACCTGTTATAGGTATGAAGAAAGATACAAAGAACAAAAGAATCTAAGAATGATGTGGATAGTATGGTCATGAATGAAAGAATAAAAGAGTATTTTACGAGATAAGACAAAAGATGCATTTCATTAAAATAATGATTTTTGAACACAAGCCTATTTCACAAAAAGGGCACTTATTACTCCTAGGCTTAGAGTAATAGTGTGTTTTGGGCATTACTCAATTAGTTCTAAAGACTACAGGAATCTCTCCTCCATGATCCAGCTTATTCAGAACACTTCTGGTTCAAAAAGGTGAATGCCTAATAAATTCTCTTCTCCGCCCATCCTCGTATGCGGCGTTAATGCTCAAGTTTCCCATTAGTTCTTGTAAGATTCTTTCCTTGTCACTCTTCCTTCGGAGTAAATGGTTCCTCCTGACACAAATGTTTTGGAGATGTGAGGAAAGGTCATCGGCTCCCACTTAACCTCTCCCCCGCTTAAACGCGCTCTTCTCCGTTCTTGCTTCTTTTCTTGCTCTTTTCTCTTCTGTTTTGCATCTGGCTTGAATCCTAAGCCAAAGTGATCTCGTTTGTCCATGAGCATAGGTGCGTCGACCCTTCCTTGTAGACTTCTTCCAAGCCCTTTCCCTGGCAAAGCTCCTTTCCCAACTGTCAATTGTAAACCCATTCTCGTAGTCTTAGAAATTCTGGGTGTAGAGACCTTATTTCCTTCAACAACAAACGTCGCATTTACAAACTCTAATGACCGAAAAGAGCATTCTATGGCCTCTTCATCTGTCCCCACATATGGTGCATTGCTGGTAACAGATGCAATGATATCCTCTTCTGCGTTCACGGTCACTAGTCGGCCTTCCGTTATAAACTTGAGCTTTTGATGTAACGATGATGGTACTGCCCCTGCCGAGTGAATCCAAGGCCTTCCCAATAAGCAGTTGTAAGAGGGCTTGATGTCCATCACTAAGAAATCTATCTCATATGTACTTGGGCCAATTAAGAGGGGTATTTCGATCCTCCCCATTACCCTCCTTTCAGTGCCATCAAATGCCCTTACTACATTTTGGCACATTTTCATATGGGAATTATCTACGGGCAACCTGTTCAGTAGATAGATAGAGGTAGGACATTCGATCTTTGACCGTTATCAATTAATACTCCCGGCAATGTGAACCCCTTACAACGGGTGGTGATGTGTAGCGCTTTTGTTGACCCCATTCCTCCTGACGGTATTTCATCATCATTGAAAAATATGAAATTATCGGGCGCTTATATTATTGACAAGGCGATCTAGTTTTATTGTGAGAGATGTCATTCGCGACGTAGGTTTCGTTCAGCACCTTCAATAATGCATTCCGATGTGTCTCTGAGCTCATAAGTAACGCTAGCACTGAGATACGAGCCGGTTGCTTGTATAGCTGTTCTACAACGCTATATATTCATGTGTGCTTGAGAATTTTAAGAACTCTTTAGCCTCCTTTTCGCCACGGGCTCATTGTGGGTGATTCAGGTTTAGATGTCTCTTCTTTCCCTTGTTCAGCAACTATAGATTTTCCTTTAGCTGGTTCTGCTCTTGTATTCGGAGTATAACGCCTTCCGCTTCGTGTGTAGAAACCTTCATCTTGACCTTCTTCTAAAGTGCCAGCTGGGTTCTCCTTTCCTCGTATGGTCACATTACAATCATAGTTCCAAGGCACGCTCTTGCTATCTTTGTAAGAGAAAGCAACAGGTCTCTGTATTATGACCTTTGGCGTAATTGGTACTCCCGCTCTATCATTTCTTGGTCGTGAAATTATCACCACCGGATGATTCACTCTCTGAACCCCTTCTGCTTTTCCTTCTTCTGAGGCGTAAACCTCTCCTTCTTCTGTTCTTTCGATTTCTTCGTAAAACTCTATCTCTTTATTGTCCATCGATTTTTGCACAATGGACTTGAATTCTTCTGCACTCTGGATATCATGACTTTCATCTTCATGAAACTCGCAGTATTTTCTTGCTTCTCGAGGCTTTTCCTTTGAATGTTGTGCAACCAATCCTCTACCAACCATTTGTTCCCAAACTCAACTCAATGGGGTTTTCACTGCGCCACGTCGGCCTTGATTCTTTTGTTCCCATATTCGATTATCGCATTCACCTCTTTATGATCGCAACGGATTTCTGCTACATTGGGGCGGTGAGTCATCGAACTTGATAACACCCATTTCGATGAGTTTTTCCACTAGCTTTTGAACGCGGTGCGTTTTCAATCGAGTGCCCCATTACCCTCTGCGTGGTACTCACATTGGGCGCTCGTATCGTACCATTTTGGGAATGGGGGCTGCAGCGGTTTCTGGTAGAAAGGTGACACCACATGGGCATCAAACAAGCTCTGATATAATTCCTTATAGGACATCGGGATAGGCGTGAACTGAAGTCTTTCTTTGTTGGGTCTTGGGTTAGAATCTTGTCTTGTAGAGCCCCGATGGCTGGTAGTTAGTTGCTGCCTTGGTTGGTTCACGATGCTTAGGCTTAGAATATGAACTCGTGTTGTTCACCTCATTTTCCTTCCTTCTCGGGGCTGACTTCTTAGCGTTTTCCCCTGCCTCAATCTTTCCGCATCTTATCGCGTTTTCTATCATCTCTCCAGACATCACTATGTCTGAGAAGCTCTTAGTAGCACTCCCTAACATATGGTTGATGAATGGAGCCTTTAACGTATTGATAAAGAGCATGGTTGTTTCTTTCTCCCGAGAGGTGGTTGGACTTGCGTCGCCATTTCTCTCCACCTTGGGGCATCTTGCTGAAGCTCTCGCTTTGCTTCTTCTCCATATTTTGCAACGTAATCTGCTGGGGCCATATCCATCACATGGTGTCTTTGTTTCATAAAGGCTGAGCTAAGTCCTTCCATGAGTTAATCTTAGTACGGCTCAATTGGTTGTACCATTTGGATGCCGCCCCAACCAAACTATCTCCGGAAGCAATGAATCAAGAGCTGATCGTTGTTGACATACCAGTCATAAATCGCAAAACATAGTAATATGAGCCTCGTGACACTCATTCCATTGTATTTTTCAAATTGAGGCATTTTGAACTTAGGGGAAGGACTAGGTCTAGGACTAAGCTCAAATCTTTAGCATCGACCCTACACAGTGATAGTCGGCATTTTCCATTGCTCGAACCTTTCCTCTAACCACTTGCATCGTTTTTCCAATTCTTTCGAGAGCGATGTCCCGACTCTCTCATTTTTCGCCATGTTGTCCAAGTCGAGGATTGTAGGATTAATGAGGTTATCTCTGGATTAGAGCCCGAGAGCTCGTTTGATAGTTGATTGGCATTGAGGTATCGGCACAAAATTTGGGCCTAATCGTTACGGACGACGGCCTTTGCGTGTGCAGCTCGGGTTGCGTTTGAGCATTCATCGGGGTAAAGCCAGGAGGGTAGGGAGGATCTTCAGTAATAGATGGCCTCTGCGTATGTGTCTCGTGCTGTGTTTGAGCGTTTGTAGGAGCAAAACCAGGGGGTAAAGGGGATCTTCATTATTATTTCCGGTGTCAACCATAGGGCCTTTTCCTTTGTCTGGTCGATTAGTCGTTATCGGGCCACTCTTCCATCATATTTCTCTGCGACTCCAGCATTTGATCCTCATTTCTTGCTGTGGATTTTTAGCTAACTGTTCTTGTACTTGTGCTTGCATCTGTTCTTGCATCTCTTTCTCGCATTTGCTCTAATCTTTCTAGTTTTTTATCCATTGCTTTAGTTCTTTGTGTCGTAAGGATGCGTACTCGAAAGATTCTCGTCGGTTTCAGAGACATCAAACATTTTTAATTAATTAGAATCTTTTTATGGTCTTTAATGCATATGATGTAATGCAATGTAAATGCATGAATGCAAGGGAGGCATCAATTTGATTCAATTCCTTTTAGGAAACTTCACTAGAAAATAAAGGTCTTTACATAAAACTGAGTTACAAATAAGACTTTGCCCTAATGCTTAGAGCTTTAATTTTCATGAACAAAGAAGCTAGCTCCTGTCCCCGATCTGACTCCAACTCGTATTTTACGCTCAGTATGTCTGCTTGTACCGCCAAGGTTTGTAAGTAATCGGCTACCTCGCGAATCTGGGTTATAGCTTCCCCCATAATATAGTCTCTGTTTCTGACTTGGTCTTGCGCATGATGAAGCTGCTCCTTCTAGCGCTCCTCACCTGCTTCGAAGAACCGAATTCGCATCTCACAGTTTTGTAGTGCTGCTTCTAACTCTTCTGTTTTTTCTTTCATTTCTTCTATTTTGCTCAAGCTTGCCCTCAACTCCATCATAGTATTACGATTTCGGTATTGGTGAAGAGACTTTTCGAGTTCTGCCACTCTAGCCTTTAATTTACCTTGTTCATTTCTGCTTTCCGACAAACTCTTCTCTAGCTCTTCATTTTGTACTGAGCTTTCAAAAATTTTCTTTCCCATCGATCGGCCTTAGTCTTTTCTTCTCAAACTTCATGGCGTGCGCTTGCAGGAAGTTTTTCCTAACCATGATCCTCATAGACAAAGCGCAACTTCTTATAGTCGAGTCTTCAAAACTGTCTAAATCCTCTTCGACCTTAGTTTTCCTTTCTTTCCTTTTTTCGGCCCTCGACCTCTGGACATGGCGCCCAATCTCAGTGCATCTTCTCTTCTTCCAATTGTTCAATCTTCTTCCCGAGCTCGAACTCTTCCTCTCAAGTCTTGTTTGATAATTTCTAACTCGACGGAATGACTCGTAGTTGTTCTACCATAGGTTGCGTGTTCTCCAAGCTTGGCCCGGGAGCGTTATCATTAACCCTTTTCTTGAACCATCCATCATACTCAAGGCGTCACTATGGAACCAACAGCCAACCTCTTCATCCAACGAGTTTGCTTCCAAGCATCGGATAACTCCGAACTTTCTTCTTATAGTGGGCATCCTTAAAGAGAATTCACATTGAGCAAGTCCATAAGTTGCGGGTATGAACTACCTCGACTTATATTGTCTCAATGCTAGCGAGTGGAGTGTGCCGGTAGCTCCCAAATTCCTAACAAAGGCACCCAATCAAAGTTCCCACATCATCACTGAGGATCTCATCGGGGAACCATCCAAAATGCTCTCCATTCTATATCCTCCTCCTTGAGGTTTTGAAGAATCTCCATCCATTTCTCTTACGAGATATCTTCTCTCCTTTGTATGGTTGCTTCCTCTTTTAACTGGGAATAAGTTTTGAGAAAAGACTCGATAAGAAACTTTATCTACCTTCCAAAAGTGCCGTGAAACCACACCATCAATTGTGCACATCCAATAAACCGCCCATTACGACTTTTGACACATGTTCAAGGATCTCGAACGTTTTACCAATATTATGGTGCTGGGCGTGATTCCTTTCTCAAGACGGTCAAATAAGTCGGTGATTGCCTCATCCACATGTCTCAAAGCTTTGGAAAAATCACCAATCCATAGATGCTTAGGGCGAAGATATCGATCCTCTTGCGTTCATCCGGATGTGCTAAAACCAAATCTCTCAAATTCTCCCACGGGATACATTTTTGTCTCCCTTTGTTGGATCCGGCGGCGACCCAAGGTTCGCTCATCCCTGAAATATTCATTAATTTCTTTGTGAAGGTCCGGCTATTAAGTACTTTGGCATAAGCCTTTCTAACTTGCACCTTTGGACAGGAGCGGTGCGCAAAGTATATTCCTCTAAAGTAGGCACTAAATCCACTTCTCCAAAAGTGAAACACTTGTAAGTGACATTCCAAAATTGAACCATAGCTCGGAGCGGTGTTTGTCCACCTTAATATCTAGCAAGTAAGAAATATCACCATAGCTTTGGTAGAACATTGTTTGGCCTCTTCATCCCAACGAGCCCAAATATCTCTCAATTCTTGTAACTCATTCTGTCTTGCTGCGTTGGCGAGTGAATTCTTGCAACTCGATACATATCCTTCTGTCAAGCTATCCCCTTTTTTTACGATTGCAACTTCTTCGACCAATGCACGGACATGTGCCGCATTGTCCTCAACTTTATTAAGAAATTCATTCTCCATGTGAAACTTTCTAATTTAGTAGTCGAATGCAAATTGACACCTCCTTTAGTATGCAATGTTATGTAAAAAAACAATCAAAACAAGATAAGTCAGTCTCAAATATTAACGATGGAACACAAGTATAATAAAGATAATTAAAGCACATATATATGGGTGACCACTATAATTTAACCTAGCTTCACCTAAAGAAGGCTCTTAAGGTTCTCTATATGTGGTTTAGTTCTAGAGTAAGGGTACTGAACTAGCGAATTCCTCGATCCTCACCCATTATAGGCTCATACGGATTGAGTTCGATTGAGGGAATACATTTCCCTATGACCATGCGGAGATGAAAATCTCACGAAATCATAGGTACGGATGTATTCCGGAAGCTATCCACTAGCCCATGCGGAGGTGAAAACCTCACGAAGGCATAGTTTCTTACTCCCACTTAGAAGGTGTGACCACAACGGTCATGCAATGTAATGCAATATCATTATACAAAAATCGAACCTTAACAATCATACAATTGGATGCGAATGAGGAAATCATGATTTTCAAAATAAATTTTCAATTTATTGACAAAAGGATGACAAATAATCGATTTTATGGCTTGACTCTCTAGTTTTTCCCGATGAGTCGCCAAGTCATCGAAACCATTTTTTTGAAAACCAGGATCGACTTTTGGAAACGAAAATGGAGTCGCCACCAATCTTTTTTTTTGTTTAGGTGTGATTGGATCACCTAGAGATTTGAAAGTTTTAATAAAACTTTTCGGTTTACTAAAACTAGGATATTGGTCTACAAAATTTTGAGAAAATAGGTTCGGGAGTCGGTTACGTATGAGGAAGGGTTAGCACCCTCATTACGCCCAAAATTGGTACCAAATCGATTAAATATTGTCCTTGTGTCTAAGATTAAAAATGATTTTCAAATAAGGTTCCTTTTTTGAATAATCTGAATTGGTCGTCAAAATCTTCTTGTTTCAGAAGAATATAGCACCACATCCAGCACGGTAGGATGCGATCCTTTATATCCTCGAAAGCGAGATAGATTTCGACTTCCAAAAATTTATAATTTGGAAATTTCAAAGGGATGCTCAACTATTTAGTTCAATTAGAAATCGAAACCCAGCACAGTAGGGCACGATTCCTCGAATTTCCAAACGTTGAACATTACCTCGTCTTAGAATTTAGAAAGCTTGAGTGAAATTGAAAAGGGACATTCGATTTTTGGTACAAATGGGAGATAGCGACCCAACACGATAGGGTACTATTCCCGAATTGCTAAGCCTCGAATGTTTCCTTTGTCTAAAAAAAATCTAGAAAACATGTACAAAATTCTAAAGAGATATTTGATAATTTAGAGCAAACGCGAAATTGCAACCCAAAGACACAGAGGGCACGATCCTCAATTGCTAAACATCAAATATCGCCTTCGTTTTAAGGAATTTCGATGAATAAATGCGAAAGCGGCTTAATATACTAATTCGGTTTAAAATAAAATGAGATAGTTATTTTAAAAGGGTTATAAATTATAAACAAAATTTTGAAAATCGGAAAGGAAGTAAAACACAGGATAATATGAATATATAAGATGCTACGATGGATTGAAAGGAGATTAACATGATTCGTTTAATAAACTAGCAAGATAGCAACCAAATTATCAATTTCCTAATCATGGATGAATAAGGACTAACATGGTGGCGATAAAAATAATATACCACAATAACATATCTATGTAACCTAATGCCGTATACAAATGCAAAAATACAAAAATAGAAATTAAAGAAGAACATGTATATGTGAATAAAATAAATTTTAAAGGAGGAATACACACTATAAATTATGTGAATTATTAAATTAGAAACTTTTGATAAAATCAAAGTAAGAGTATGTATGTGATCATTGAAATGTATTTTATAAAATGAATATTTTGAATCAAATGTTATACACAAGGTCGAAAAATATCATTTTAAAATTGATAACTTATATATATATTAAAAAATATGTAAAGATAATACAAATATAATAATTTTAAGAACACATTGAATTTACAAATTATGGGCATATATATATGTAAATGAATTTAGGATAAAAGGAATATGTATACAAATTAAATTAGTTTTATCATGAACCATATAGGATTTAGAAACGTATTTTCTATGTACAAAGAAAACTATAAGGATAAAATATATAGCTCTATAGATTCAATATATGTTAATATTTTATAATAATTTAAGATAATAAATGATTCACATAATTTACTTTTAACGGACGAATGTATATACAAAATAATTATATGAAATAATATAATGTTAATAATAGATATAAGATAAAATTAATAATAATAAAATATTTTTAATTAATAATAATACAAAATACATGCTATCTTAAAAGAGTAATTATAAAAATTAATAATAGAATTAATGATAAAATATAAATAAATATGAACGAGAGCATAACTTACAACCAAAAAAATATGTATAACATGATAAGTTAATGGAGATTAATTAACTTAATGGTATGATAATAACAATAATGATATAATGATAATGATATAAAAATACAATGAGAGCGCAATTAACAAAATGATAATATATTGGTAATGTAGGCAAAATAAATAATGGTAAACAATAATAATGAACTAGAAGATAACAATAATACAAGTAATAATAATAATAATAATACATAAAATACAAAATGATGTATACAAGGTGAATCTACAGTTAGACTACGATGTATAAACAATCAACAAAATAAGTGACAATTAATATTAATAAATAAATTTAAATAAAGAAGAAAACTACAAAGGGAGATTACTTGACCTAATTGGGGTCCAATTCAAAAAAGGATGTAAAAAAAAAAAAGGGGACTAAATTAAAATACAAATAAAACAAATGAGACAATTTATAAATAGAGTAACCAGAAGAGGACCAACACGTGATGCGCGTCAACATATAAGGACCAGAGCTGGAAATAAACCAAGTTCTACAAGGCAAATCAGAGATGTGGACTAAAGCGCAAGCGCGTGTATAAATTCTGAGAGCAAATTTTAAAGAAAAATAAACAGCGATTGAGATGCGATTGACCGAGCGTAAGCAGAGGGGAGGGACTTGGGCGCAATTAGCCCTCAAAGGCAAACACGCGGATCCCTTGGGTATTGGATCGGTCGCGCGGGTAAGGGTCACACGGCAGCACGTTTTGAGGCCACTAGAACAGGCCTAAGCGGTGTGCGTTTAGTCACCGGGTTAAGAAAACCTAAAACCTCCCCTTTATCACTTAAACACATCAAAACAAAAATCCTTCTTCTGCTCATTCATTCGCCGAAACAAAAATGGCACCCCTCGGCCCCTCCGTTTTGTCTTCTTCCGATCTATTGGACGGTTCTCCTTCGAGAACGACAACCGCCACAAAGGGACGGCAACGGCGTTTTGTAGACCACGGCATAACACCATGTCGGCCTCCGATTCTCCGCTTTTAAACTCCGATTTCCACGAAGCAAAAGGGGCAACGGCCTTTTAGTAAGGTATGGTTTCTTTATTTTTTTTTTTATTTATATTATGCTACAATATATAAATACATCATGAAAAATAAAGATAGATTCAAAGAAAATAAATCAAAAATATTCGGAAAAAAAAAATCACCTTCTTATATTCAACCTTGTTTATATTACAATCCTTTTTATGTGTTTTCTTGGTTTAAGAAGAAACAGGAAAGAAAAGATAAAAAAAAAACCTCCCCCATTTGGTCTCTTCAGCTTCCTATATAGCTGATTTTTTACTATTTTCGCATTAACTCTTCTTCTTTTCTTTGCAGGTCTGGCGGTGGAGCAGGTGAGGGTTGTCGGTGGCAGAGGCTAGGAACGGCGCATAGGGGTGTTAGGGTTTCAATTTGGCTGAAACTAGTTTAGGTAGTGGGCCTATCGGGCCTCTAGGGTTTTATTTTATTTTGGGTTAGGTTAGTTTGGTTTAGGCTGAAATTGGGCCAGGCAATTTGGGTCTGGGTGTAAACGGGATTGGGCTTGGTGTTAATGGGCCTTTTTGGCCCGGGCGGAATCGGGTCTATACAGCAATGATAGAAAATTATATGTTTAATTAATTCATTATATTTTTTAATATACCATTAATTTTAATATTTAATAGTTATATATTTTTTTCATTTATTATAAATTTTTATATAGTCATCTTAATATTATTTTAATATTTACTTTAAAGTAGTATTATATATTTAGTATATATTTATTTTTTAATGTATTCTAAATTACATAATATAAAGTATTATAAACTTAAAAATGGATCAGGTCAAGTCAAGCTTGAGCCCAATCCATATTTTAAACAGGTCTAAAATTTTGGCTTCGTCCCTGAATGTTAATAGTCGAACTTGAATTTTAAATTTTAAAAAGTATAAATACTGAATTACCAAAAATAAAAATATAAAAATTTAAATTTAAATTTCCAAAAAGTATAAAGAAATATTAAAAATTTAACCAATTTCATATAAACCAAAAAGAAAGTTGTTGAATAAACAAAACATCCACACAAGACCTCATTTGTTGTCCGTTGAAGAGCACGTTTAACTTGCATTTTAATTGACAGACTTATTTTAAGTGTAGAAAGAAAAAAAAAAATTTAGTAAAGGTATTCACATATTGAGTAGTGTCTTGGCCTAGTTTAAGAGTAAATCCCTAAAAAATGAAATGCAACCATTTATTTCTTACTAATTGATTTTCTCGGTCATTTAGTTTATCTTTTGAGATAAAAATATCTTGAATTATATGTATTTACATGTTATTAATTGGTGAAATTTGATTTTTCATCACAATAAGTGGTCGACTCTTTTAAGAGAAATATTTGAAATATTGTCTGTTCGATAATCAATGGATCCCTCCAACAACTAAAAGTATTGTCCTTCGATGGGGGGTTTGTAACCTCTCAAACTCGACCTAAACATTATGGCCAAATTTTGAATGTTACATTGACCACTGAAATGGTCTAGTAAAACCCATTTAGTTTCCTATGTGTCAATTTGATTGATTTAAAAAAACTTAGGATAGTTGTCAAAAACGTCCGATTATTAAGTCGGTTAATTTTAGAGTTCAATCTATTATAAGTTGTGTTGTTTGAAAAAAAAGGAAAACTTAATTGATTTTGTCAATTTGTCTTTTTAAAATTCCTTTTTCATCGTTAGAAAGCGGAAAAAGTGAAACTTTTAGTTTTTGTATGAAAAACTGTGTTTTAAGTCATATTTAACCAGTTATTAGAATTGTTTAATTTGTTACACTTCAAAAATGGGTTAGAAGAATTGGGTTTGTGAATGGAGAGTGAATGATCATGCTCTGATTTTTAAGTTTATCTATGTGCTTTTAGAAAATAAATTGATTTGATTTAATTATCAAATGTTTGGGCGTGAGGTTGAGGTACTATATTTAATTACCAAATTTGAATGTCGTGTGAAAAAATGAAAATT
The DNA here is from genome assembly GCA_025698475.1 of Gossypium anomalum. Classification (NCBI taxonomy): domain Eukaryota; kingdom Viridiplantae; phylum Streptophyta; class Magnoliopsida; order Malvales; family Malvaceae; genus Gossypium; species Gossypium anomalum. Next base: position 5,977,973 of record CM046963.1, on the reverse strand, counting down.
ATTTTCACTTTTTTCCTATTGTGCCGTCCATGCTGTGAGTCAATATACAACCCAATAGGGATAGCAATTAAATAGGATTCAAACTCTCTAATCAGGATAACCACAGAATTATTATTACTATACTGGGGATATAACCCCAATTTGCGGGTTTGTCATTTCTACATATATTTCTATATATGGGATAAATTTGTTGTGGAAAATTCAATCTGGAAAATTGAGTCATCCCAAAGGAGAAAAGCAGACCATTATGGAGTATCCTTCCTACAAGTTTCTTCACTTTTGGCGTCAACTCTCCAGCCCTCTTCCTATACCTTTCCTACAAGTTTCTTGCTATACCCTTCTTACAACTTTCTTCAAATTATTTCTCAGTCAACATTGTTGAGGGTACACTCTTTTAAGAGAAAATTTTGAAATATTATTTGTCTCATGATTAACAAATGCCTCCCATTATAAAAAATATAAGTTTTCTTTTTTATTTTCAAACAACACAACTTATAATAGACTGAACTCTAAAGTTAATTGATTTAATAATTGGACGTTTTTGACAACTATCTTAAGTTTTTTTAAAATTAATCAAATTGAAAAATACGAAACTAAATGGGTTTTACTAGACCATTTCAGTGGTCAATGTAATATTCAAAATTCGGCCATAGGCCGGATTTGGGAGGTTACAAACCCCCATCGAAGGACAATAATTTTGATTGTTGGAGGGATCCATTTACTACCGGACGGACAATATTTCATATACTTCTCTTAAAAGAGTCGACCACTTATTATGATGAAAAATCAAATTTGATTAATATTAGTTCGGTTCAGTTAACTTATCGATTAACCGTTTGAACACCCTATCCAGAATTGGTATTACAAAGGCTTATGAAATTGACTCTAATGCCAATTTTTTAAAAAAAAAATATACTACAAAATTTTTTTCAAACTGAATTCAAATATTAAATTTACTAAAATTATTTCTCAAAACTCAAATTGTAAAAACAAATTATATTCTAAACTTTTTTTTAAAAAAAAAATTCTTATAAGGAAAAATATGTTAAGAAATAGAAGTGGTAAAAAATCGATAATTTAATAATTTTGTTTAATATTTTTATAATTTTCCTATTATTTTAAAGAATGTGTATCGAAATACTTGTATACATGTGCTACAAAAAGAAAATTGAGATAGTTTGAAAACAAATTTTCCTATTTTATTTATTTTTTTGAAATTTCTATTTATTTTTATTTAATTTTTAAAAATAAATTTTAGTTTTTTTTATAATTTTATATATAATTAAGGTCAAATTGATAGAAAATATAAAAATAGAATAAATTATTATTATGTAAACCAAAATAAATGTTACATAATAGTCGGATGACAAAAGAAAAAAAGACGCTTTGAAAAACACTAATAATCAAATTAAATTTTTTTAATTAAATGATAAAACTAAAAACGCATCTATAATTAATTGAATCACCAAATTGAAGATCCCACCAAGTCAAGAGATATGTCTAAAAAGAAGTAAGGGAATATTTAATGTTTATGGTTGATATACATATAGCTGTACACTTATTTTGGATGTTCGAATTGAAATTTTGGTGCTAAGACCCACTGCCCTTTTCACAACCACTACAATCATCTCTCCCACGCTCGGGTTTAATTTTTTCTTAATTAAACTCTATTATTATATTAAAATAGAAATTAAATTTGTGATCATATTTTATAATACAATATAAAGTCTATGATTATATGGAGAAAAACATTTTAATTTAAAAAATGTATAAAATTTATATATTTCTTGAATAATTTATAATTTTTATACATTAAAATTAATTTATTATCTCTTTTACAATTATATAAAAATTATATTAATATATACAAATAATTTATAAAGTAAAAAATTTATTAAAGGTGGAATTACTTAATATATTTATTATTCCTTTAAACGAAACAAATTTTTTGTTGAATTATTGTATTTATTTTGTGAGATTTAATTTTGTGAATTTTTCACAGAATTATTAGATGGAATGGGATGAATGAATTGGAGAGACAGTATAATTAATTGATTTTGTCAATTTACTTTTTTTTAAATTCTTTTCTCATCGTTAGAAAGTGGAAAAGTGAAATTTTTAGTTTTTATATGAAAAATCGTATTTTAAGTCATATTTAACCAGTTATTAGAATTGTTTGATTTATTGCACTTCAAAATGGGATAGAATTGAATCGGGTTTGTGAATCAAGAGTGGATGGTAACGCTCTGATTTTTAAATTTATCTACCAATGTTGTTGTGTGAAAAAATGAAAATTATTTGTACTTCTTTCCTATTGTGCCGTCCATGCTGTGAGTCAATTTACAACCCGACAGGGATAGCAATTAAATAGGATTCAAGCTCTCTTAATTATGGTAACCACAGAATTATTATTGCTATACTAATTAAGGATATAACCCCGCTCTGCGGGTTTGTCTTTTTTTTTATCTTATATTAGGAATATAATTACATGACATAAATATAAGAACAAATAAAATTATATGATACAACCGAATGTATAAACGTATTAATATTTACGTAAAATAAATTACGGAGGTATTGAAAATCATATATAACAAATTGAATTCAATTATAAGATGAAAGTGAAACATAAAACAAAACACGACACAAGTAAAAAATAATAATTGAATTAAAAAGTAACTTATATATATTTGTATAGATGGGATAAATTTGTTGTGGAAAATTGAATGGCATTCGTAGCAATAATTGCCTTGTGGCTTCGTTTTCAATCTGGAAAATTGAATCATCCCAAAGGAGAAAAGCAGACCATTATGGAGTATCCTTCCTACAAGTCTCTTCACTTTTGGCCTCAAACCCTCCAGCCCTCTTCCTATACCCTCCCTACAAGTTTCTTGCTATACCCTTCCTACAAGTTTCTTCACTTTTGGCGTCAACCCTCCAGCCCTCTTCCTATACCCTTCCTACAAGTTTGCTTTGTCCACATTGTTGAGGGTTAAAGAGAAATTTTTGAAATATCGTTTGTCGAAATTATTTTTTTGTTTTTTGAAAAACGGGGTCAACTTGATTTTGGAAACGAAAAATGAAAAACCGGGAGTCGTCACTAATCCTTTTTGTTGAGGTGTGATCAGGTCACCTTGAGAAAAATAGTTGTTTAATAAACAATTTGATTTATTTAAACAACGATTTTGGTCAGCAAAATTCAGAAAAAAATGGATTCGGGAGTCAGTTACGCACGAGGAAGGATTAGCACCCTCGTAACGCCCAAAAATTAGTACCTAGTTGATTAATTAGTGTCTTAGTGTCGAAAATTTGAAAGCTTGAAAGACTTTAAAATACGATCCCTCTTTTTGTACAAAAAACACTCGAATGTTACAGACCTTCTCGTTTCAAAGTAATAAAATGCCACATCCAGTAAGTTAGGACACGACATTTTGAACCTTTGAGAATGAGCTTGCCTTTTATTTAAAATTTGTGTATTTTAACCCTTTTTTGAAAGGATATTCGATTATTTAGGGTAAACGAGAAAGATCAAAACCCAGGGAGTTAGGGCACGATCTCTCGAACTTTCAAATACCGAATATTTCCTTTATTTACAAAAAAATCTTATTTCGAGGTAACAAGATGTCATATCTGGTAAGTTAGGGCACAACACCTCGTATTTATGAGAATAAGCATTTTATTCAAAACTCGTATTGCGATTTAAAAGAATATTCTGTTATTTAGGTTAAATGAGAAAAATCGAAACCCAATAAGTTGGGGCACGATTTTCTCGAATTTCTAAATATGGAATATTGCTTTTGTCGAAACCATCCTTTTTATTTAAAAGTTTTAGGTTTTAAAAAATAAGGGAATCGACCTTTGAAAAATAGAAATATGGAGTCGCCACCGATCTTTTGTTTTGGTGTGATCGGGTCACCTAATAATTTGGTTATTTCAATAAAACATTTTGGTTTACTAAAACAACGATCCTGGTCTACGAAAATACGAGAAAACGAGCTCGGGAGTCTGTTACGTATGAGGAAGGATTAGCACCCTCACTACGCCCAAAATTGGTACCAAATCGATTAGATACTGTCTTTATGTCTAAAATAAAAAATGTTTTTGAAATGTGGTTCTTTTTTAATAACATTCGAGTAACCCGAGTTGATTGTCGAAATCTTCTTGTTTCGACGTCCGAAAGTTTATAATTTGAAAATTACAAAAGGATGCCCAACTATTTGGTCCAACGAAAAATCGAAACCCAGCACAGTAGGGCACGATTCCTCGAATTTTCAAACATTGAGCATTGCCTCACCTTAGAAAATACAGGTGAAATTCTGAAGAGATATTCGATTATTTTAAGAAACAAAAAATTTTCAAAATAAGGCAATGTTTTGCGTTTTGGAACATCGAGGAATTGTGCTCTAACTTACGGGGTTTCGGTTCTCTCGTTGATTCTAAATAGCCAAATATCCTTTTGAGTTTTAAAATATATAGATTTCCAATTAAAATTAAAGACGAACTTGCACTCGGGAACTCACGATATCGTGTTCTAATTTACGGGATGTGATACTCTGATATCTCTAGACGAGGAAATCTTTAACGATCGTTGAGCTAATTCAAGCTTTTTAAAAAAAAAAATCAATGTTAATATAAAAAGAGATTGTATTTCAAATCCATTCCCGATTTTTAACTTTCGACATTAAGACACTAACTAATCAATTCGATACCAATTTTTGGGCGTGTCGGGGGTGCTAATCCTTCCTCGCACGTAACCGACTCCCGAATCCTTTTCTCTCGAATTTCGTAGACCAAAAATATCGTTTTAATAAACTAAAACGTTTTATTAAAGCAAAGTGATCCGATCACACCTAATAAAGATCGGTGGCGATTCCCGTTTTAATTTTCATTTTCAAATAAAGTCGATTCTCGTTTTCAAAAAAATGGTTTCGACAGAATGTATAAACGTATTAATATTTACGTAAAATTAAATTCAATTATAACAAATCGAATTCAATTATAAGATGAAAGTGAAACATAAAACAAAACACGACACAAATAAAAAATAATAATTGAATTAAAAAATAACTTATATATATTTGTATAGATGGGATAAATTTGTTGTGGAAAATTGAATGGCATTCGTAGCAATAATTGCCTTGTGGCTTCGTTTTCAATCTGGAAAATTGAATTATCCCAAAGGAGAAAAGCAGACCATTATGGAGTATCCTTCCTACAAGTCTCTTCACTTTTGGCGTCAAACCCTCCAGCCCTCTTCCTATACCCTTCCTACAAGTTTCTTGCTATACCCTTCCTACAAGTTTCTTTACTTTTGGCATCAACCCTCCAGCCCTCTTCCTATACCCTTCCTACAAGTTTGCTTTGTCCACATTGTTGAGGGTTAAAGAGAAATTTTTGAAATATCGTTTGTCGAAATCATTTTTTTGTTTTCTGAAAAACGGGGTCAACTTGATTTTGGAAATGAAAAATGAAAAAAGGGAGTCGCCACTAATCCTTTTTGTTGAGGTGTGATCAGGTCACCTTGAGAAAAATAGTTGTTTAATAAACAATTTGATTTATTTAAACAACGATTTTGGTCAGCAAAATTAAAAAAAAAACGGATTCGGGAGTCGGTTACGCATGAGGAAGGATTAGCACCCTCATAACGCCCAAAAATTGGTACCTAGTTGATTAATTAGTGTCTTAGTGTCAAAAAGTTGAAAGCTTGAAAGACTTTAAAATACGATCCCTCTTTTTGTACAAACACTACAGCAAAACAGACTTTTAGCGGCGCTTTTTTTAGCCTTTAGCGGCGCTTCTAAGCGCCACTAAAACTTTTTGCGGCGCTTTTGAAAACGCCGCAAAAAACGCCGCTATAGGTGGCGCCGCAAAAATTGGTGGCGTTTATTAAAAAAAAGCGCCGCTAAAAGTCATGGCCTTTAGCAGCGTTTGAAAAAAAGCGCCGCTAAAAGTCATGGCCTTTAGCGGCATTTGAAAAAAAAGCGCCGCTAAAAGTCATGGCCTTTAGCGGCGTTTGAAAAAAAGGCGCCGCTAAATGTAACGGACTTTAGCGGCGTTTTTGAGAAAGCGCCGCCCACAAATGCCGCTAAAGGTCATGGCCTTTAGCGGCGTTTTTCCCACAAACGCCGCTAATTTTGGCAGATTTGCAATACATTTTTTCCACCAATATTCAGCCCTTCCTGCATTAAAATCCAACCAAATACAACAAATATAGCATAAAATCAGCCAAAATAGCAAATTTAGCATAAAAAAATACAACCAAAAATATTAATTCTAAATAATACTTCAAATTTAATGAAAGATATATGATGTAATTAACAAAGTATGATTTAAAATATTCTTAGAATAATGTTAAACGTGACAAAGTTAAAAATATTCTTACAACGAGAAAACTAATGTCTAAGATGGCGGCTTTTGCGACTGTTGAAACATCTGCATCATCTGCTGAAGCTGTAGCTGGAGGTCATCATACTTTTTCCTATGCTCTGCCTCCCTCGCTGCTGCCGCTGCCTCCCTCTCTGCTGCCTCCGCTCTAAGTTGTTGCTGGAGTTCTTCACATTTTCGTTGAACCTCGGCAATTTTCTCAACTGTGTTCGCTTGCATCTGAGCTATCTGATCTCTTAACCTCTGAACTTCAGCTTTAGCTTGACTTCCGGAAGGCATGTATTGCTGGGAGCCGGATCCAAAATATTGGGTCGGGGTAACACCAGATCCTTGAAATCGAACCCGACCGTACCTTTCAGGACCCAAAACTTCAGTGATAATTCTGTTATCAATGTTCTCAAGATTAACAGAACTATCAGTCGAAGTAGTCGCTTCATATTCCGCCTTCTTATCCTTTAGTTTCTCCTAAAAAATCAATTAAAAAGTTAGAAACGAAATATATAATAAAAAGGAATGCAACATAACTTAACATTATTTAAAACTACTAATGATGAATTAAATTAAACAATTATAATTAAACATTATAAATATTTAGAATAAATCAAATATTATTAAGTAAATATACCATAATTTCTCCGACCGGATGTCATAGGAGATCCATCTTTCTTCCTATCGTAATCTCAAAAAAAGTGAAGGTGCCCAACTTTTGTCAGATTTGACTTCCTACAATATAGTAGTAAAAATATTATTTAATATTAGAAAGTTATTAATATTTGAAGGAATTAATAAAATTTTAATACCTCGGCCTCATTTCTGAAGCAAAACTTCTCGACCTCGCAGTGTAATGCGTGAATTTTGTTTTTACTGCCGCTTATTACAACTCGCTCACGGTCCTACATAATGAAATTATTATTACGTATATAGTAAACACTATATATAAGAGTTTGGAAATACGTAATACCTCTCCTTTCTTTGAATTCAGAATCTAACCGCATCTTCCCATTAGTACCTCAAAGCATTCCGTGGGATGTTTCTCAATTTTTCCTCGAGGCTTATGTCTTTCTTAAAATATTGTTTTTTAAAATGCTTTTATTGTCTCTCCATTTTTACCCAATGTCTTCTTGATATAATCATCGGAGACCTCTAAAACAAATCTATCCTAAAAAAACACAAGTTTAGAATGTAAATATGAATGAAACTTAAACCAAAATATTATAAATTACATTCACATTTTGTTACCTTAATATTAGCGAGAGCACGATTTTTGTTGCTATCGGGCATGTGATGCCATGATTCGTAGTTGATGGGAAACATATTGGCATTTCGTGCTAAAATGCCCAAATAGCCTGCTAAAAGTCGAGCTTCAGATCCAACAGGCTGGCCATAAGTATTTCTACTTACTTTGACACGGTCGACAGGATCTAAGTTGTATAAATCACTAAAGAGTATCGTCCTCAAACTGCGCGTCCCACCATTTTCACTGAAAAATGATATACTATTATTATATTAAAATTTACAAATAAATTAATAATAAAAGTCAACACATGTAAAATAAATGTAACATTACTTTGAAATTCTTTGAGCTCGTCAAGTGTCTCGGCACATTCGAAGATCCAACAACTGCATCTCATTGTTCACTATTTCCTTCTTTCGAATTTGGAGTATTACGGACAATACTTAAACCATGTAATCTTCTTCTACGCATTTTTCCCTGTAATACACATAAAATAGTTAAAGTTTTAGTAACAAATTACAACAATAATAAGTACATATAAAATAGTCAAATTATATAACATGACCAAGATTAAAATTATAATATTACATATAATTAAAAAAACGTAAAATCTTACTACATCATTATTCAGTAAATATCTTCATTCACATCATCTTGAACCCATTGATATTGTGAACTAGTACTAGGGATATTTTCATCTAAGTTTTGTTCGAAAAGGTAATGTTTCGATCTTTCGACAATGTCATCTCTACTTCCATTACCCATGTCAAACAAGTCTCTAGGGGTGTTAGGAGTACAACATACCAACCCTCATCAGTTGGATCTTTCGAATAAAAAACTTGTTTCACTTGAGAGGAAAATACATATGGCTTGTCCATCAATTGTTGTCCAGTGTGAATCAAGCGAGAGAAATTCACCATTGTAAAACCAAATTGATCTTTTTTAATTCCTCGAGCAGTATTAACATCAGCCCAATCACACCGAAATAAGATAACTTTCCATCTGCCATAGTAATCCAACTCAATAATGTCGGTAAGAAGTCCGTAATACTCCACATTACCCTCAACCGGATTACTATCCCTAGCACTAGCATAACTTGTAATTGAAGAATTAACAACAACTCCACAATTTTGAGTTCTCCTCATTCTCTCGCGATACTTTGTATGAAATCTGTATCCATTGATGAGGAAGGCACTATATCTTTTTATTACTCTGTTCGGACCTTGGGAAAGCCATTTAATTTCATCATTGACGTCCTTCCCACTCCAAACCTATTGAATCGAAAGTAAATTAAATAATTATAAATGTATTATGTAAAAACATTCTTATTTGATTAACTAAATTTCGCGATTATATGTAACTTATTAACTTTAGTTACATTCTGTTTGACTTAACCATTCATGAAAAGATTCTGTGAATAACTTATTAATCTCTCGATGTTGTAATCTTCGAGAGCGTGCACGAGATCTCAAAATTTGTTTGTACTCACTATGTTAAAAACAAGTTAATTGGTTAGAAGATAAACAAATCAAAACGACGAATATGTAAGGCAATTTTATAATTTACTTGCTCAACGGTTCAATTGAATCGTGGTGAAAAAGTACATATCGATGTGCCTGTATCCACGATATATCATCTAATTCTACAATGTCAACTTTGCCGATTGGTTCTCCATAACTTTGAAATAAATAAGTTTCGGCCAAGTCATGATCATTGAGCCCAGCATTTCTACTTGGTCTATTCAATCGTGTTTCAGCATCTTCTAAATATCTAGAACAGAAGGTCATGCACTCCTCTGCCAAGTAGCCTTCAGCAATTGATCCTTCTGGATAACGCTTATTGCGACAATATGACTTCAATTTGCTTAGGAACCTAAACACGATATACAATATTTATCAAAAGCTGTAACTAAATGTATAGAGGTGAATGAATGAATACTTGAGAAATAAATTAGCACCTTTCTATAGGATACATCCATCGATAAAAAATTGGTCCACCAAGGATTACTTCGTGAGGGAGATGGATTACCAAGTGCACCATAATAGTGAAGAAGGAAGGTGGAAAGATCTTCTCTAAATTGCATAAAGTCAAAACCGCTCGATCCTGTACTTTCTCAAGTTTTTCATCATTCAAAACTTTGCCACAAATAGCTTTCATTATATTGGATAGTTCAATTATACAGGACATTACATTTTTTGACATACAGCACCGTAAAGCAATTGGGAGTAAATCTTGCATCAAGATGTGGTAATCATGTGATTTTAATGAATATAATCTTCGATCTTTGAAACTCACACATCGAGATATATTTGACGCATATGCATATGGGACCTTTATATCCTTCAACACCATGCAGAAAACTTCTTTCTCTTTCTTTGACATTGAAAAAATAGAAGGCGGCAACCGATATTTCCCATTCGGAAGTACTTGAGGTTGAAGATCACGCCAGATTCTCATGTCAACTAAATCAAGTCGGCTCTGAAGATTGTTTTTTTGATTTTCCATCGACATTTAAAATTGTCTCAATTATGTTCTCGTAGATATTCTTCTCAATATGCATGACATCAAGATTGTGGCGTAAAATGTTGTGTTCCTAATAAGGCAACACAAAAAAAATACTCACTTTCTTCCACAACTCCGCCACATTAGGATCATCCTCTTCGTCAGATTCATCATCAGATTCATCCCTCGATCTTCTCTTTGTTTGCGTGATAGGTGGTTGATTCATCTTCTCGTAACTAAAGTTGATATCTTTTAACATAAACAAGATTTCAGATCAACAGTGCCGCTCAGAGCTCCTCTGTACTCTTCAGTACCGTCAAATAGAGTCCTCTAAAATCTAAATTTATGATTTTCATCTAACCACCGACGATGACCCATGTAAGAGAACTTCTTCCCATTATACAACCACTTCGAACAAGTTTGCGCAACACAACAAGGACAGGCATAACGTCTTTTAGTACTCCAACCCGATAAATTAGCATAAGCCAAGAAATCATTAATTGTCTACAGTAAAGCTACACGTAAATTAAAGTTCTCCTTTCTCAATACATCATATGTCTCAACACCCAACCATAATTGTTTTAACTCTTCAATAAGTGGCTGCAAATAGATGTCAATATCATTTAGGGACCTTTCTCTCGAGGATAATCATTGACAAAATAAATGAAGATTGCTTCATGCAAATCCATAGAGGCAAATTGTAAGGAACAAGCACTACTGGGCCAAAATCTTATCACTGAAGTACTCATGATTTTAAATGGATTAAAGCCATCATTTGCTAGCCCAAGCCTCACATTCGAGGATCGCTTGCAAAGCTTGGAAATTTCTTGTCAAATGATTTCCAAACTAAAGAATCATCCGCAGGATGTCTTAATAATCCATCATCGGTCCGTTGATCATTATGCCACCTCATAGATTCTATTTGTCTTTGAGGACATGAAAAGCCTTTGAAGTCTTGGTATCGGGGAAAATATTGCAAGACCTTGTAGCTTCTTTCTTAATCTGTGCCCCACCTTCATCCGTATTCACATCTTACGTATTACTATTCATCCAACGAGACTTACCACAAACATGACAAGATTGTTGGTTTTTCCGATCACCCCAAAGTACAACATGCACGATCATTTGGGCAACTATGAATTTTATCGTACCCAAGGCCCAAATCTTTTATTAGTCTCTTCATATCTTGACAAGAATGGGGAATTTTTGCAAACGGAAACATCTCTCTTAAAAACTCTATGACATTGTAAAAGAGTTTCAGTCCACCCTCCCAAACATTTTAAGTGAAATAGGCGAATGCGAGAAGGACAATTTCGAATATTTTGATCCCTCGTAAAGTTATTCATTCATTTCATTAAGTAAATTGTAGAACTTAGCCGCTTCTTCATTTGGCTCCTCATTAGGTGCACTTGTTCCCGTTTCACAAAAAACATTTCACCAATATTACAATCCTCAGATATAATAAAGTTAGGTGGAAACGATTGCTCACCATGACTACGCATATTAAATGCATCCCGCAACATATCTTCCATGTCATCTTGTCTAACATACTGATGGTAATCAGTATCAGGATAAGTCAGATTAATCATTGAAAAAGTTCCACTAGATGTACACTCTCCATGGAAAATCCATTTTTTATACCCCCGAATAAAGCCATCAACAATTAGATGTTCGTAGACAACTTCACGAAAATGCCAGTAGATGTTGCCACACTTCTTACACTGGAAAAGAATCATATTCTCTTGGCTTGCATTTTGAAATGCAAAATTTAGAAAAGTTTGTACTCCATTTTGATAGGCATTGCTTACCCTTGACAATTTCTGTAATATCTTGATTTTGGGCTTAGTCGGAATAGTAGTTTTGTGACCATAAAATTTGAGATAGAAATAATTATTTTATGATTATTTTGATGATTATGATATGATTGCATGACTGTGTGAAAATTTCGTGATGAAATTCTATGCCTAAAGTGTTTAAATTGAAAGTAGGGACTAAATCGAATAAGTTGCAAAATTTGCATTCTAGAAGTTTTTAGTATGAAATTGCATTGAAATATTAATTAGGAGGTCTTAAATAGAAATTTGACCAATTTTAAGTTCATGGACAAAATTAGGACATGGAAGGAATTTTTGAAAGTTTAGTAGTAAGGGCATTTTGGTCATTTAGGGGTAAAATGAATTAAAATACAAAATTAAAAGCCAATTTTGCTCATCTTCTTCATGGAGGCCGAAATTAGCATGGGGGAAGCCATGGCTAGGGTTTTCAAGCTTTCCAAGCTCCATAGTAAGTGATTCCAAGCCCCGTTTTTAATGTTCTTTACGTTTTTGGAATCCAGGTAGCTCAATTAAGCTTATGCTAGCAATAATTCAACCTAGGGTTTATATTTGGAAAAATACCCATAGGTGAAATTTGTGTATTTTGATGTTTTATGATATAATATGAGGTTTTAAATTATGTTAGACAACTTGTGCTACTCGGTTTTAAGCAAAAACGAGTAAAAGGGCTTAATCGGTAAAAATACCTAATAGTCATAAGTACATGTTAGAGTGTGAATTTGATGTTACCATAGAAGGGAAAAATCATCAACATGTCATAAAACATAAGAATAAGGGATGAAGTTTAATTCCCGAGCCTAGGGGCAAAAGTGTAATTATGCAAAAGTTTAGGGGCAAAAATGTAATTTTGCCAAAGTTTGTATTAAATGCTGTTTTGATGAATGTATGTATTAAATAAGATTAATTTGGTATTATAGATCAAGAGAAACGAGAATCAAGTCGCGATCGAGGAAAAGAAAAGATTGTGGATTAAATTGCAAAATCTTTATATTTTGGTACCAAGGTAAGTTCATGTGTAAATAATGTAGTATAATTGTTATTTTTAAATTATTGATGTTAATTATATTATATGCTGATTTTTATCGTGAAATATATGCTTTGTGGTTATTTTCGAATAAAATGCAAATTATTTGTATTATTTGTTAAATATAAAGTGCTACCAAGTATTGGTTTCGGTATTTTACGGAAGATGGCAAGGATATGTGTTTGAGGAAAATCCCGTTTGAACCTTAGGAATAGATTAGGAAAATCAAGTCACTACGAATGATAAGGTTTTCGTTTTGTGAAAGCTGAAAAGTTTATTACATCTTGACAGAGTTCAGATAGATGAGAATATTGGCAACCGAAGCGTCTGAACTAGACTAGTCTACATTGAGTAAAAACTTCTTGACTTTCAGTAATGTACTACTGTATGAATTGTGATGTGTTTCAAGATAGTGAGATAATGTGATAGTTTAGAGCATCGATGTTACATAAAATCTGAGTTGTTAAAGAGGTTAAAGCCAAGCATTGGGATCTATCAAAATTATCCTTGCCAGTGTTGATATTGGGATGAAAATGAGAAGGATTATTCTTGAGGCCATATCAGAATTATTTCTATTGCGGAAAGAGGAAAATGTGACGTATCCTATTGTTAAATGTTTGGCGAGATCTATAAATCATATCTATATTGAATGAATCACTACTCATCAGATTCATGGAATTTTAGGTCTCTTTTATTGTTGGATTTCTTGGAATTCCAGTCTCCATTAATCAAGTTGAGATCCGGGTTTTATGTCATGATATCATGGGAAACTGAGAAGGGTTGAAAATTTAAGAACAGTTGAGAGTTGAGGCTGTAAGCTTTGAGATCATATGAGAAATTAAAGAGATGTATTGGAGGTACTGCCTAAGTGAAAGTTCTTGACACCGAATATGAGATTAAAAGTGAAGACCACTTTTTTTGGTAAGATTTTCGAGACGAAAATCCTTAAAAGGGGGAGAGTTGTAATATCGTGATTTTGGGCTTAGTCGAATAGTAGTTTCGTGACCACAAATTTGAGATAGAAATAATTATTTTATGATTATTTTGATGATTATGATATGATTGCATGATTGTGTGAAAATTTCGTGATGAAATTCTATGCCTAAAGTGTTTAAATTGAAAGTAGGGACTAAATCGAATAAGTTGCAAAATTTGCATTCTAGAAGTTTTTAGTATGAAATTGCATTGAAAATATTAATTAGGAGGTCTTAAATAGCAATTTGACCAATTTTAAGTTCATGGACAAAATTAGGACATGGAAGGAATTTTTGAAAGTTTAGTAGTAAGGGCATTTTGGTCATTTAGGGGTAAAATGAATTAAAATACAAAATTAAAAGCCAATTTTGCTCATCTTCTTCATGGAGGCCGAAATTAGCATGGGGGAAGCCATGGATAGGGTTTTCAAGCTTTCCAAGCTCCATAGTAAGTGATTCCAAGCCCGTTTTTAATGTTCTTTACGTTTTTGGAATCCAGTAGCTCGATTAAGCTTATGCTAGCAATAATTCAACCTAGGGTTTATATTTGGAAAAATACCCATAGGTGAAATTTGTGTATTTTGATGTTTTATGATATAATATGAGGTTTTAAATTATGTTAGACAACTTGTGCTACTCGGTTTTAAGCAAAAAGCGAGTAAAGGGCTTAATCGGTAAAAATACCTAATAGTCATAAGTACATGTTAGAGTGTGAATTTGATGTTACCATAGAAGGGAAAAATGATCAGCATGTCATAAAACATAAGAATAAGGGATGAAGTTTAATTCAGAGCCTAGGGGCAAAAGTGTAATTATGCAAAAGTTTAGGGGCAAAATGTAATTTTGCCAAAGTTTGTATTAAATGCTGTTTTGATGAATGTATGTATTAAATAAGATTAATTTGGTATTATAGATCAAGAGAAAGCGGGAATCAAGTCGCGATCGAGGAAAAGAAAAGATTGTGGATTAAATTGCAAAATCTTTATATTTTGGTACCAAGGTAAGTTCATGTGTAAATAATGTAGTATAATTGTTATTTTTAAATTATTGATGTTAATTATATCATATGCTGATTTTTATCATGAAATATATGCTTTGTGGTTATTTTCGAATAAAATGCAAATTATTTGTATTATTTGTTAAATATAAAGTGCTACCGAGTATTGGTTTCAATATTTTACGGAAGATGGCAAGGATATGTGTTTGAGGAAAATCCCGTTTGAACCTTAGGAATAGATTAGGATACAAGTGACATGTCACTAGGATGGTTGAGCATCCGAACTCGTTGAGTTGAGTCCGAGTTCACTTATGGATGCGAATGTTCGAACTCGTTGAGTTGAGTCCGAGTTCGTGAGATGTAACTAGGCATCCGAACTCGTTGAGTTGAGTCCGAGTTCACTTATGGATGCGAACGCTCGAGCTCGTTGAGTTGAGTCCGAGTTCACTTATGGGCGGGTTACATGATTGCTTGATTACATATGTGGCACTTATGTGCAAATTATCCGTGTATCCAAGTTATATTCCGATGTGTTCAACGGGTGAAAATTTCTATGAAATGGAAGAACACTTAAGATGCAAATGACGTTTTGGTAAGTGTTGTGAAATAGGCACTTTGGACAGGTATGTACTTAACCCTCAGGTTAAAAATAGATACAACAACGATAAAGTAGTAAGATGATGAATGATGTTTAGAATTGTGATGTATGTTTTGGTGATGCCATGCTAAGGTTGTTTGCTATAATTGTATTGTTGTGTTACTTGTTATTTGCATATGAACTTACTAAGCATTTATGCTTACTCCCTCCTTTTCATTCACTGTAGTTTTGAACAAGCCGGCTCAGGAATCGGGACAGGTCGAAAGTTCGATCACACTATCCAAAGGACTTTTATCTTGGTAAATGGCTTGTACAACTACTTAAGTATGGCATGTATAGCAATATACCTATTTTGTGTAAATAATTTTATGATATGGCCATGTTTGATTGAGAAAATATTTGATATTGATAAGTCATGGTGATGGCTAATTTAGATCATGTTTGATATTATAGAAGTTTAATAGGTTATCTAATTCATAAAAAATTCATGGAAAGATGAAACTTGCCTTAAAACAGAATATTGCTGCAGCAATGACATGAATTTGAAAAATCACTAAAAATAGTATAAGTGGAACTAAATGATGAGTAAGTTATGAAATTGAAGCTTAATGAGTCTATTTTCATGTGGATTGAACAAAACAGGCATATAAATTATATTTTATGAGATATTTAAACTTTTGTGAAATAGGGCCAGAGTGATTTCTGGATCCCCTGTTCTGACTTTAAAAATTCTTAATAAATTTTATAAAAATAATTATAAGTTTTTCTTTACATTTACAGATTCCTTATTCACTCTAGTTTTAATAGAAACAAACCTCATAGTCATTGAAATTTTTTATAGAGAGATGTCTGATTCGTAATACACAGAGGTCAGAGCAGTCGAACCCTGAAACAGGGGAGACTTTAACTAATAAAATGTACTAATTGGCCTAACCAAAAATTCTAGAAAAAAATTAGTAAATATATATATGAGTCTAGATTTAGGGAAAATTTACGGATCTTGATTTTGAGTTTTTTAACTCGAGATATAATTTTTCTTGTAACTGTGATGCAGATAGCTAGAAAGCTGTGAATGTAGAAACAAATTATTCGAAATACTTAAATTGATAAGTTATGTTCGGTAACACCTCAAGCTCGATTCCAGCGTCGCTCTCGGGCGTGGGGGCGTTACAATTTCATCCAACTCCTATCCATTTTGTAGTTCTTGAAATCTAAAGTTGACAACATATTACAGTTACTTAAATGTTCTCAATTGATTTAAATCATATCATTATACTAAATATCAAGTCTCTAATGGGTATAAACTAATTTAGGCAAGTTGCAGGATTTTCAACTATAGATTTATGTATTATGTAAGTTAAGTAAATTTCCTAAACTAGTTATGTATGATATGATATATATTTAAGTATTATGTAAGTTATGTAAGTTATGATATGATATATATTTATGTAAATTATATATTTATCTAAGTTATATAAGTTATGTAAGTTATGTAAATTATGATATAAAATACATTTAAGTATTATGTAAGTTATGTAAGTTATATATTTATCTAAGTTATATAAGTTATATAAGTTATGAATGTTATATAAGTTATGTAAGTTATATATGTTATGTAAGTTATGTATGTTATATAAGTTATGTAAGTTATGTATGTTATATAAGTTATGTAAGTTATATATTTATCTAAGTTATATAAGTTATGTACGTTTTGTAAGCTATATAAATTATGATATCAAATATATTTATGTATTATGTAAGTTTTTTATTTCACGATGTGGAAAATCACATGGATAATCCATATCAAATATCAAGTATCTACAGGTAAGTAGCGAGATTAAATAATATTTAATTAAATAATATTTATAAAAATTATTTTAATTAAATAATATACATGTCGTTCGTTTTTATTTGACAAATCACATGTGCAATTAAAATAGTCCACACTTAATTTAATTTATGTTTTACAAGTCATCTTTTCTTAAGTACATATTAAAGCACTGTGTAGACATCCGTATTTAGCTTAAAAGCTATGATTTAGTTTGAATAAAAAGTTTAACTTAAATGGTAAAACGGACGATAATATTTGTGGTAAAACGGAGAATAATATTTGTGATAAAACGGACGAGAATATTTCAATAATAATTTAAATTTAAGTTAAAAACTATATAAAATATTTTATTAAATATTTGTATATTAGATGGGACATATTAAATTGAAACACACAAACCGAATCTTAAACCTAAACATAGTAAAAAGACTATAATCATAATTTAACCTAAGACAAAGACATCTATACTAAATCAGTTACTTGTGTTATTAATTTTTTAAATAATAAAAAACAAGTTCAATATCATAACTAACCTTTTGGCTATCTAGGCTTTCTGTATATTGCTTTAGTGTATGAAAAGAGCAGCAAATGAAGGTCCTGATAATTTGATGCCAAACTGCTAGAAAAGAGCCAGTCCAATGGGTTTTCTATGCCTGCCCTTGAATCACCTACAACACCAAGGAAATAGGTTCAGTCCGAAAGAGAGAGAAACATCATAAAGAAGGAAAATAAGAAAAAATACTTGTCTACCATACGTGGTATTTGTAGAAAATCCACAAAATTGATAAGTTGAAACCCATAAGTGACAAAGTAATTACTGTAGAAACTAGAAATCACAACATAAGTAGCATAGAAACTAACAATCTTCTCTATAAACAGCACAAAGGAAAACCAATAGAAACACAAAATTGAACAAACCAATGGCAATTTTTATTAGCATTATAGTGGTGTACTTTAGCAGGGTTCTTTTTTTTTTCATTTAAAAGAAAAATCACGAATTGTTTCTTAAAATAAAAACAAACGACAAGAAAAGAAATTAAAAAACCAAGTGCAATTAAATATAGTGATGTGTTTTTTACTTTAATTTTGCCCAATAAAATGACAATAAATGTCTTGGTTTTGTCAAAATATTCAATCATTAAATATATATAAAAAAATTCAATAAATATAATAATAATATCGATTCCATTTAAAACTTTACATTTTACAATAAGTGCAATTATATATATAACCACCACTTTGTTAAATAACCAATCTATGTATCAAAAAAAAAAAAATCATAAACGAAATTGAAAAAAATAATGTAAAATAAACAATGTTACACAGTACAAAATGATCTCCCTTCATGATGATAAATATATAATTTAAAAAAAGAAGAATAAGAAGAACTAAAATTCCCTTGTTTTTATTTTTGTTCAAAAACCAAAAGCATGAATACAAACTAGTGGTTAAGTTAAAGCTGTATTTGTCTAAATTTGTAACTATATTATTGGGGTAAAATTACAACGAACAACAGATTATTGGGTCAATAAATGTTTCAGTTCCTCGAAAACATCATTTGTGTTGTAAACCATTGTTTGTGCATGTTATGTATGTATATGGAAGATGAACATCATTGCTGAGACACTTAGTGCAGATTACTGCAATTTCAAAGTAAACTAAACGGTCGCTATATGATTATGAGACCTGCCCAAGGATGACCAGACGGAAGGCACGGACTTCGAAAATGTCCGGAGACTCCTTTACTGTAAGGGAAGCTAAAGTGAAGAGGTTAAGAGATTGGATTAAACCTCTGTGGGGTCTCATGGGGGTGTCAAAATACCCCATCACCACGTTGATAAGCTCAAATGGGACCCTAATCATTATTTCATTGAATTGCTTGGAACATTGAATATTATTGCGGATCATAGGCAATATCCGAACCTTATTTATCATAGCAACAAGAAAAGAAGAGGCAATATAAAGATTTACTACAATTTGCCTTAAATATATTCATAAAAACTAGGAACACACAAAGACAACTAAAAAACACGAGAATGAGACAGTAAATACTAATGAAAGAAAGCTATTCCCAAAACAAAACACACTCAAAAGACCCATTTTTGCAATACGAGTTGTAGCCATCCTTGTTGTTTACAAACATATATTTTCTTTAAATGTCCTTGCTTGAGCAATGGAAGAAACATAATTATAACCTCTGAAGATCCTATACCATGATAGTGTATAGCTGCTTACCTTTCACTGTAACACATAACATACTTCAAAACAATGAACTCAACTCAAAAGCATGCTACAACAGATAGCCACATCTCTCAAGTAAAAAAATTATTAGCTATGCATTATCTTGTAAAGCGACACAACCTCTGAATCGTAAAGTTGATTGAGAACCAGAAAGGAAACAAAAAATGAGAAAAAAAAGGAAAAAGAAAACATATTTAGAGGAAAGCTTGATCCACGAACCCTGTCTCTCTTTCGACGCTTTGCTTTGCGTTTCTTTTTCTCCGACTTTGGACCGCTTTGGGCTTCATTGTGCAACTCTCTCCATCTATCAAATTATTTATGAATTAGTTATTTTGTATGATCTCTTAGTAGTTTTAGATAATAATAATAGTAGTAATAATAACAACAATATTAATAATTTATTTTTTAATCGTAAAATATAAACAATCAACTCTGTTAATCCAGAACATTTTGAAATTTACATTTTAGTATAAAAAAAACATGAATGTTTGTGATGGGAGCAATTAGATAAAATTTTTAATAAATGACTCATTTGGGTCTACTCTTAGAAACAATGTGGGTCCAAAATTATGTTAATCTAATCCGGGCATGTCCACTAAAACGATATACTAGAAAACATTAAGATAATCGAATCTAGAAAAACGTATTCCTTTTGGGAAGATAACAAGTTCCATCTTTTTCTTTCGACTTTTAAGAACCTGCTTGGATTCTTGTTCTTGGGCGCTTGCATTACAAAACCCAAAGCGGGAGCGATATAATATTTCTATACTATATGATATATGTACATCGTGTGCGACTTTTAGTTTACACTTGGAGAGCAAGAAGATTTGCCTCTGTTGTACTTAAAAACAAGCTGTTTCAAAATTCTGGAAAATCTTTTAAAGGTACTTTTATGTTTGTTATTTAACTGCAAGTAGAAACAGATGTTTGCTGTATGTGTGTGGCTTAGCTAGTGAGGTGGGGGATTAGAATGGCTTAAGCAAGAAAGGATCTTTCAAACTGTTAAAGGCTTAGTTGTTAATGGTTACATGAATCAAAAGGTAGAAGAAAAACATGAACAATGTTCACAATCACGTTAGAACCCTATTAGGCAATTAGGCGGAAACAGAATAAAAGAATTGTGAGCTCAACCCTCTTTTTATGACATGATAAACATCACCAAAGCCTGTATGTGCAAATCAACAAACTTTGAAAATAACATACTGAGATTTTGACATGGTAAAAATTACTCAACAATCAGCAAAACATAGAATCTTTCTAAATTGTTTTAGGTTTCATGGCAACAATAATATAAAGAAAATTATGTATATATAACATTTGCAAAAAGTAGCAGCAGAAAATGTTGAATTTGTTTACCCTACAAGGATCCACTGAAACTTCATTTACCTATGGTTGCGGAGGAGGAGGCGGCAGCGACCTTGACAATGAGGGGCTGGACGCTGACGACGAGTAGGTGGTCGGGTAGCCTAAGGAGCTTCGGATGCTTAGGAATTTTGGGGAAAATTTAGGGATTAGGGAAAATGTAGTGGATTGGGGGAAATCTATTAAAGGGTGGAAATGGCTAAGTGTCGAGTATGAAGGGAGGATAAAATGTTAGAAAATAAAACGACGCTGTTTTGGTAACAAAATTTTAAACGTTTGTGGCGCTTTGGAAAAACGCCGCTAAACCCCATCTATTGCGGCGTTTGTAAGGTAGCGCCACTAATCCCCTTACAGCTCAACTTAAAACGACAACGTTTTAGTTAAATATAAATGCTTTTTGTGGCGTTTTTTTCAAAAACGCCACTAACCTCCATTTTATATTCATTTTTTTTGTAATTAATTTTTATTTGTTATCAATGTTTTTTTAAATCTAATATTTAAATATATAAAGTTTATCTATTATCTCTTAAATAATTTAATCTAAATAATTTCATTATTTTTCAAAAACACTACTACTCTAATATTTTAAGATATTAAAATTAAAATTATCTCTTTTACAATTATATAAAAAATTATTTAATATATAAATTAAAAAATACTGATTTATCTAAACCTTAATACTCTAATTTCTAAACCCTAAAATCCATAACCCTACACATAAACCCTAAACTCGTAACCCGTAACCCGTAACCATTAACCCCTAAACCTTAAACCTTAAACTCTAAAACCTAAACCCCTAACCCTATACCCTATACCCTAAACCCAAACCATAAACCTTACACATAAACCTTAAACCCTAAACTTATAACCCGTAACCCGTAACCTTTAACCCTTAAACCTTAAACCCCGACCCTTAAACCATAATTCACAAACCCTTAAAGTAGTAACTCATAAGCCCTAAAACCCTTAACCATATACCCTAATTTATAAACCATAAACCCTAAACTATAAAGATAATTAATTCAATATTTTAAAATTTACGTACACTATCCCTTTTTCAATTATATAAGAAATTATTTAATATATAAATTAAAAATTACTAATTAATTAAAACCCTAAACCCATAATCCCTAATCCCTAAACCCCAAACCATAAAATATAAACTTTAAACCCCTAACCCCTAACCTCTGACCCTTAAACCATAATCTTTAAACCTCATAATCCCTAAACCTTAAAATAACAACTCATAAACCTTAAACGTCCCTTAACCATATACCCTAAATCGTAAATTAAGTACCCTAAACTATAATGATAATTAATTCAATATTTTGAAATTAATACAATCTCTTTTACAATTATATAAGAAAATATTTAACATATAAATTAAAAAATAATCAGTCATATACCAAAAATCTTTAAAATTATTTATACAAAGTTACATAACTTTAATAAAACAATTTCTCTATTGGAACACTCTAGTTATAGTGTCCACTCTGTAAGATATTTCTATGTTATATAAACTTGGAAATTATACATAGTTCAACAAATGCTGATTAATATTTAAGCTTGCCACAATCAAAATCACCCTTTCTTAATAGCATCCGGGTAAGAATCGGAAAGGAAATTATCTCTTAAGAAGTTAATAATTGTCCCATTGTAAACTTCAACCCTAACCTTAATTTAAACCCTAAATCATAATCCCTAAACCCATAATTCATCATAAACCTTCAAATACTAACTAACTCCTAAAACATAAACCCTAAACTGTATATCTTAAACCATAGTTAACTCATAAACCTATTTAAACCGTAAACCATATATCTTAAACCATAAACCTTAAACTATAATGATAATTAATTCAATATTTTAAATTCAATACTATATCTTTTACGATTATATAAGAAAATATTTAATATATTGTATAACCATAAATTTTAATAATTATTGTTTCAGGGGTTATAGATTAGTGTTTATGATTTTTTTGGGGTTTAAGGGTTATATAACTTTTAGCGGCGTTTTACCAAAAGCGCCGCTAATGCTCTGGGTTTTAGCGGCATTTTACCAAAAGCGCCGCTAATGCTCTGGTTTTTAGCGGCGTTCTACCAAAAGCGCCGCTAATGCTCTGGTATTTAGCGGCGTTCTACCATAAGCGCCGCTAATGCTCTGGTCTTTAGCGGCGATTGACCAAAAGCGCCGCTAATGCTCTGATCTTTAGCGGCGATATACCATAAGCGCCGCTAATGCTCTGGTCTTTAGCGGCGATTAACCAAAAGCGCCGCTAATGCTCTGATCTTTAGCTGCGTTTTACCAAAAGCGCCGCTAACTCTGGTCTTTAGCGGCGTTTTACCAAAAGCGCCACTAATGCTCTGGTCTTTAGCGGCGTTTTACCAAAAGCGCCGCTAATGCTCTGGTCTTTAGCGGCGATTTACCAAAAGCGCCGCTAATGCTCTGGTCTTTAGCGGCGTTTTATCAAAAGCGCTGCTAATGCTCTGGTCTTTAGCGGCGTTTTACCAAAAGCACCGCTAATGCTCTGGTTTTTAGCGGCGTTTTACCAAAAGCGCCGCTAATGCTCTGTTTTTAGCGGCGTTTTTGACTAAAACGCCGTTGTTCTATTTTTAGGGGCATTTTTTGTAAAACGCCGCTATTGCTCTGTATTTTAAAATTTTTACGGTGTTTTTTGATAAAACGCCGCTAAAGCCCTATTTTCCTGTAGTGAAAAAACACTCGAATGTTATAGACCTTCTCGTTTCAAAGTAATAAAATGCCACATCCAATAAGTTAGGACACGACATTTTGAATCTTTGAGAATGAGCTTGCCTTTTATTTAAATTCGTGTATTTTAACCCTTTTTTGAAAGGATATTCGATTATTTAGGGTAAACGAGGAAGATCAAAACCCAGTGAGTTAGGGCACGATCTCTTTCCGTTATTTAGGTTAAATGAGAAAAATCAAAACCCAATAAGTTAGGGCACGATTTTCTCGAATTTTTAAATATGGGATATTGCTTTTGTCGAAACCATCCTTTTTATTTAAAAGTTTTAGGTTTTAAAAAATAAGGGAATCGACCTTTGAAAAATAGAAATATGGAGTCGCCACCGATCTTTTGTTTGGGTGCGATTGGGTCACCTAATAACTTGGTTATTTCAATAAAACATTTTGGTTTACTAAAACAACGATCCTGGTCTACGAAAATACGAGAAAATGGGCTCGGGAGTCAGTTACGTATGAGGAAGGATTAGCACCCTCACTACGCCCAAAATTGGTACCAAATCGATTAGATACTGTCTTTATGTCTAAAATAAAAATGTTTTTGAAATGTGGTTCTTTTTTAATAACATTCGAGTAACCCGAGTTGATTGTCGAAATCTTCTTGTTTCGATGTCCGAAAGTTTATAATTTGAAAATTACAAAAGGATGCCCAACTATTTGGTCCAACGAAAAACTGAAACCCAGCACAGTAGGGCATGATTCCTCAAATTTTCAAACATTGAACATTGCCTCACCTTAGAAAATACGGGTGAAATTCCAAAGAGATATTCGATTATTTTGAACAAATGGGAAATTGCAACCCAGCACGATAGGGTACTATTCCCTGAGTTGCCAAACATCGAACATTTCTTTCATTTTAAAGGGTTTCTAGAAAACGTGAGTGAAATTTTGAAGGGATCTTCGATCGTTTAGAACAAATGAAAAAGCGCAACCCAGCACGATAGGGCACGATTCTCAAATCGCCAAACATCAAACATCCTTTGTTTTGAAAGGTTTTTAATAAACACGAGTGAAAACCTAAAGGAATATTCGATTGTTTTGAGCAAACGAGAAATCACAACCCAGCACGATAGGGCACGATTCCACGAATTACCAAGTATCGAATATCGCCTTCGTTTTAAAGAATTCCTAATAGTTGTGAAACAAGTTTAAAACACATCAATTCAATTTGAAATAAGACGAAATTAGTCATAAAATTTGGATTTTATAAAACTATATTTCGAAAATCAAGTGGAAAATGATGAATGGGATAATATATGTACGCATAAAAATACGACAATGGAAAAATGAAGATAACACAATTTATTTAACCAACTACAAGAACTTAAATGACTAAACCTAACTATTTTGGAAATGTAACTCAATTTCAACCATGCATGGAGAATAATTGTCATGACAATATGAAACAATGAATAAATAATATGCAACGATAACATACATGACATAATAAAATGATTACCATTAGATACACAAACAAAATGCAAATAGAAGAAATAGTACAGTATAAAACTATTTTAAAGTAACGACGAATAAATGGGCTCATAAAATGTGGGTTGACAAATTTGTATATATAAAAACTAGGGTTAGGTATGTAGTTTTTTGAAATAGACATTATAGGATGAAAGCTTGAATCGAATTGCATGAGAAATATTTTAAACACAAGTACATTCAAAAGTTGATAAACTACATGATGATTTATAAAACATATATATATGTAATCTATAAAAAAACATGAGATTAATAATAAGATACATATAGATTTTCAAAATAATCTAAAAATTGTACACACCCTTAGATTGAGGCATTTAAAATAATAGACTATATATACACAAAAGCAATATAATATGAAGATATATCCAAACAATAATAATTTAAAAAAACAATGAAGTTTCCAAAATTATTTCATATATATATAGAGAGAGAGAGAGAAAATACTTGATAAATCACAAAGCAAAAAGTGTTTTAAATAAAAAAATCTATTAAAGTAATAAGTGTATTAATATATATATACATAATAAATTTAAAAGTATAAATTAATTTTATTATAAATTACACAATAGATTTAAAAAACATGCTTATATGTAAGGAAACTATATGTATAAAATATATAGATTAAATACGAGTATCCACAAATGTATATACATATAATGACAATAGCTTAAAAAAAAAAAAAACGTTACATGGAGTAATATAATGCAAGACAAAAATAAGTTTTGAAAAGGTATGTAAAACAACATAAGGTTAATATATATATATATAATACAATTAGCTTTAATACCAAATATACGTGTATATATATATAATAATATTTAAATAAGTGGTTATATGAGAATGTTAAAACAACTTAATGCAAAAAGAAATTTAAAGTGACTTTACAAAACAAAACAAAGTTGTGCATGTACAAATATGTATGTATATAGAAAATAAAGTAAAAATATTAACATAATACAAAGAAACTTCAAAACAATCGTATGAATAAGCAGTGAAGAATAAAAGTTATAAACTAAAAGGGTTTAATTAGAATCAATCCAAAATCAAAGGGATAATTTGAAAACAAACCAATAACAATAAAAGGACCAATAATCAATGCACGAAAATGGCTAGGGACTAAAACTGGCAATATACCAGATCCCAAATGCTGCGTTTAAGCACGGATCCATTTGCAAACATGTGTAAACCACAGGGCTAAATTAATAAAAAAACAAAACAAGAATACAGGATGATTTGAATACGGTGTGAAAAGGGAGGGGTTAAATGTGTAAATTTCCCACTTGAAGCAGAGAGGCACGGATCTGGGTCTGGGATCGGGTTGACATGCGGATCAGCCTACCCCTAAACGCCACCGTTTTAATAAAACAAAATTAAAAGAAACCCTAAGGCAACATTCAGCCTCCCTAAAACAAAATAAAAAATGAAAAGACACAAAACTGAAACCCTCTCCCTTCTGTTCATTCGGCCGAGTTAGGAACCTCTGCCCATCCACCACACGCTACCGTGACCGGTAATCAGTGGTGAGCAAAGCCCATTCTAAACCGATTGTAGCCATGTATGTCGATTTCAACCCTGAGATCCCCTCTCAGGCTTCGATTTAAATGAAGAGGATGAGGATCCCGAAGGCAAAACTCTCGATGGTAAGTCTTGTATTTTATTTTTATTATACTAAAAGAACGCATGCAAAGAAAAGAAAAACGAGACAGATTTAAAGAGAAAGGTATACCAGACGTTCGAAATCCCTTTTCTTTTACTACTTTTTTTTTATGTTTTTATCTCCCTCCTTAAAACAACTCGGCTTGTTTTTGTTTTATAGCCGAAAAACAATTGATTTCATCTATGCTATTGTCTATACTTTTCTCGTTTTTGCCTCGTTTCTGCTCTATTTTTCCTTTTTGCTCTATTGTTTGTTTTGTTTCCATTTTTGCTTTCTTTCGCATGTGCACAAGGGTCAACGGGCTATAGACGACCATTTTGGTGCAAGGGGACAACGGAGAGCCGAACCTCGGGCGTTAGCCTCACCTACGTAGCACGTGGAGGGGTACGGTGTTAGGGGAAAACTAGGGTTTTGAGATTGGCTTGGGTTTTGGGTTTATCGGGTTATCCGAGTTTTAGGATCAAGGGCCTGCTTGTAAAACGGGTAGGATTTGGGCCGTCAAGGCTTTTGTAAATAGACTGCTAAAAATTGGACTTTAAAATATTTTTGTGGATTTTATTTTACATTTCTATTTTTTTATCGGTTTGGGCTCGGCCCGGGAAAAATGGGCCTGTTACAGCTGCCCCTCTTTGCTCATTGTCAGCAAAGACTATAAGAGGGTCCATTTTGCCTTGACCTGTTGAGTCTTGACTTCTCTTGGCGCTTCTTTTCTTCGAGTAGCTTCAATATGCCCCACTCCAGTCCGCTCCACTGTAACTTCAGAGAGATGAGACTTATCTTGATCTGCTCTATTCACTGCATCTTCAGAGAGATAGGGTTAACGGCTTTAATCTACTTCACTGCACTTCAGGAGGATAAGATTCGCCGTCTTGAGTCTGCTCCATTGCAACTTCAAGGGATAAGACTTGTAACTTCAACATGCCCCACTGCAACTTCAGGGAGATAGGGTTAACGGTTTTAATCTGCTTCACTACACTTCAGGAAGATAAGATTCGCCATCTTCAGTCTACTCCATTGTAACTTCAGGGAGATAAGATTTGCTATCTTCAATCTGCTCCACTACAATTTTAGGGAGATAAGATTTGCTATCTTCAATCTGCTCCACTGCAATTTCAGGGAGATAAGATTTGTAACAACCTGCCCTACTGCAACTTCAGGGAGATAGGGTTAACGGCTTTAATCTGCTTCACTGCACTTCAAGAAGATAAGATTCACCATTTTTAGTCTGCTCCACTGCAACTTCAGGGAGATAAGACTTGTAATTTCAACCTACTTCGCTGTAACTTCAGAGAGATAAAGTTTGTTTTGATCTGCTCTACTGCAACTTCAGGGAGACAAGATCTGCAATTGGCCCACTCCACTACTACTTAGGGAGATAGGATGGTGGTTTAGATCTGCTTCACTGCAACTTCAGGAAGACAAGATTTACAATCTTTGATCTGCTCCACTACAACTTCAGGGAGACAAGATCTGTAGAATTGGTTTCATGTACCTATGATTAGGATGCTATGATCAAAATAAATCAAATGCTCCCAACTAGATATGATGCTTATGTCGAATGGTTAGTATATTATGGTTGAAATGAATCAAACACTCCTAACTAGGTGTGCAGAAATGAAAATGATCTATTTTTTGAAAGGCTTAAGGTATCATTGCTCATTGTTCATCAGGACATTATCACTGACGTAATAATCAGTCTTTCTCTTCAGTTGGTATTTCTTGAAGGATTGAGGCTATTCTTTACCCAATGTTTCCTTGCATTTGGGTAATTCAAACTAATTAGTCCCGTTTCAAGTTCCTGTATCATTTAAAATTAATTCAGAGTGATACGCGACATTCCTCTTGAATGTCATTAGTCTATTAATCGTTATTTCAATGAAAAAGGCTTAAAAAAGATTATAGCAATGGACAAGACGAAATTTTATTGAGAAAAAGCTTGAAATGAATAAGGTAATCAAGATGACAAGTTTGAAAAAGCTTGAAATGAATAAGGTAATCAAGATGACAAGTTTTGCTAAGATACAAAATGAACAAAAAGTGAAAATAGGTGCCCCAAATATCACAGCATGGGCTTCTCTGCTTAAAACTTCTTAAGGACCCTTTGAAACTTGATATGTGTTTAGAAGACCAAGAGTACTTTGTTGATGCCCCAAGATGTAACATCCCTCCTTTTTGTTAATTTCAAGGAGACGAAATCACTGTATGCCCCATTTTCGATCAAAATTTGAATTACCCATTCCTGGGTTTTCAACTCAAAACCTCTTTGGTCTCAAAGCGCCCATTTGCGGGTTTTCGCCTTGGCCTTTCCATTTTTTATTTTTTTTTATTTAGGTAAAGTACCTCTTGATCGAATCTGAATTCACGGGGTTAGGCAAGCTTTTGCCATCCATCTCAATCAAGATCAGAGCTCCTCCAGAGAAACTTTCTTCACCACATAAGGTCCCTCCCAATTTGGCATCCATTTTCCTCTGAAGTCTTTTTGTATGGGGAGAATCTTTTTCAAAACAAGGTCTCCTTCACAGAATTCTCTAAGGCGAACCTTTTTATTATAAGCCCGTATCATTCGCTTTTGGTACATTTGACCATGGCGAATAGCTTTCAGCCTCTTTTCTTCAATTAAGTTCAACTAATCGTATCGTGTCTGAATCCATTCTGCTTCATCTAACTTTAATTCTGAAAGCACTCGTAGAGAAGGAATCTCAAACTCAATAGGCAAAACTGTCTCCATTCCATAAACCAAAGAGAAAGGTGTTACCCCGATAGGGGTTCTGACTGACGTTCGGTAGGCATAAAGGGCAAATGGTAATTTCTCATGCCAATCTTTGTAAGTCTCAGTCATTTTTCCCACAATCTTCTTCATGTTCTTATTTGCTGCTTCTACCGCACCATTCATCTTTGGGCGATACGGTGACGAGTTATGGTGTTTGATCTTAAATTGGCTACAAACCTCTGCTATCGTGCTGTTATTCAAGTTCAGTACATTGTCAGATATAATCCTCTCAGGCATCCCATATCGACATATTATCTCCTTTTTTAAGAACTTGCTGACTGCTGATTTTGTGACATTGGCATAAGAAGTGGCTTCTACCCACTTGGTGAAGTAATCAATGACTACAAAGATGAGCCGGTGCCCGTTAGATGCTTTTGGCAAAATCGGCCCTATGACATCCATCCCCCACATGGAGAAAGGCCATGGAGAAGTTATGACATGAAGATGTAAAGAAGGTACATGAATCTTATCCCCATAGATTTGACACTTATGGCACTTTTTTGCATAATTGATGCAATCCCCTTCCATAGTGGACCAATAGTATCCAAATCTCATGATTTGTCTGGCTATTGTGAAACCATTAGCTTGTGTTCTGCAGACACCCTCATGGACCTCTTCCAAGATTTGCTTAGCCTCGACAGCGTCTATGCATCTTAGGAGTACCTGATTCTTTCTTCTTTTATTTAGGATCTCTCCATCTAAGACATAATCACTAGCTAGCCTTCTCAGCGTCCTCTTATAATTCTCAGTCGCCTGGTCCGAATATTCACGACTCCTAACATATCGTAGTATATCTTGATACCAAGGGTGATCATCTTTTTCCTCTTCTTCGTCAATATTGTAGCAATGAGCCGGAGCCTCATAGATACTCATCTGGATAGGCTTCACATCTTCTTGTTTGTTTATTTTGATCATAGAAGCTAAAGTTGCCAAGGCGTCAGCCATCTAGTTTTCATCTCGTGGGAGATAGCAAAAAGTGATATCGTCAAACTTATCAATTAACTCCAGAACAAGCTTTTGGTAATTGATCAATTTAGAGTCTCTCGTCTCCCACTCTCCTTTGAGCTGATAGATAACTAATGCAGAATCCTCATATACTTCTAGCACCTTGATCTTGCATTCAATAGCTGCACGGATACCCATGATGCATGCCTCATATTCTGCCATGTTATTCGTGCAATCAAAATCCAATTTACTAGTAAAAGGATAATGATCTGCCTTTGGGATACCAGAACTGCCCCGATTCCGTTGCCCACGGCATTTGAGGCTCCGTCAAAATTCAGTCTCCAAGGAGGATCTTCTTAAGAATCTTCTTCCGTGGTCGCAACGTACATTAAGTCTTCATTTGGGAAATCAAAACTTAAAGGCTCATAATCTTCTAGAGCCCTACTGGCCAAAAAGTCTGCTATCTCGCACTCCCTTTTATAGCCTTCTGGTTAACGTAGACTATGTCAAATTTAGAAAGCAGAATTTGCCAATGAGCCATTCTTCCGTTTAAAGCATTTGACTCCATCATGTACTTCAGAGGGTCTAGTTTCAAGATGAGCCAAGTTGTATGGTACAACATATACTGTCTCAGTCTTTGGGTTGTCTAGATCAAAGCACAACACAATTTCTCGATTGGCGAATATCTTGTCTCGCATTCAGTGAACTTCTTGCTAAGATAGTATATTGCCTTTTCCTTTCTTCCTGACTCATCATGTTAGCCTAACACACACCCCATGGAGTTCTCGAATACTGCCAAATACAGTATCAGCGGTTTATCTGGGCAAGGTGGCATCAGTACTGAGGTATTAGACAGGTAACGTTTGACTTTATCGAACGTTCTTTGGCACTCCTCATCCCATACACCTAGATTGTATTTCCTAAGGAGTCGAAATATCGGGTCACATTTCTCCTTTAATTATGAAATGAACCGGGCGATATAATTTAGCCTTCCTAGGAAACCTCGAACTTCTTTTTGAGTGCATGGCAGATGTAGTTCTTGTATGGCCTAGACTTTATCAGGGTCAATCTCGATCCCCTTTTCACTGACTATGAATCCTAACAACTTTCTTAACCTGGCTTCGAAGGTACATTTTGCAGGATTGAGCTTCAGTTGAAACTTTCTTAACCTTAAGAATAGTTTCTTCAAGACCTGTATGTGCTCCTTTTCTGTCCTGGATTTCTCAATCATGTCGTCGACATAAACTTCGATCTCCTTGTGTATCATGTCATGGAACAGAGTTACCATTTCTCTCTGATATGTCGCTCCTGCGTTTTTCAGTCTGAATGGCATCACCTTATAACAAAACGTTCCCCATATAGTCACAAATGTGGTCTTTTCCATGTCTTCGGGATGCATCTTTATCTAGTTGTATCCTGAGAATCCATCAATGAAGGAGAAAAGTGAGTAACCTGCCGTGTTATCTACTAATGTATCAATGTGAGGCAGTAGGAAACTATCTTTTGGGCTGGCTCTATTTAGGTCTCGATAGTCCACACACATTCGTACCTTTCCATCTTTCTTAGGGACAGGTATTATATTAGCTACCCATTCTGAATATTTAACCACTTGTAAGAAGCCAGCATCGAATTGCTTTTTGACCTCCTCCTTTATCTTCAATAAAACATCAGGTCTCATTCTTCGGAGTTTTTGTTAGACTGGCTTACACTCCTCCTTTATGGGGAGCCGGTGTACTGCTATATTAGTATTCAACCTGGGCATATCTTGATATGACCATGCGAAGACATCCTTGAATTCTTGTAGTAGTTAAATGAGATCTCGTTTTATCTCCACAGCGATATAGGCTCCAATCTTCACCTCCTTTCCTTCTCCTAAACTCATGATTTCTACTGATTCCTTGTGAGGTAGAATTTGTTTTTCATCTTGTTCTACCATTCTTAACAAATCCGGAGATAGGTTACAGCTTTGGTCATCTTCAAAATTCTGAGAATCCTCTGTACACATATTTTGCTCAAAAGGAGGCTCTGAGTCAGTAGCAGTGTTACTCACGTCATTGATATTTGGAGACCTGTTATAGAGATGAAGAAAAGTCCAAAGGACAAAAGAATCTAAGAATATTTATTGGTGGTATGAATATGAATGAAATGGAAAGAATAAAAGAATGTCTGCTCAAGATGATATGCAAAAGTACATTTTTATTGAAATAACGATATTGGATAAGAGCCTATTTCACAAAAGGATTCCTATTGCCACTAGGCTTGGAGCAATAGGCTTGTTTCGGACATTACTCTAAATTAATTTTAAAGATTACAGGGATCTCCTTCACGGTCCAATTGTTCAAGACGCTCCCAGGCGCATATGGGCAAATACCTACTTGATTTTCTTCTCTTGTCTCTTTCTCGGATATGGCATTAATGCTCAAATTCTCCAACATTTTTTCGGCGGACCCTTTCTTTGTCAAATTTTCTTCAGAGTAAATAGTCCCTCCTGATGTGAATGTCCTGGATATATGAGGAAAGGTCATTGGCTCTCATTTGACCTTTTCTCCGTTTAAGTCCGCTCTTCTCCTCTCTTGTCTCTTCTCTATCTCACTTTTCTTCTACCTTGTATCTGGCTTGTACCCTAAACTGAAACAGTCTCATTTTTTCGTGAGCATGGGTGCCTCGATCCTTCCCCGTAGGCTTCTTCCAAGCCCTTTCCCAGGTAAAGCTCCTTTCCTAATTGTCAGTTGTAAGCCCATCCTTGTAGTTTTAGAGATTTTGGCACAGGGACTTTGTTCCCTTCGACGATGAAGGTTGCATTCACAAATTCTAATGATCGAAAAGAGTATTCTATTGCTTCATCATTTGTCCCCACATGTGGCGCGTCGCTGGTAACGGACGCAATAATATCTTCTTCTGCGTTTATGGTCACCAACCGACCTTTTGTTACCAATTTGAGCTTTTGATGTAGCGATGACGGTACTGCCCCTGCTGAGTGAATCCAGGGCCTCTCCAACAAGCAATTGTAAGAAGGTTTGATGTCCATTACTAGGAAATATACCTCGTACGTGCTTGGACTGATCAAAAGGGGTATTTCAATCCTTCCTATTACTTTTCTCTCAGTGCCGTCGAATGCGCTTACTATATTATGGCACGTCTCCTTTGCAACGGGTGATGATGTGTAGCGCCTTTGTTGACCCCATTCCTCCTGGTGGTATTTCATCGTCATTAAAAAATATGAAGTTATCGGCGCTTATATTACTGACGAGGCGATCTAGCTTGTTGACAGAGATATCATTCGAGACGTAGGTTTCGTTTAGCACCTTTATTAATGCACTCTGGTGTGTCTCCGAGCTCAAAAGTAAGGCTAGCACTGAGATACGAGCCGGCTGCTTATGTAGCTGTTCTACCACGCTATATTCACTGTGCTTTAAGAACTTTAAAAATTCTTTAGCTTCCTTTTCAGTCACCGGCTCATTGACTGGTGATTCGGGTCTGATTATCTTTTTTTTTCTTCACTCGTTTATTGGGGTCTTTTCTTTGACAATTTCAGTTCTTGTACTTGCAGGATCATAACGTCTCCCACTGCAAGTATAGAAACCTACATCTTGGTTTTCTTTTGAAGCGCTAGCCGGGTTCTCCTCATCCGGGATCGTCACGTTACAGTCGTAATTTTAGGGAACCCTTTTACTATCCTTGTAAGGGAATGATACCGGCTTCTGGATTATGACTCTCGGTGCCATTTGTACTCCCGCTTCATTATTTCTGGGTCGTGAAATGATCACCACAGGATGATTAACTATCTGGACCCCTTCTGTCGTTCCTTTCTCTGAGGCGTAAACATCTCCTCCTTCTGATCCTTCAATTTCTTCATAAAATTCCATCTCCTTATTGTCCTTCAAAATTTTGCACTATGGACCTAAATTCATTGCACTCTTGGATGTCATGGCCTTCATCAGTATGAAACTCGCAGTATCTTCTTGCTTCTCTGGGCCTTTCCTTTGAATCTTGTGTGATTAAATCTCCTTCCACCATCTTCTTCCAAACCCATTTCAACGGGGTTTTTACCTTTGATATATCCATCTTGGTTTTCCTCCTTCTATTTTCAATTATCGCGTTTACTCCTTTGTCTGAATGACTAGGTAGCGGATTTCCTACCACATTAGGTCCTGTAGGCTCATCAAACTTCACAACGCCCATGCTTATGAGCCTTTCGACTACCTTTTTTAAGGCAGTGCAGTTCTCAATCGTGTGTCTCGAGATTCCTGCATGGTATTCGCATTGAGCGTTCGCATCATACCATTTAGGGAATAGAGGCTGCAGAGGTTTCAAGTAGTAAGGTAACACCACATAGGCATAGAATAAACTTTAGTACAACTCCCTGTATGTCATTGGGATAGGTGTAAACTGGACTCTTTCTGTGTTAGGTCTTGGGTTTGAATCTTGCCTTGCAGAGCCCTGATGATTGGAAGCCACTATTTTTGGTTGGCTCACAGTGACTGGCTTAGAATAACTCTTATTGTATACACCCGCATTGTTCACTTCATTCTCTTTCCGTCTCGGAGCTGATTTCTTGGCATTTTCTCCTGTTTCGATCTTTCTGCATCTTATCACGTTCTCTATCATCTCTCCTGACATTACTATGTCTGAGAAGCTCTTAGTAGTGCTTCCTAACATGTGGTTGATAAATAGAGCTTTCAGAGTGTTGACAAAGAGCATAGTCGTCTCTTTCTCCAATAGAGGTGGTTGGACTTGCGTCGCCACCTCTCTCCATCTCTAGGCATACTTCCTGAAGCTCTCATTTTGTTTCTTTTCCATATTTTGTAACGTGATTCGATCGGGTGCTATGCCTGTCATGTAGCCGTATTGCTTCATGAAAGCTTGCACTAAGTCTTTCCATGAATGGATTTGCGCACGACTTAATTAGTTATACCATTTGGCCGCAAACCCGACCAAACTGTCTTGGAAGCAATGGATTAATAACTGATCGTTATGAACATATCCTGCCATTCTTCGATAAAACATGGTGATGTGAGCCTCTGGACAACTTGTTCCATTGTATTTTTCAAAGTCTGGGATTTTGAACTTAGGAGGAGGACTAGGTCTGGGACTAAGCTTAAATATTTAGCATCGATCCCACAATGATAGTCAGCACTCTCCATTATCCTGAACTTTTCCTCCAACCACTTACATCGGTCTTCTAATTCTTTCGAGAGCCCCGTTCTCACTCTTTCTTCTTCTGCCATATTATCTAGATCAGGGATTGTGAGATTAATAGGGTCATCCCCGGGATTAGAACCTGAGCCCATTTGGTAGTTGATTGGCATTGAGGTATCGACCTAAAATTGCTGAGGCCTGATTGTAACAGACGGTCTTCGCATGTATAGCTCGGGCTGCGTTTGAGCATTCATCGAGGTGAAACCAGGGGGTAGAGGGGATCTTTAGTAATGGACGGCCTCTACGTTTGTGTCTCATGCTGCGCTTGGGCTTTCACCGGGGTAAAGCCAGGGGGTAAAGGGAGTCTCCATTATTATTTCCCACATCGGCCATAGGGCCCTTTCCTTTATCCGGCCTACTAGTCAGCAGTCGGGTTAGCTCTTCCATCATGTTTTTCTGCGACTCCAGCATTTGGTCCACATTTCTTGCTGGATTTTAGCTAACTGTTCTTGTACTTGTGCTTGCATCTGCTCCTGCATCTCTTTCTGCATTTGTTCTAATCTTTCTAGTTTTTTTATCCATTGCTTTAGTTCTTGTGCCGTAAGGATACGTACTTGGGAGATTTTCATCAGTTTCCAGATTACTAAAACATGTTTAATTAATTAGAATCTTTTTATGGCCTTTAATGCATATGATGTAATGTTATGCAAATGCATGAATGCAAAGGAGGCATCAATTTTGATTCAATTCCTTTTAGAAAACTTCATTAGAAAATAAAATTCTTTTACATAAAGCTGAGTTACAAGTAAAACTTCGCTCTAATGCTCAGAGTCTTAATTTTCCTAAGCAACAAGGCTAGCTCCTGCCCCCGATCTGACTCCAACTCGTACGTCATGCTCAGTATGTTTGCTTGTACCGATAAAGGCTTGCAAGTAATCGGCTACCTCCCGAATCTGGGTTATGGCTTCCCCCATAATGTAATCCTTGTTTCTGACTTGGTCTTGCGCATGGTGAAGCTGCTCCTTCCAACGCTCCTCACTTGCCTCAAAAAACTGAATCCGCATCTCGCAGTTTTTTAGCGACGTTTCTAATTCTTCTATTCTTCCTTTCATTTCTTCTATCTTGCTCAAGCTTGCCCTTAACTCCATTATAGTATTACGGTTTTGGTATTGATGAAGAGACTTCTCGAGTTCTGCTATTCTAGCCCTTAATTCACCCTGTTCATTTCTGCTTTCTGACAGACTTTTCTCTAAGTCTTCATTTCGTGCCTGAACCTCTCAGAATTTCCTTTCCCATCGGTCAGCTTTGGTCTTTTCCTCTCGAATTTCATGGTGCCATTGTTCAGAAGTCTTACCTAACCCCGCAGTCTTCATAGATAAGCGTAACTTCTTATAATTAGTCTTCAAGCTGTCTAGATCTTCTTCAGCCTTAGTTTTCCCTTTTCTCCACTTTTCAGCCTCTGACCTCTGGACATTAGTGTCTAATCTTAGGTGCATCTTCTCTTCCTCTAATTGTTCGATATTTTTCCCAAGCTCAGAACTCTTCTTCTCGAAGTCTTGCTTTATAATTTCCAATTCTGACGGGGCGATTTGTAATTGTTCCACCATAGGTCGAGTATTTTCCAAGCTTGGTCTAGGAACATTATCGTTAACCCTCTTCTTAAACCATCCATCATACTCGGGCGTCATCATGGAACCGACAGCTAACCTCTTCATCCAACGAGTTTGCTTCTAAGCATCGGATAGCTCCCGAACTTTCTTCTTATAGTGGGCACCTTTGAAAAAGAATTCACACTGAGAAAGTCCGTAGGCCGTGGGTACAAACTGCCTCGATTTATATTGCCTTAATGCAAGCAATAGAGTATACCCGGTAACTCCTCAAATTCCTAACAATGGCACCCAATCAAAGTTACCGCATCGGTACATGATCTCATCAGGAACCATCCAATAAGCTCTCCACTCTATGTCCCCCTCTTTGAGGTTTTAGAGGATTTCTATCCACTTCTCCTCCGTGATATCCTCTCTCCTTTTTATGGCTGCCTCTTCTTTTAAAAGGGAATAACTTTCAGAAAAGACCCGATAAAAAACCTTGTCTACCTTTCAAAAGTGCCTATGAAACCACACCATCAATAATTGTGCGCATCTAATAAACCGCCCTTCGCCCGTCTTCCGACGCGTGCTCAAGGATCTGAACGTTTCAGCCAATATTGCTGGTACAGGCATGATTCCCTTCTCAAGACGATCGAATAAGTTGATTACTACCTCGTCCACATGCCTTAAAGCCTTAGGAAAAATTACTAATCCATAGATGCTCAAGGCGAAGATATCAACCCTCTTTCTTTTATCTGGGTGCGTCAAAACCAAATCTCGCAAATTCTCCCAAGGGATACATTTGCTGTCTCCTTTTTGTTAAATTCGAGCAGTGACCCAAGGCTCGCTCATCCCTGAAGTGCTCATCAATTTCTTCGCGAAAGCTTGACCATTAAAAACTCTAGCATAAGTCTTTCTAACTTGAACTCTCGGACACCTGAGCAGGGCAGTGTATTCTTCTATGGTAGGTACTAAATCCATTTCTCCAAAAGTGAAACATTTGTAAGCAGAATTTCAAAACTGAACCATGACTCAGAATAGATACTTGTCCACCCTAATATCTAGCAAGTAGGACATATCGCTATAACTTTGATAAAACAACTGCTTGGTCCCTTCTTCCCAACTAGCCCAAACATCTCTCAACTCTTGCAGCTCATTCTGTGCTACATTGATGCGAGTGAAATCCTGTAACTCTGATATATATCCTTCTGCTAAGCTATCCCCTTTTTCTGATTGTAGCTTTTCTGACCATGAGCGAATGGCCGCATTATCCTCGACTTTACTAAGAAATTCATTCTCCATGTCAAACTTTCTAATCTTAGAAATTGAATACGAATCAACACCTCCTTTAGTATGCAATGTCATGCAAAACACAATCACAACAAAACATAGGTTAGCATCAAATAATAGTGACAGAATGCAAGCACATAAACGATAATTACTACGCATATTCGGGTGAATACTAAGGCTTAACGCGGCTCCACCCAAGGATAGCTCCTAAGGTTCACTATATGTGGTTTGGCTCTAGAGATAAGGTACTTGAACCAGCAGATTCCTCAATCCTCACCCATTATAGGCTCATATAGATCGAGTTCGGTTCGGAGGGATACATTTCCCTATGACCATGCGGAGATGAAAATCTCACGAAATCATAGGTACAGATCTACCCCGGAAGTAATCTACTAGGCCATACGAAGGTGAAAACCTCATGAAAGCGTAGTTTCTTACTCCCACTTAGAAGGTGTGACCATAGCGGTCATGCAATGCAATGTAATATTATTCTACGGGATTCGAACCATAACAACCATACAAACGAATGCATTTGAAAGAAACATGATTTTCAAAATGAATTTTCAACTTCAGACAAAAGGACAAAAAATAATCAATATTATGGCTTGACTCTCATCAGATCTCCCCAGTGGAGTCGCCAAACTATCGAAACCATCCTTTTTATTTAAAATTTTAGGTTTTAAAAAATAAGGGAATCAGCCTTTGAAAAATAGAAATATGGAGTTGCCACCGATCTTTTGTTTTGGTGTGATCGGGTCACCTAAGAATTTGGTTATTTCAATAAAACATTTTAGTTTACTAAAACAACGATCCTGGTCTACGAAAATACGAGAAAATGAGCTCGTGACTCAGTTACGTATGAGGAAGGATTAGCACCCTCACTACGCCCAAAATTGGTACCAAATCGATTAAATACTGTCCTTATGTCTAAAATAAAAAACGTTTTTGAAATGTGGTTCTTTTTTAATAACATTCGAGTAACCCGAGTTGGTTGTCGAAATCTTCTTGTTTCGACGTCCGAAAGTTTATAATTTGAAAATTCCAAAAGGATGCCCAACTATTTGGTCCAACAAAAAACTGAAACCCAACACAATAGGGCACGGTTCCTCGACTTTCCAAACATTAATCATTGCCTCACCTTAGAAAATACGGGTGAAATTTCGAAGAGATATTCAATTATTTTTAACAAACGGGAAATTGCAACCCAGCACAATAGGGTACTATTCCCCGAATTTCCAAACATTGAACATTTCTTTCGTTTTAAAGGGTTTCTAGAAAATGTGAGTGAAATTTCGAAGGGATCTTCGATCGTTTAGAACAAATGAAAAAGCGCAACCCAGCACGATAAGGCACGATTCTCAAATCGCCAAACATCGAACATCTTTTGTTTTGAAAGGTTTTTAATAAACATGAGTGAAAACCTAAAGGAATATTTGATTGTTTTGAGCAAACGAGAAATCACAACCCAGCACGATAGGGCACGATTCCACTGATTACCAAGTATCGAATATCGCCTTCGTTTCAAAGAATTCCTAATAGTTGTGAAACAAGTTTAAAACACATCAATTCGATTTGAAATAAGACGAAATTAGTAATAAAATTTGGATTTTATAAAACCACATTTTGAAAATCAAGTGGAAAATGATGAATGGGATAATATGTGTACGCATAAAAATACGACAATGGAAAAATGAAGATAGCACAATTTATTTAATCAACTACAAGAACTTAAATGACTAAGCATAACTATTTTGGAAATGTAACTCAATTTCAACCATGCATGGAGAATAATTGTCATGACAATATGAAACAATGAATAAATAATATGCAACGATAACATACATGACATAATAAAATGATTACCATTAGATATACAAACAAAATGCAAATCAAAGAAATAGTACGGTATAAAACTATTTTAAAGTAACGACGAATAAATGGGCTCATAAAATGTGGGTTGACAAATTTGTATATATAAAAACTAGGGCTAGGTATGTAGTTTTTTGAAATAGACATTATAGGATGAAAGTTTGAATCGAATTGCATGAGAAATATTTTAAACACAAGTACATTCAAAAGTTGACAAACTACATGATGATTTATAAAACATATATATATGTAATCTATAAAAAAACATGAGATTAATAATAAGATACATATAGATTTTCAAAATAATCTAAAAATTGTACACACCCTTATATTAAGGCATTTAAAATAATGGACTATATATACAAAAAAGCAATATAATATGAAGATATATCCAAACAATAATAATTTAAAAAAACAATGAAGTTTCCAAAATTATTTCATATATATAGAGAGAGAGAGAGAGAAAATACTTGATAAATCACAAAGCAAAAAATGTTTTAAATAAAAAAATCTATTAAAGTAATAAGTGTATTAATATATATATATATATATATATATATATACATAATAAATTTAAAAGTAATTATGTGTAAAATAATATAGAAATGATCATATGCATAGGGCTAAATTAATTTTATTATAAATTACACAATAGATTTAAAAAACATGCTTATATGTAAGGAAACTATATGTATAAAATATATAGATTAAATACGAGTATCCACAAATGTATATACATATAATGACAATAGCTTAAAAAAAAAAACGTTACATGGAGTAATATAATGCAAGACAAAAATAAGTTTTGAAAAGGTATGTAAAACAACATAAGGTTAATATATATATATATAATAAAATTAGCTTTAATACCAAATATACGTGTATATATATATATATATATATATATATATATATATAATATTTAAACAAGTGGTTATATGAGAATGTTAAAATAACTTAATGCAAAATGAAATTCAAAGTGACTTTACAAAACAAAACAAAGTTGTGCATGTACAAATATGTATGTATATAGAAAATAAAGTAAAAATATTAACATAATAAAAAGAAACTTCAAAACAATTGTATGAATAAGCAGTCAAGAATAAAAGTTATAAACTAAAAGGGTTTAATTAGAATCAATCCAAAATCAAAGGGATAATTTGAAAACAAACCAATAACAATAAAAGGACCAATAATCAATGCGCGAAAATGGCTAGGGACTAAAATTGGCAATATACCAGATCCCAAATGCTGCATTTAAGCACGGATCCATTTGCAAACATGTGTAAACCACAGGGCTAAATTAATAAAAAAAATTAAACAAGAGTACAGACTGATTTGAATACGGTGCGAAAAGGGAGGGGTTAAATGTGCAAATTTCCCACTTGAAGTAGAGAGCCACAGATCTGGGTCTGGGACCAGGTTGACACGCGGATCAGCCTACCCCTAAACGCCACCGTTTTAATAAAACAAAATTAAAAGAAACCCTAAGACAACATCCAGCCTCCTTAAAACAAAATCAAAAATGAAAAGACACAAAACTGAAACCCTCTCCCTTTTGTTCATTAGGCCGAATCAGGAACCTCTGCCCATCCACCACACGCTACCGTGACCGGTAATCAGCGGTGTAGTGACATAAAAATTTTAGTTTCGGTCGCTAATTGTGGCGATCTATTGAAAACTTGAAAACTTAAATTTTGATTTTTAAAATAAACAAGGAGTCGCCACCGATCCTTTTTCCTAGGTGTGATCGAACACCTAATAAATAATTTCCTTTTTTTTGAAAAGACATTTACTTAAAAAATGAAGGCCAAATTGAGGTCTAAGTGAAAATCCAGAGAAAAAATTAGGGTTCGGGAGTCGGTTACGCGCGAGGAAGGTATTAGCACTCTCGCGATGCCCAAAATTGGTATCTTATAAACACGTGTTGTCTTGATTTTCAAAAATACGAGTTCAATGTAAAATTTAGCCGTGATCCAATTAAAAGAAGACTAGAAGTTTTAAATTTTTAATTTTTGAGAAGGATATACTATCTTAACACGAGTCGATTGATGTTCACCCAACATAGCGATGAAATCGACGACATGGTGTTAAATCGATATGTTGCCTTATGTATCGAAATTAATAAAACACGAATAAATATTTTAAAATAATGAACAACAGGGAAATATGGAAAAATGGGCGGCAAACGAAAGATAATAGTTGGAAATACATCAAGGTACATAATACATACAACAATGATATTAAAAATAATGACAATGCACACGATATTAAATGTAACAATAGTATTAAACGCGAAATAAGAATGAATATATACAAACATATAATAATAGTTAGCAAAGTGATGGAAGCATGATATTAGAACTATTAATGATACTATATATATGTATACATAATAGTAACAATAAAAAACTATATACATGATGATATTTAGAGCATGTACACAATACATATAAAAATGTATAAATAACATAGTATTAAAGTGTGTATACAATGATGTTGAAAGTTACGTACATAATACGGTGTTAAAAATACATACCTCATATAGTTATTAAAATATATATATATAAGAGTACAAAAACATTAAAACATAAATACATAACATACATAATATGGTAAAAATCAATGTAATATAGTATTGAAAATATATACAACATGGTATTAAAAGGATAGGTATATAATATAATATGAAAAATATATGTACATAAGATAATGTAAAGAATATAACTAATAATATGAGAAGTACATACATAATATATGAGATTGTGATATACAATATAGAGTTAAAAATGATGTGCATAATATGAAAGAGATATAATGTTTAAAGCAAAGTATGTGAAACAATTTTAAAATAAGTAATAAAACAATTTTAACTAAATAATACATGAGAGCAAACTGGAAACAAAAATATACGATATATGTAAAGCATAGTATTAAGAACGTAATGCAGAACATACGTACATATATAATTTTAAACATTTAGGTAATATATACATATTAAAATAAAACTTTTAGTACTAATATTATATAAGTATATACAAATATATTAAGCGTGTATACATATTATAAATATATAATTGTATAATAAAACATAAACTAATACATAATAATAATAATAATAATAATAATAATAATAATAATAATAATAATAAATATAGTAGTAATATTGAAATACGAAAACAAATACTATAAGGATATTGAAATAAGGTAATAAAAACAAACCTATACGTAAAAAATATATATACATACATACATGCATTTAATAAGAGCATCTATATTAAAACAAATAATAATATTAATAATATTAAAATTATAAAAATAATAAGAGTATTTAATAAGGAAATAAAAATAACGAAAAAAGGACTAAAATTAAATTAAAAACAAAGTTGTGGGGTCAATTTAAAAAGGAAATAAAGAGGAGGGATCAAAATGTGAGGCGTGCGCAACCTGGAGGGACCAAAATCACAAATAATCCCAACTATCTAAACGCTGCGTAGCACGGAGACCAGATTGAAAACGCTGAAAAATTCTAGGGCCGAATTACAAAATATAAAAAACTTAATTGTGAAGTCTAAGAAAAGCGGAAGGGCCGAGCACGCAAATTGCCCTTCCGCTAAGAAACACGCCGATCCTGACGTCGTTTTATTTATTAAGGGGGACCAAAACGGTGCGTTTTGGTCCCCTATATAAGTTAAAAAATTTTAAAAAATTCATTTGGGGATGGGGAAAAAAAAAAAAGAGAGAAAGGGAGAGGGAGAGGCGATTTAGGTGGGACTCTAGGCCAGGGTCCTGTTCTTGGACGGTCCATGGAGACTTATAGTCGCGCTACACAACGCCACCGTAAAGGTAAAAAATGTTTTTTATATTTTTATTATTTTAAAAATTTTTATGATTTTAATACATGCATATATATGAGAGAATAGATTCAAAATCGAAACTGAAATGA
The DNA here is from genome assembly GCA_025698475.1 of Gossypium anomalum. Lineage (NCBI taxonomy): Eukaryota > Viridiplantae > Streptophyta > Magnoliopsida > Malvales > Malvaceae > Gossypium > Gossypium anomalum. The sequence continues at coordinate 5,933,526 of CM046963.1, read as the reverse complement.
AATAAAAAGTCATCTTAAACTTGAGTATTTCGGTTCTCTGATTCGTAATATCTGAGTTTGACTCTTACACTATTTCTTTGCTTTGAGATCGTTAGAATACAACTTGAATAATTTCAAAAGTATTACTGAATATGCTTGTATATCTTTTTTTCAAGAACCCCTTTTACAGTTTTTTCATCGGCTTTATATAGCCATCTTTACACTGCTTATTTGCTCTATTTTTGAACTATTGCGTGTCCCTTTCGTTTCGCAGGTATGGTCGGCACTGGGGGTGGTAGGGAGTGGTTGAACGGTGGGTATGGGCGATGGGACAAATGGGGGTAGGTGCGGCGCCGAACAGGTGGCTGTTAGGCTAGGGTTAGTTTTTTTTTTTATTTGTCTTGTTTTGGGCTAGGGTTTAGTTGGGTTTAGTTTGGGCTTGTAAGGGTTTGGGTTTTAGTTTGGGTTTTGGGTAAGGGTTATTGTAATGTATTTGGTGTTGGTTCTGAAATTTAAAAAAAAAAGAGGCTAAAATTGGCCTATAACAGCTGCCCCTCTTTGCTCATTGTCGTGTAACAGGAATGGAGCAAAGACATAATGAAAGGCCAATTTTGCCTGGTCTTGCTGAGTCTTGACTTCATTGGTGCTCTTCTTGTTCAGATAATCTCCTTCCAGTCCACTGTATCTTGTAGCTTTGGTTCAATCCACTGTATCTTCTGACATATGCCTTGCAGCTTCGATCTTCTCCAATGTAGCTTCAAGAATATGAGATTTGTGGCTTCGATCTGCTTCATTGTGACCTCAGAAAAACAAGATCTTCAGCTTCAATCTGCTCTTCTATTGCTTTTGTGAGATGAAATTGTAGTCTTTTCTTTTATAACTTTAGAAAGGACAAATTTGATATCTTTGATCAGTTCCACTGCAACTTCAGGGGACAAGCTTGCAGCTTTGACCTACTCCACTGCAACTTCAGGGGGTCAAATCTGGAGTCTTTCATCAACTTCAATCTTTATTCTTGCTCGGCATGTGATCCTAAGCTCAACTCATTTCTCGCAATATGAATTGAAATTAAAAGTCTCAACTCACCTCTCGCAATATGAGTTGATTTTTGAAAAACAGAAATTAAAAGGCTCAACTCACCTCTCGCAATATGAGTTGATTTTTTGAAAACATGAATTAAAACAAAAATTGGAAATAGCTCAGCACGTGAGCCAAGGCTCAACTCACCTCTCGCAATATGAGTCAATTTTTTGAAAAACAGAAATTGAGATTACCTCAGCGTGTCCCGAGGCTCAACTCACTTCTCGCATTATGAGTTGATTTTTGAAAAATATAAATTAAAACAGAAATTGGAAATAGCTCAGCACGTGAGCCAAGGCTCAACTCACCTCTCGCAATATGAGTCAATTTTTTTGAAAAACAGAAATTGAGATTACCTCAGCGTATCCCGAGGCTCAACTCACTTCTCGCGTTATGAGTTGATTTTTAAAAAATATAAATTGAAACGTAACAATCGAAAAGCAAAATTGAAAATACCTCAGCGTGCCCCGAGGCTCAACTCACCTCTCGCAATATGAGTTAATTTTGACGAACAGAAATTGAAAAACAAAAATTGGAAATTCCTCAGCATGTGAGTCGAGGCTCAACTCACCTCTCGCAATATGAGTTGATTTTTGAAACAACAGAAATTAAGAATACCTCAGCGTGACCTGAGGCTTGACTCACCTCTCGCAATATGAGTCAATTTTTGAAACATAAACTAAAAACACCTCAGCGTGCCCCAAGGCTCAACTCATCTCTCGCAATATGAGTTGATTTTGGAACATAAATTGAAATTACCTCAATGTGTCTTGAGGCTCAACTCACCTCTCGAAATATGAGTTGATTTTTTGAAAAACAAAATTGGAAAACAAAAATTGAAATTACCTCAGTATGTCCTGAGGCTCAACTCACCTCTCGCAATATGATTTGATTTCTGAGAACAGAAATTAAACATTAAAAATACCAAAACCTGTCATTTGGTAGAACTCAGGAGTCTTTTCCTTTGATTCAATACAACTATCATCACGTCCTTTTGCTCTACTGGATTACCTGTAGCCATGCATGATGTTATCATGATATGCACATGTTTGTCTTAAATCCCTTTATGCCTACATGATTATGCAGTGATCCTTAATCATGTTTGTCGTATGTCCTTTCCGCCACGATTGTTGAGGATCTGCATTCATTACTTTGATTCTCGACTTTTTCTTTAGGCCTTGTACCCGTATTCAAGCTTCACGAGAAATCAACATTTCTCAGATATCACTCTTCTGCCCCTGATTGAACTTTGTTCTTACTTTGAGACTCTTGTGCTTATCCAATTTTAATCCAGGTAATGCTTAACATTTCTTTTGTTTAGAGTATGTTATTTCACTATTTATCATGTAAATAAACATATAATGAGATGCATGAAAAAGGTCAGGTAGGGACAAAAATGATATCTCATATTCATTTATTTCAAGTGTGGCAAACAAAGAAAGTTAACCAATGAGAGTAAAAAATGTCAAAAAAAAAGAAAGGATCGTATTCAACGGATACAAATGCTCTAGATATTCAACACATGAACTCCTCCATGTTTCTCAATCAAGAATCTTTTCGAGCATGGCTTCTTGCGTAGAAGATTTCAAGCTTTCAGAGATGCTTCAAATACTATAGTCTCACTGTTTGTCATACCGTTTAAAAACCTTGCCTTATAAGCCGAGTGTTTGCTTCATTAGAACGCCCTTTCGGGTTTTCATTCTAATTTTTTTGTGTTTAATCAAAACGCCCATTTCGGGTTTTCGCCTTGATCTTTTTTTTTTTAGATGCCCTTTTTGGGTTTTCATCTTGATTTTTTTTCAAGCATAATATTTCTTCACCGCATCTGAGTTCACTGGATTCGGTAACTCCTTCCCGTCCATCTCGGTAAGGATCAAAGCTCTACCTGAGAATGCCTTTTTTACAACGTATGATCCTTCCCAATTTGGTGCCCATTTTCCTCGCAGATCTTTTTGTATTGGGAGAATTTTCCTCAGCACGAGTTCTCCTTCATGGAATTCTCTTGGTCGTACCTTCTTGTCATGGGCTGCGATCATTCTCTTTTGGTACATATGCCCGTGACAAATTGCCCTTAGATGTTTTTCTTCAATGAGGTTCAACTGATCATATCGAGCTCGTACCCATTCTGCTTCTTCTAACTTTGATTCCATTAAGACTCGCAGAGAAGGGATCTCAACCTCGATTGGTAGCACAGCTTCCATTCCATAGACCAGAGAGAAAGGAGTTGCTCCCGTAGATGTTCGCACAGATGTACGATATGCATACAAAGCAAATGGTAGTTTCTCGTGCCAATCTTTATATGTCTCAGTCATTTTCCCAATGATCCTCTTAATATTTTTATTGGCTGCTTCAACAGCCCTGTTCATCTTTGGGCGATAGGGCAAGGAGTTATGATGCTTTATTTGGAACTGCTCGCATACTTCTTTCATCATCTTGTTATTCAGATTCATGGCATTATCCGAAATGATTCTTTCAGGCAAACCATATCGGCAAATGATTTCCTTTTTCAAAAACCTGCAAACTACAGTCTTTGTCATATTGGCAAACGAAGCGGCTTCTATCTATTTTGTGAAGTAATCGATAACCACAAAAATGAACCGATGTCCATTTGAGGCTTTTGGAGAAATTGGCCCTATAACATCCATCCCCCATATAGAAAAAGGCCACGGAGGGGTCATCACATAAAGAGGAGAAGGGGCCATATGAATTTTATCGCCATAGATTTGACATTTGTGGCATTTTCTTGCAAAATTGATGCAGTCACTTTCCATTGTCAACCAATAATAACCGAGTCTCATGATCTTTCTGGCCATATTGAAACCATTGGCATGTGTTCCGTAAATTCCCTCATGGACCTCTTCAAGTATTTTCCTAGCTTCAACATCATCCACACATCTCAAGAGCGTCTGATCCTTTCCTCTTTTATACAGGATATCCCCATCAAGATATCATGGAACCATGGCCTTCCGTCTGCCTCTTTCTCAATGCTACAACAGTGTGCAGGGACCTCGTATATGCTCATTTTGAGGGGCATTATTTCTGCTTCTTTACTTGCTTTGAACATTGAAGCCAAAGTGGCCAGGGCGTCAGCCAATTGGTTTTCTTCTCGTGGGAAGTAATGAAAAGTTATTTCTTTGAATTCCTTGATCAATTCAGCCACTAAATCACTGTACTTAATCAATTTTGGGTCCTTCACTTCCCATTCTCCACGAATTTGGTAAACCACTAGGGTTGAGTCCCCATACACCTCTAAGATTTCGATGTTTTGTTCAATAGTTGCACGAAGCCCCATGATACAAGCCTCATATTCTGCAATATTATTGGTACAGAAGAAGTTCAGTGTTGCAGTGAACAGATAATGATTCCCCTCTGGTGATACCAGGATTGCTCCGATTCCATGCCCTAAAGCATTTGATGCACCATCAAAGCAAATCTTCCATGACTTCTCTTTTGATGACTCGGACTCCATTTCTGTGAAGCACATTAAGTCTTCGTCTGGGAAATCAAATCTTAAAGGCTCATATTCTTCTGCCGTTCGAGTCGCTAGGAAGTCAGCTATTACGCTCCCTTTTATCGACTTCTGACTTACATAGGCAATGTCATATTTCGAAAGGAGGATCTACCATTGTGCCATTCTACCTGATAGTGCCGGCGATTCCATCATGTATTTTATTGGGTCCAGCTTTGAAATCAACCATGTCGTATGATACAACATATATTGTCTGAGTCTCCGAGCTACCCAAACCAGAGCGCAACAAAATTTTTCAATGGACGAATACTTTGCCTCATATCCAGTGAACTTTTTGCTGAGGTAGTAGATCGTCTTTTCTTTCTTTCCTGACTCGTCGTGTTGTCCCAATACACAACCCATTGAGTTTTTGAACACAGTCAAATACAATATCAATGGTCTTCCCGGAGTTGGCGATACTACCACTGGAGGGCTAGGCAAATATTGTTTTATCTTATCAAAGGCAACCTAGCATTCCTCATTCCATTCTTCCGGGTTATGTTTTCGAAGAAGCCGAAAGATTGGGTCGCATTGGTTGGTAAGTTGAGCGGTGAATCGGGCGATGTAGTTTAATCTCCCTAAAAATCCTCTAACTTCCTTTTACGTGCGCGGAGATGGTAACTCTTGAATGGCTTTTATTTTATCTGGATCAACCTTGATACCTCTTTCACTGACAATGAAGCCTAGCAACTTCCCTGAGGTAGCCCCAAACGTACATTTGGCCGGATTAAGCTTTAACTGAAACTTTCTCAGCCTTTCGAACAACTTCTTGAGGTTCACTACATGCTCTTCTTCCCCTCGAGATTTAGCAATCATATCATCGACGTAGACCTCTATTTCTTTATGCATTATGTCATGGAATAACGTCACCATAGCATTCCTCATTCCATTCTCCCGGGTTACATTGCCCCAGCATTCTTTAACCCAAATGGCATCACCTTGTAGTAGAATGTTCCCCACATTGTTATGAAGGTAGTTTTCTCCATATCCTTAGAGGCCATCTTGATCTGATTATACCCCGAGAATCCATCCATGAAAGAAAACAATGAATGTCTTGCTGTGTTGTCTACCAACGTATCAATATATGGTAAGGGAAATTTATCTTTTGGGCTTGCTCGATTTAGGTCACGATAATCCATACACATTCGTACTTTGCCATCTTTCTTTGGCACCGGGACTATATTAGCCACCCATTCTAGATATTTGGAGGCTTGTAGGAAGCCAGCATCAAATTGCTTCTTGACTTCTTCTTTTATTTTCAACAGCATTTTGGGTCTCATCTGTCTTAACTTTTGCTGGATGGGTTTGCATTCTGGCTTTAATGGGAGCTTATGGACCACTAAATCTTCATCTAACCCTGGCATGTCCTAATATAACCATGCGAATACATCTTTTTACTCGCAGAGCAAAGCGATCAAATCATGCCTGGTGCTCTCTGAAATAGAAGTCCCAATCTTCACTTCTTGTTTCCTTTCTTCAGTGCCCAAATTTATTGTTTCCACAGATTCTTCATGAGGCAGAATCTATTTATCCTCTTGTTCCACCATTCTTAACAATTCAGGAGACGAGACATAGTCTTCAACATTTTCTTCGACTTTGAATTCTCCTAAACAAACAGCCCTTTCAAAGTCAATTTCAAGATTTGTAACGGGCTTGTTCATGTCGTCAATATCTGAGCACCTGAAAGTTGAATGGAAAAAGAAACTATAGAGGGGCATCCGAGTATTGGAACTAACAAAAGAAATGCTATGTCATGGCAATGAGGCAAATGTAAGGATAGGCTATGAAATGAAATTAATGATAATGCGAAAAATTGTGACAAAATGCATCTTCATTGATATTCATTTAAATGATAAAGAGCGAATGTTAGCTCTTACAAAAGAATTCTATTATATCTAAGGACACAATAGAATGTTAATGTTTGAGCATTACTCTGAAGATTTATAAACTACAAGAAGGTCCTCGGCAGTCCAATTGTTCAACATGGAACCTAGGGGACAAGGGTGTATCCTTGAGACGTCTTTACTCGCATCAGCCCCTTTGTCAATAACATTTATATTGACATTTTGAAGACCCTTTTCAATTAACCATAGCGTGTTTCGTGGACCATCTTGTCCAGGGTACATCATTCCCGCAGATGTAAATGTTTTTGACAAAGGAGGGTACTCTATTGGTTCCCACTCTGGTTCTCGACCCAAAGTTCTCGCAATCCTTCTCTCTTGATCCTTCTTCCACTATTTTCTTCTTTTACGCATGTCCGGCTGGAACCCCAAACCGTATCGGGCCTTGTGGTGCACTGGCTTTAGAGCCCTGACTATTCCTTGCAAATATCTCCCTAAACCTTTTCTCGCTCGAGCTCCTCTTCCTACGGTCAATTTGACACCTATTCTGGTATTTCTCGGCGTTTGCGGTGCAGTGCTGCTTTTCTCGATGATGAAAGTGGCATTGATGAATTCAAGGGATCGAAAGGAGCATTCCACTGCGTCCTTGCTTACTTCAAGGTATGGCGCATCAGCAGAGATAGATGCAACAATGTCTTCTTCGCCTTCGACTGTGACCAAACAGCCGTCCATGATAAATTTCACCTTTTGATGGAGGGATGATGGGGGGTGCTCCGTGCAGAATGGATCCGTGGTCTTCCAAAAGGCGTTATACGAGGTGTAATGTCCATGACTTGGAATTCGACATCATAAATGTAAGGGCCCACCTCCAGAGGGATCTCAATCTTTCCCATGACTTCACGCCTTGTCCCGTCGAATGCCCTTGCCGTGGAATGACAGGGCCTTAAATAGGACAAATCTATCAGAATTCTGGAAAGTGTGGCCAATGGCATAACATTTAACGCCGACCCATTATCGATGAGCACATTCGGTATTATGTAGCCCTTGCAGCGGGTCATAATATGTAGCACTTTCACTGAGCCTCTACCGTTTGGCGGTATCTCATCATCACTAAAAGAAATGAAGTTGTCCGCATTCAAATTATTTACCCACCTATCAAGCTTCTCAACAGATTGTTGTTGGCCACATAAGCTTGATTTAACACCTTCAATAAAGCATTCCGGTGTGGCTCTGAACTTAACAGTAGAGATAGAACTGAGATTCGCGCTGGCTGCTTGCTCAATTGTTCCACCACATTATACTCACTGTGCTTGATAAATTTCAAGAATTCCTGAGCTTCTTCCTCATTCACAGGCTTTTTAGTTTCTTGCACGGGTGGAATTTCTTGCTCGACTTCGACTTCGTGCATCACTCCTTTCCCTTTTTGCTTCAAGTCACTACTTTTTGTTTACCGGTTCAACTTCTTTAGAATAACACCGTCCACTTCGGGTAAAATGGCCTACTTCCCTAATGTCTTCAGTTGTGGCTTCGGGCTTTTCACCTTCCGGTGTGACGATATTGATGTCATATTTCCATGGTACGGCTTTGTTGTCCTTGTACAGGAAAGGAGACGGTACTTCGATTATCATTTTTGGTTTCACTGGCTCTTTCGTCGCGTCGTAATAAATTACTAACGGTCGATCAGCGCTATAAGGGAGACCTGATGACTGGCTATCAGAGGCGCATATTTCTCTTTCGTTGGCCTCTTCCCTCTTGTTAAGGACTTTGATCTCCTTATTATCCATCCGGTCTTAAAGTAACCTTTTAAAATCCTTACATGACTGAATGTCATGTCCTACAATTCCATGAAAATTGCAAAAACTTTGACCTTCTTCTTCAAGAATTCTATCGGGATGACAAAGCAATCCTTTCTTAACCAGTACCTCCCAGATTTTCTGCAGAGGCATCCTTATTTCCGAAACACATCTTCTGACTTTCCATTCATCCTCTTTCCCCACTATGCTCACATTCCCTTCGGTATAGTTAGGGAACAGGTTCCCAGTTGCATTACTGGCGCTATCGAATCGTAGGATACCTGCGTCAATGAGTCCTTAAACTCTCCTCTTAAAGGCTAGGCAATTCTCCGTGGAATGCCCTTGGTTCCCCACGTGATATGCACAACTAGCGTTTGGATCATACCACTTTGGGTATGGAGGTTTAAGGGGTGCCATATAATGGGGAGAAATCAGTTGTTTCTCCAAAAGTTTTGGGTACAATTCCCCATATGACATAGGGATGAGAGTAAACTGCGGTCTCTCGGGATTAGGCCTTACTGGTCTTGGTTCGTTTTTGGGCTGGCTTTGAGCGGGTACCGTGTTTTGTGGGAATGTGGTGACAGGTCTTTGGTTGTTCGTGGCATAAACGGGGTAGGAAGGAGGTGGTGCTTGGTAGTAAGGGTTTTGAGGGGGATAATAAAAATTTGGAGGTGGATAATTTCGAGGTCGGGGTTGGTTTGGATATGGATTAGGGGCATAACGGTTTCCCATTCCCACCATGTGGGCTTCTGGTTCTTTCTTCTTCGTAGGCGCTGCCCTTTTTGAACCTTCTAAACCTTCCATTCTACCGCTCTTGACGGCATTCTCTATAAGTTCACCAGATATTACAATATCCGCAAAATCTTTCGTGGCACTTCCTACTAGTTTGTCGTAAAATGACACCTTTAAAGTGCTGATAAAGAGAACGGTTATCTCCGTTTTTGTTAGTGGGGGTTCTACTTAGGCCGAGACATCTCTCTATCTCTGCGCGTACTGTCTAAAGGTCTCTGACGACTTTTTCTCCATCATTTGCAAGGTCATCCGGTCTGGCACCATATCTGATACATACTTGTATTGCTCGCAGAATGCTGACGCCAAGCCCTTCTGGGATCGAATCTTTTCTCTACTAAGTTGGTTGTACCACCGAAGAGCTGACCCTGTTAGACTATCTTGAAAGCAATGTATGAGTAGCTTATCCTCGTTCACATAACCGGTCATTTTTCGACAGAACATGATGAGATGTGCTTTTGGGCACCTTCTCCCATCATACTTTTCAAAATCACGCACCTTGAACTTCGGAGGCAAAATTAGATCGGGTACCAAACTGAGTTCTTTGGCACCTAGTGCGGAAAAGACTTCAGTGCCTTCTATCGCTTTGAGTCTTTCCTCTAGACTCCTATATTTTGCGTCATGATTATCCAATTTCAACTTGGCTACCTCTGCTGGGTCATCCAAATCTAGAACTAGTGGATCAGCAGGACTAGCCCCTGGGTTCGACGCGAACGTTCCTTACCCCAGATTAGCGAGTAGAGCAGGTGGCATAGGCCGTTGTTCTAAGCCTGTGGGTTCCCCTTGAGTATACCCTCTTTGTGTTGCGTGGACATGCGGTGGAGTGAATCCCGGGGGATAGAGTGGATCCTAATCGTGGTGAATTCTTGATTGAGATTCCATAACATCGGGGTTCTGCATGGGCCCTTTTCCTTTGACCAAAACTGTCATCATCTCCATCATTTTGGCCACCTGATCTCTTTGCTCGAGTGATTCCTCTCGAGATCTCACCATTAGGTCTCTTGTCTCTTGTTGCGACTTGGCCAACTGCTCTTGTAATTCCTTTTGAGCCCTTTCCATCCTTTCAATTCTCTCATTGAATTCAACCTCCATTACTCTAGCTTGCCGGCGCGTTTTATACGGATGACGTGGTTCCAGTCTTGTGGTATTACAACTGCAAATTGTATATTTTATCTTCAGCGACCGAGTATGGGATATGCAATGTATGAATGAATGCATGAATGTCAAAATGTTAGTTATGAAAGGAATGCAAAAAATTGGCGTTGATTTCAAGATAGCCCCTATTTAGGCATTTCATTCATCAAAAGAGTTCATTACAAAACATTTTACCGTTTTCTATTACACAAACTTCCTAGCTATATTGCCACATTTCTTCACTCACCCTAAGAACTCCGATATGCTCGATCGTTGGCTTGGCAGGAATTGGCAACTGAGATTCTTTACTTCATCCGATAATTGTACCACGTGCATGGCTACCCCACGAATCTCATTGATCAAATAGCTAAGTTTCATTTCTTTTTCTTGGAGACCCTCTTCGTAAGCATGAACGTCTCTATTATACTGATTATTCTTTTCTTCCAAATCCTTCAAGAGAGTGTCTAGCTGCTGTTGACGATCTTGCAGCGTACCTTCTAAATCTTGTATCCTCTCTTTTAGCTCTTGACGTTTAAATCGACTAGTCATTACCTCAGCAGACATATCTTTACATTCGGCGTTCTTCTTCCTTAGCTCCATCATAGCCCGCGCAGCCTTTTCTTCTTCTTTCTTTGCTTTTCCTTTCCAAAATTCTATTCCGCCTTTGATGTTGCTTATTTCTTCTTTCCATTCTGCCGACGACTTACTCAGCCCACTGTTCTTTATTGTGCCTCTTAGCTTCTTATTTTCCAGGTGAAGATCTCTTAAGTCATTTCTTACGACTTCAGCCTCTTTTTGCACTTTTTCAGTTCTGGATCTTTCAATCTGGACGTCGATCTTCAATTGGTAGTTTTCTTCTTGAAGGGCACTAAGGTCCCGAGACATCTTGGCCTTTTCTCGTTCAAATTCTTGTATTGCCATTTCTAGCTAAGACGGCATTTCCTCCGAGAAAGGATTCTGGACGGTGTAGTTTGTTGACGAGATTTGCTGACTATTTATTCGTTGTTTCCTCCATATGTCGTAATCTTGGGTTAGGGTATCAACATATAGGGCCAATTACATCAGATGAATTTTCTTCCAAGATTTTGCAGCGTCTCGGACCCTCTTCATATATCCCTCACCCGCAAAAGCAAATTCAGACTGCGCTAATCCTCCGGTGGCGGGTATGAATTGTCGTGAAGAAAACTGCCTTTGGTCTAAAAGTGGGGCATATCCAATTCCTCCACATAATTTGAGTAGTGGCACCCAGTCTTGATCTCTGACCCTGTATAGTAGAACTGAAGGGCGTATCCACGGAGCTCTCCACATTATATCTTCGGCGCGAAGGTTCTGAAAAACTGAGACCCAATGTTGCTCAGTGACTTCCTTAGGCCATTCTATCTTGAGGTAAGCTTCTAATGGGGCAAATGTTTTTGAAAACATATGGAACGGTGTGCGCTCTACTTTCTAGAAGTGGCTCAAAATCCAAACATTGAGCAACTGCGCACATCCAATAAATCGTCCATCCCCTTTCCTTCGACAACTACTCAGGGATCTGAAGGTCTCGGCTAGGATAGTTGGGACAGGGTTGATTCCTTGTTTTAACCTTTCAAAGAAATCAACTACTGCAACTTCAAGATGTCTGAGAACTTTCGGGAAAATAACCAAACGGTAAACGGCCAAAGCGAATAGATTTACCCTTTTTAGCAGGTCGGAATGGTTCAGAACCAAATCTCGTAGGGAAGACCATGGAATGCAATGGTTTCATTCTTCTTCTTTATCTATTTTTCGGCCCATGTGTCGGTCATGTCTGTCAATCTCATTAACTTTTTCTTGAAGGTCGTCGGCTTGGGCTCTTTCACATATATCTTATAGGATTGCACATTATCAACACGGAGCAAAGCAGTGTATTCTTCTATAGTCGGGGTCATATCTTTCTGATTGAAAGTAAAACATTGGTAGGCCGGATCCCAAAATCTGATCATGGCTTGAATCAAACGCTCGTCTACGTTTATAGTGATCAAGTGGGCTATATCTCCGTACCTTTCAGCGAAGATATCCCTAGTGTCTGAGTCCCACTGATTCCAAATCCAAACCAAATCTTCGAGGTTGTTTTGGCGAACATTCACAGTTACGTACTCGGGCAGATTGGAAATACATCCCTCCACTAGACTATCCCCTTTTTCTTTCTGAGTTTTTAGAGACCAGTCCCAGACCATGGTATTTTTCTCGATTGTTGGTATAATTAACTCTTCCATTAGAAACCCATTTTTTGGCAACTGATCTTTAGTCAACACCTTTCTAATATGATGCCTATAATGTATGATGAAAAACAATAAAGTAAAGACAAACAACCTTGATTAGTAATCTAATACAGGCAGAAAAATATGGAGAATTCAACAAATAGAACTACCCAATCTAGTTTATTAAACAGACCCAATTCCCTTGTATAGAAAGTGAAAATGTGAAAGGCAAGAGGCGTTCCTCCCGTGTACTTATTTTGGTGACTACTAAACAGACGGAGGTTCGGCATGGCTCTAGTTAGGTGGCTTATATGGTTCATTATATGCGGTTCTGGTTCTAGATAGGTACTCGAATTGCCCGTACTATCATCTGCTAAGATTAGTACGAAGTCTCGGTCATAGCCTATCACAGGCTCACGAGTTCAATTCGAGGGATTACATTTACTTATGCCTATGCGGAGGGACAAGTTAACTCACGAAAGCATAAGTCATATGTAACCCGAAAGTATTCACTAGCCTGTGCGGAGGGACAAGTTAACTCACGAAGGCGTAGCGTTTACTTTCACTTAAACCGACGGAGCCCAGGTAGAGAGCTCATGTTATGCGAAAATGCAAGTGCACGGCGTGTGGGGAGAAACTCACAAACCTTTACGTTTTATTTAAAAACTAAAGCAAAACTAAAACCATAAAGATTTAAAGCTGAAAAACAAACAGATGAACAAGTTAGAAGAATATATACAACATGATAAAAATGCGTGATGTTTTTTTTTTGAAAACAAAAATTTGATGATCACGACTAAATGTTGACTTGAACAAGGAACTTTGAAAACTTTGACAACACGAATTTAATTCCAGACACAACTCTCAAAAAGAGTCCCCAGGGGAGTCGCCAACTGTAGCGACGTAAAAATTTTAGTTTCGGTCGCTAATTGTGGCGATCTATTGAAAACTTGAAAACTTAAATTTTGATTTTTAAAATAAACAAGGAGTCGCCACCGATCCTTTTTCCTACATGTGATCGGACACCTAATAAATAATTTCCTTTTTTTTTGAAAAGACATTTACTTAAAAAATGAAGGCCAAATTGAGGTCTACATGAACATCCAGAGAAAAATTAGGGTTTGGGAGTCGGTTACGCGCGAGGAAGGTATTAGCACCCTCGCGACGCCCAAAATTGGTATCTTATAAACACGTGTTGTCTTGATTTTCAAAAATACGAGTTCAATGTAAAATTTAGTCGTGATCCGATTAAAAGAAGACGAGAAGTTTTAAATTTTTTATTTTTGAGAAGGATATACTGTCTTAACACGAGTCGATTGATGTTCAACCAACATAGCGATGAAATCGATGGCATGGTGTTAAATCGATATGTTGCCTTATGTTTTGAAATTAATAAAACACGAATAAATGTTTTAAAATAATGAACAACGGGGAAATATGTAAAAATGGGCGGCAAACGAAAGATAATAGTTGGAAATACATCAAGGCACATAATACATACAACAATGATAAAAATAATGACAATGCACGCGATATTAAATGTAACAATAGTATTAAACGCGAAATAAGGATGAATATATAGAAACATATAATAATAGTTAGCAAAGTGATGGAAGCATGATATTAGAACTATTAATGATACTATATATATGTGTACATAATAGTAACAATAAAAAACTATATACATGATGATATTTAGAGCATGTACACGATACATATAAAAATGTATAAATAACATAGTATTAAAGTGTGTATACAATGATGTTGAAAGTTACGTACATAATACGGTGTTAAAAATACATACCTCATATAGTTATTAAAATATATATATAAGATAATACAAAAACATTAAAACGTATACACATAACATACATAATATGGTAAAAATCTATGTAATATAGTATTGAAAATATATACAACATGGTATTAAAAGGATAGGTATATAATATAATATGAAAAATATATGTACATAAGATAATGTAAAGAATATAACTAATAATATGAGAAGTACATACATAATATATGAGATTGTGATATACAATATAGAGTTAAAAATGATGTGCATAATATGAAAGAGATATAATGTTTAAAGCAAAGTATGTGAAACAATTTTAAAATGAGTAATAAAACAATTTTAACTAAATAATACATGAGAGCAAACTGGAAACAAAAATATACGATATATGTAAAGCATAGTATTAAGAACGTAATGCAGAATATACGTACATATATAATTTTAAACATTTAGGTAATATATACATATTAAAATAAAACTTTTAGTACTAATATTATATAAGTATATACAAATATATTAAGCGTGTATACATATTATAAATATATAATTGTATAATAAAACATAAACTAATACATAATAATAATAATAATAATAATAATAATAAATATAGTAGTAATATTGAAATACGAAAACAAATACTATAAGGATATTGAAATAAGGTAATAAAAACAAACCTATACGTAAAAAATATATATACATACATACATGCATTTAATAAGAGCATCTATATTAAAACAAATTATAATATTAATAATAATAATAAAATTATAAAAATAATAAGAGTATTTAATAAGGAAATAAAAATAACGAAAAAAGGACTAAAATTAAATTAAAAACAAAGTTGTGGGGTCAATTTAAAAAGGAAATAAAGAGGAGGGATCAAAATGTGAGGCGTGCGCAACCTGGAGGGACCAAAATCGTAAATAATCCCAACTATCTAAACGCTGCGCAGCACTGAGACCAGATTGAAAACGCTGAAAAATTCTAGGGCCGAATTACAAAATATAAAAAACTTAATTGTGAAGTCTAAGAAAAGCAGAAGGGCCGAGCACGCAAATTGCCCTTCCGCTAAAAAACACGCGGATCCTGCCCTGGTGCAGGTCGGGTCGACCCGACCCGCGTTCAAAACGACGTCGTTTTATTTATTAAGGGGGGACCAAAACGCCTATATAAGTTAAAAATTTTTAAAAAATTCCTTTGGGGATGGGGAAAGAGAAAAAAAATAGAGAAAGGGAGAGGGCGATTTCCGGTGGGACTCGGCCCGAAGTCCGGTGCGCTGACGGTCACCAGTAGACTCGTTGGCCTTGGCATGCTGCCACCGTGTACGTGCAGTGGCGGAAAAGGTAAAAAATGTTTTTTTTATATTTTTATTATTTTAAAAATTTTTATGATTTTAATACATGCATATATATGAGAGAATAGATTCAAAATCGAAACTGAAATGAAATAAAAAGTCACCTTAAACTTGAGTATTTCGGTTCTCTGATTCGTAATATCTGAGTTTGACTCTTACACTATTTCTTTGCTTTGAGATTGTTAGAATACAACTTGAATAATTTCAAAAGTATTACTGAATATTCTTGTATATCTTTTTTTCAAGAACCCCTTTTACAGTTTTTTCATCGGCTTTATATAGCCATCTTTACACTGCTTATTTGTTCTATTTTTGAACTATTGCGTGTCCCTTTCGTTTTGCAGGTATGGTCGGCACTAGTGGTGGCAGGGAGTGGTTGAACGGTGGGCATGGGCGATGGGACAAATGGGGGTAGGTGCGGCGCCGAATAGGTGGCTGTTAGGCTAGGGTTAGTTTTTTTTTTTTTTTTGATTTGTCTTGTTTTGGGCTAGGGCTTAGTTGTGTTTAGTTTGGGCTTGTAAGGGTTTGGGTTTTAGTTTGGGTTTTGGGTAAGGGTTATTGTAATGTATTTGGGTGTTGGGTCTGAAATTTAAAAAAAAAAAAAGGCCAAAATTGGCCTATAACAAGCGGTGAGCAAAGCCTGTTCTAAACCGATTGTAGCCATGTATGTCGATTTCAACCCTGAGATCCCTTCTCAGGCTTCGATTTAAACGAAGAGGATGAGGATCCCGAAGGCAAAACTCTCGATGGTAAGTCTTTTATTTTATTTTTATTATACTAAAAGAACGCATGCAAAGAAAAGAAAAACAAGACAGATTCAAAGAGAAAGATATAGCAGACGTTCGAAATCCCTTTTCTTTTACTGCTTTTTTTTTATGTTTTTATCTCACTCCTTAAAACAACTCGGCTTGTTTTTGTTTTATAGCCGAAAACCAATTGATTTCATCTATGCTATTGTCTATACTTTTCTCGTTTTGCCTCGTTTCTGCTCTATTTTGCCTTTTTGCTCTATTGTCTGTTTTGTTTCCTATTTTGCTTTCTTTCGCAGATGCACAAGGGTCAACGGGCTATAGACGACCATTTTGGTGCAAGGGGACAACGGAGAGCCGAACCTCGGGCGTTGGTCTCGCCGACGCAGCATGTGAGGGGTACGGCGTTAGGGGGAAACTAGGGTTTCAAGATTGGCTTGGGTTTTGGGTCTATCGGGCTATCCGAGTTTTGGGATCAAGGGCCTGCTTGTAAAACAGGTAGGATTTGGGCTGTTAGGGCTTTTGTAAATGGACTGCTAAAAATTGGACTTTAAAATATTTTTTTTGGATTTTATTTTACATTTTTATTTTTTATCGGTTTAGGCCCGGGCCGGGCAAAATGGGCCTGTTACAGCTTTTATGAAATAATTGTTTTTGTCGGGTAAATGTTAATATAACATAAATTCGTAATAAAATAAAATAATGAAGAATGAACAAACAAATAAAAATTTTGATATTAACAAACATAACAGAATAATGATAAACGCATAATAAGAATAATGAGAACAAAAATGGAGAAATAAAACGAACAAAAAATGTAAAAGAAAATAAAAGGTTAATAGTAATTATAGTAGTAAAAGTAATAATAATAATAATAGTTAAATAGGAAATAATAACAGTACATTAATAAGACAAATAATATAATAACAGTGATAGTACTAAAGAAAATAACAATACTAATAATAATAATAAATATAATGGTAATAATAATAGTTATAATTATAATTAATACTAATACTAATAATAACGTAATAGTAAAATGCCATAATAATAATAATAGCTATAATAATAATAATAACAATATTTTAAATAAGATAATAATAATAGATAGAAAGTGGTAGTAGTGATAATACATTAATAAGAATAATAGTAATAATAACAGAAATAATAATAATAATATAAAGAATAATAACATAATAATTGTAGGGGCCCAAATTTGAACAGGCCTAAAGAGCCCAAACAAATAAATAATTACTACCCAATTAAAACCCATTACAAATTAACCCAATACGCAATACCCAAGCCCAAAACTAAACCCTAGCCCAACTAACCCTAAAACTTTTCAGCCAACAAACCCTGGCCCCCCTTAAGTTAAGCCGCCGTACCATCGCCCCATACCCTCTGCTGCCACCGACTCGTCCCATCACCTGCAAAAAAATCAACACGTAACAGAGCAGAGAACAGTAACGAATCAAGTTGTAAACGGCTATAAAGCCAAAAAGAAATCAATGTAAAATAGGGGAGAAAAAACCGATTATATTAGAGTTTTTTTTTTTTTCTCTTTTTGAAAATACAAAAAACAAATTGTAACACAAACACTAGCAATCAGAAAGCAAGAAAATACAAGAACAAAAAGTTGATTTTGGGTTTCCGCATCTCGTTTTCCTTTTTTTATTATCTTTTTATCTTTTATTGTGAATCGATTTTAAACAAAAAAAGGTTAAAAAGGGAAGAAGCTTACCTGAACCTCGTGGCCGTGACATCGGAGAGCCTTGCTCCGTCACCGAATAGGGCCTAAAAGGGGCCGAGGGTCTTCCTTCTTTGGCGTTTTCGGGTTTTGGTGGAAGGACCCTCGAAGGTGCTCCGAAATAGG
The DNA here is from genome assembly GCA_025698475.1 of Gossypium anomalum. Lineage (NCBI taxonomy): Eukaryota > Viridiplantae > Streptophyta > Magnoliopsida > Malvales > Malvaceae > Gossypium > Gossypium anomalum. The sequence goes on along the minus strand of CM046963.1, from coordinate 5,915,409 downwards.
GCTAAACGAGCCCATCTACATGTATCGTTGGCCACCGGGAACGGCGGCAATGTGACGGTCTCGACGGCGGCGATGATGGGCATATGAAGCCCTAACCGAAAAAGAAATGGGGGGGTGTGCATCTCTGAAATTTTTTTAAACAAAAGGAAGCAAAATAAAAAAAATATAAAAAAACTGACCTAAATAGTAAGGATAAAACGGTGCCGTTTTGCACCTGGGCTTCCAACGCCGAAACGGCGTCGTTTTAAGTATGCCCGTGTGTAACCCGACCCGGCTAAAGGAGATCCACGTGTTTTACATCTAATGGGATATTTCCCATTTTGGTCCTTCCATTTTTTCTATGATTTTCAATCAGGTTTTTTAAGTATTTTAAGTTGGATTGTTGCACTTTCCAATTTGCTCCTCGATGCTGCTACGCGTTTTGGGTGGAGGGGTTTATTTCATTTTTGGTCCCTCCACTATTTGTGCCGTTGAAATAGGTCTCCTTCTCTTCTTTTTTATTTCAATTTCGCCCCAAGTCTTTTATTCTTAATTCGATTCGATTTTTTTTAATTACTTTATTATTAAAATTAATTATTCTAGTAATTTTATTATTTTAGTACTATTCATGTACATATATATATTATTGTTGCTATTACTATTATTAATCGTGTTGTTACTATTATTTCTTTATTTTTATTTTATATTATATTATTAGTTTTTATTATTATTAGTATTAGTTTTAGCTTCAATTAATATTTTTAACATGCATATATATGTATTTTTATGTAACATTATTAATAATTATTTTTTAAACATTATTATTATTTTAATACATGCATATATATTATGTGTATATTTATGTAGTATTATTAATAGTTGTTTTTAATATTATGATTATTTCTAATATGTATATATTATGTATTTACCTATAATACTATATATTGTATATTTCTAATACTATTATGCTATTATTATTATTATTATTATTATTATTATTATTATTATTATTATTATTATTATTGTTATTATTATTATTATTATTATCATTTATTATTATTTATCATTATTATAAATATATTGTTTTTATTCTTATTAATATATTATTATTATTGTTTTCCACCTTAGTATTATTACTTTAGGTTAATTAATTTTATATAGGTATTATTATGTTATTATACATATTCTCTCTGTATTTACTTATATTATTACTTATATTATTATTACTATTATCATTATGATTTATTACTTTATTATTATCATTATTACTACTATTATATTATTATTATTATATTTTTACCCATTACTCTTTAAATACACTTATTTTATTTTTTATTCTTCACTCACATTACATATTATTTACTTATTTATATATACACATAAATACATGTACTTTCATATATCATTCCAAAATTATTACTATTAATATTGTTATTATCATTACTATACTATTATTCTTTGGTTTTACATAATGATTGTTTATTTATTACTAGTTCTTTTTAATTTCGAATATTTCCTAGCTTATTCATTATTTTCTTTTTATTCGTTTTATTCATTTATTTTCGCTCTAATCATTACTATCATTCACATTCGTGTTTATGTTTATTCTGTTATGCCCGTCAATACTGAAATTTTTATTTGTTTATGCATTCTCTATTATCTCGTTTTATTACGAATTTATGTTTTATCCAACCCAAAATTACTTCTTTTATAAAGGCAATGATCCGTATCTGGAATTTTGAGAAAATCGTGCCCTAACTCACTGGGTTTCGATTTTTCTAGTTTAATCCAAATAACGGAATATTCCTTTAAATCACAATATGAGTTTTAAAAATAAATGCTTATTCTCGGAGATACGATACGCGGTGCCCTGACTTATCGGGTATGACATTTTGTTACCTCGAATAAGATTTTTCGCAAGTAAAGGCAATATTCGGTATATGGGAAATTCGAGAAAACGTGCCCTAACTTACTGGGTTTTGACTTTTCTCGTCCACCCTAAACAACCAAACATTCTTTTAAAAAAGGGGGCTAAAATACATGAATTTTAAATAAAGGCAAGCTCGTTCTCAAAGTTCGAGATGTCGTGTTCTAACTTGCTGGATATGGTGTTTTATTACTTTGAGACGAGAAGGTCTTTAACATTTGAGCATTTTTACAAAGAGGGATCGTATTTCAAAGTCTTTCAAGCTTTCAATCTTCAACACTAAGACATTAATTAATCAACTAGGTACCAATTTTTGGGCGTATCGAGGGTGCTAATCCTTCCTCGTGCGTAACCGACTCCCGAACTCATTTTCTAATTTTCGTAGACCAAAAATTATGATTTTAGTAAATCTTAACTTTTATTAAAATGATTAATTTAAGGTGATCCGATTACACCTCATCAAAAAAGATTGGTGGCGACTCCCAATTTTCGTTTATCATTTTCAAAACCAAAGTCGATCCCCGTTTTTCTAGAAAAAAATGGTTTCGACAATAATAATAATAATAGTAATAATAAAATATAATAATAACAAATAAATAAGTAGCAAATGAAATGTAATTTTAATGGTAATATAAGGAAAATAATAATAGTAATAATCGTAAAGTAGTAATAAAAATAAAAATAACAACAATAGTAAAAACATAATAAATGGTAGTAAAAGAAAATAATAAAATTAACTAATTTAATAATAAAGTAGCTAAATAACTAACAATGGACTAAATTGAATTTAAAACAAAAATTTGGGTCGAAAATTGAAATAACATAAAATAAGGGACTTTATTGCAATGCGCGAATGAAATGGAGATACCAAAGGGAAAATATCCCCGCCTCCAAAACATTGCACTCTACGCGGGATTAAATTGAAAACTGCAATAAATTATAGGGCACGAATCAAAAATAAGAGGAGGCTTGATTGCAAACTGACAAAAAAGCGGAAGGACCTAAATAGTAAATACCTCCTTTTGTAGAAACACGCGGATCCCAAGGTTAAGGGTCGGGTCGACCCGTTTCACTCTCAAAACGACGTCGTTTTGGCAAAAAGAACCCTAAGTGAAATGGCGTCGTTTTAATAATGTTATAAAAGCCCCATAAATTTTTTTAACTTTCATTTCAACCTTTCCTCTTAAAAAAAAAAAAACCTAAAAAGCTTTCAACTTTCTCTCCTTTCTCCCTTCTTCTCTGGCCAATAGGGCCATCACCCAATCACCATGGCAGCGACCTCCAGTTGATGATGACATGATCGACACCGCCGTATATGACTATTTAGAAAAGATAAAAAAAATTTTTATTTTTTTATTTTAAATATATATGTATCCCTATATATATATACCATTTTTTAAAAAGAAAAAGAAAAATAAAATATGTACGTATGAATAGATTCGAAAAAGAAAAAATAAAAAAGTAAAACACCTTGGTTGATCTCTTGATTCCGTTTTTGCTTTTGTTTGTAAGTTTCTTTTGTATTCCAAAAAGTCCTCTCTTTACAATCTGATTTCTAGGCTTTTATATAGCCATTTTACGAGAGATTTTTTTTATATTATTGCTGTCACTTCTATCTTTATTTTTGCAGGTGCAAGTGGATGGTGGCCACAGTGGCAGTGGTAGCAGGCGACGCAGCAGTGGGCAGAGACTAAGGGCTGCACTAGGTGGCTAGGGTTTTGTCTTTTTTTGAAAATAAGTTTAGGTTGTATTGGGCTAGGGTTTTTATTATTTGGGCTTAGTTTTGGGTCTGATTTTGTAATTGGGTTTTGGGTTTTGTTGATTGGGTTTTGGGTTTTATTGGTTTTTATTGTTTTAGGCCCGGGCAGAATTTGGGCTATACAGTTCGTCTGGTAATTAATAGATCCCTCGAATAATTAAAGATATTGTATTTCGGTGGAAGTTTTCTATTATTTATGTAATGATCCAATTTAGCCCGGGCCCAAGACCCAAAAATAAACAAAATACAAAACCAACAAATTAAATAAAAAGTCCCAACGTCCATTTACAACAAAATTATAAGCCTAAAATTAAAAAAAAAAAACCTAAGGGCCCAAATGGCCCACAACCTAAATCATTTTCAGTAAAAAAAAACCCTAAACCCTAGCTGCCCTTGTCTCTGACTGCCTTCTGATAGCCTGCTGCCACTGCCCCTGTCACGTCGGCCACCGCCCTCTACTTGTACCGCCACCTGCAGCAGAAGTGACAATAAACATAAAAAAATAGGTTAAAAACATTTGTAAATGGCTATAAAAGCCATCAAAATCCAATGTAATTTTTTCAGATTTTTGTTGGAATACAAAAAAAGAAAAAAACATATTCAAAGCATCCAAATGAATAAGAAAAACAGTAAGCAGTTGAAAGGAAAAAAGTAAAACGTGCTAAGGTCCTTTTACTCTTTTATTTTTCTTGTTTTCTTTTTTTCGAAACAGTATATATATACACCTATTTCTTCACTTCCTTTTTTCAAAATTATACACATGTACATATATATCAAAAAAGAGAAAAAAAAAGAGGGAGGGGGAAGAAACTCACCTTTTTGATTTGGCTGGAAAAAGGGCGACTTTTGGCCATTCGGCCGCTGTAGACGGCGGCATCGTCGCCGGCGACCGGTGGTCGAAGCGACAGCAATCAGCCAGAGTTAGGTTGGCCAAAAGGTTTTTTTTAGAGAGAAAAAGGGGGAGGGAAAGTTTTTTTTTCTAAAATTTTTGCCTTAAATAGGCCTCTAAAACGACGCCGTTTTGGGCAGGCCTTTCAGGCACCAAAACGACATCATTTTGGGGAGGGCAACCCAAACCCGACCCGCTCCAAAGGGAGGATCCGTGTGTTTTTTAAAACTAGTCTTATTCCAGTTTAGTTGTTCCGCCTTTTATTCTTTTGCAATTAAGTTTCTTTAGTCTTTAATTTTGGCTCTATAATTTATTTCAGCTTTCAATTAGGTCCACCTTGAAGCTGCGCATTTTGGAGGGGAATTATTTGCCATTTTGGTCCCTCCTTGTTATTCGCGCATTCAATTTGGTCCTTTTCTTTTTATTTTATTTCTGATTTGCCCAATTTTTTTATTTCATTTTCAATTTAGCCTTCTTTATTGCAATTTTTGCTATTTTATTACTAAATTAATTAATATTATTACTACTATCATTATATTTTCTTTTTATTTATTAATTTATCATTATCATTCCATTATTAAATTAATTAATTTAATGTTATTATTACTACAATTATATTTTCTTTTCATGCTTATTTACTTATTATTATATTATTGTGTCCTTGACTTTATATTGTTATTACTATTATTATTGTATTTCCATTTCGTATTTATTTACCTAATATTTATTTTATTTTATTATTTTATTATTATTTTATATCCTTTTATAATTTTAAAATTTTAGATTTTTATTATATCATTATTATTAATGTCACCATTATTATTATTAATATTATTATTCCCAAGTTGTTTACACCATATTTATTTATTGGTTTAATATTAATTTTTTTTAGTTTCAAATTTTAGTCTTTTACTTATTATTTTTCTTTTATGATTAGCTTGTTCATTTTATTTTTTATTTTTATCCTTTATATTGTCATTTACATTAATGCACTTATTATTATTCTGTTATGCATGTTAGCACCGTAATCCATTTTAGATTTACCTACAAAATCATGTTACATTTTACTCGTTATATTAATTTTTTTTTTAAAATAAGCAATTTCTTTCATCTTCGAGATTCGAAAAGTTGTACCCTAACTTACGGGGTTTTGATTTTCTCAATAAACCCAAATAAACGAACGTTTTATATATATATATATTTTATAATCTCGGGAATTACGAAAAGATCGTGTTCTAACTTATGGAATATGATTTATTTCTAACACCGAGATAATCAAACATATTCCAAAATAAATAATTTTCGGTGTTTATTCTTGTTACGGGGATTTAAGATATTATGTCCTACCTTACAGGACATAATTCTTTTTCTCGATTAACGTGGAATACGCCCTTATCTAAAGAATATTTAATTAAGTAATATTTGGCAAATGATCGTATTTTAAAGTTTCTTCAAATTTTCAATTTTCGACACCTAGACATTAATTAATCAACTAGGTACCAATTTTGGGCGTTACGAGGGTGCTAATCCTTCCTCGTGCGTAACCGACTCCTGAACCCATCTTTCTAAACTTCATAGACCAAAATCGTTGTTTTAATAAATCAAACCATTTATTAAAAACAACCATCTTACGAGGTGACCTAATCACACATCATCAAAAGGATTGGTGGCGACTCCCACGTTCATTTTCGTTTTCAAAATAAAAGTTGACCCCCTTTTTCAAAAATGGTTTCGACAGCTTGGTGACTCCACTGGGTACCCAAAATAAGCGAGTCAAGCCATGAGTTGATTACTTTTTGTCCTTTTGCCGAAGATTGAAAACTTGGTTTAAATTTACGATCCTTTCGTTACATTTCATCTGTCTTTGTTGTGATCTTCCTCATTTGGTTTATATTTGCTTTACTAGATTGAGTTTTTGATATATTTCTGCGTATTGCATGGCATAATCGGTCGATTTTACCCTTTAAGTGGGAGTGAGAAACTATTCCTTCATAAGGTCTTTACCTTCGCTAGGCCATAGGGAAAATGTATTCCCCTGAACTGAACTCGGTCTGTATGAGCCTATAATGACTGAAAATCGAGGAATCTGGTAGTTTAGGTACCCTTACTTTAGAACCGAACCACATATAGTGAGCCCTAAGAGCCTACCCTAGGTAGAATTGCACCAAACCCTAGTGGTTACCCAAGTAAGTTCTTTACTTATTATTCTTTGCTTGCTTTAAACTGTGTATGAAGTATTGACTTGTTTTATTTTATTTTTGCTGTAATTGCATGGAATTTTTATCACAAAAAAGGTGTTGATTCACATTTGGTGCTAAATAGATAACTTGTCATGGAAAATGGGTTTCTTGATAAAGTGGAGGATAATGCGGCCGTCCGAATATGGGCCGAGACAATGCAACAAGAGAAGGGTGATAGTCTTACAGAAGACTACATGTCAGAGTTGTAAGATTTTACTCGTATCAACATAACCCAAAATACTCTTCAAGAGATGAAAAAAATATAGGATCAATAGGATGACGAGATCAAACAACTATTCTATTGTAATTATGGTGATTTGCCCTATCTACTTGATATTAAAGTGGACAAGGACTTATTTCGAGCTCTCACCTAGTATTGGAACCCTGCTTATAGTTGTTTTACTTTTGGAAAGGTGGATTTGGTACCTACTGTGGAAGAGTACACAGCCTTACTACGTTACCCGAAGATTCAAATTGACAAGGCTTATTCTAGAGCTGCCAACATCCCAACGTTCTTAAAAAAGCTGATAAACATCACAGGAATAAGCGAATAGTGGGTTACAGTCCGAATCAAGCAGAAAGGCGATAGTAAGTACATTCCTTTGAGAAATTTGAAAGATTTGATCCTAGCACATCTTGATGTGAAGAAAAAGGTTGATGTCTTCGCATTAAGCTTTTACGAATTGGTTATCTTCCCTAAGGTTTTGGGGTATATAGGCGAGGAGGTCTCCAATTTATTTGACCGACTTGATAAAAGGGTCACAGGCGTTCTTGCAATTTTAGCTGAAACTTTCAGATCTTTGAACGCATGCCAAAGAGTGAACGAAGGGAGATTTATCAAATGCGCACAACTCTTACTAGCGTGGTTCCACAGCCATTTTTGAAAAGTGGAAAAGGTCTAATATTGAATCTTCTCTGAAGACTATTCTCCGCTGAAAGAGTTAGTGGCTACGCCAAGATGAGATGATATTACGGAAGAGAAATGAATGACGATTCTTCAAAATCTGCAAGACAAGACGTCGAATAGAGAGCCCCTTTGATGGTCCCTAATGAGATTCTATATCGGTGTGGTGATTTTGATTGGGATCCCCTACTTGGAATATGGGGGGCTGTCGGGTATGCCCCTTTGCTCGCGTTAAGGCAGTACAGGTCAAGATAGTTTACGCCAGCAACACAAGGGTTAGTTCAGTTCGAGTTTGTATACAAAGGAGATAATTACAAAAAGAAAGTTTGTGAAATATTGAACATCTGGAACTAAACTCGTAGAATGAAAAGGTTTGTAGCCAACCCGATGACTACCCCTGAGTATGATTGGTGGTGGGGTCAGAGAATCAACGACAACATCCCTACGTTAGATCAATAAAACACCCGATCAATGGAAGAACACTTACAGGTGATCCCATCTGAGCTAGAGATAATCAAACAGGATTTCGAGAGAAAGAGTTTAGAGCTAGAAAAAAGGATATAGCAATTGGAGGAGGAGAAAATACAGTTGGGGCTGGATGTTGACGTCTAGAAACTAGAAGCCGAGAAGCTGAGAAAGGGAAAGAGTAAGGCTGAAGAGGATTTGGACAGTTTGAAAACAGACTACAAAAGGCTGCGCAGGTCAATGAGAACCACTGGTCCGGGAAAAACGTCTGAACAATGGCGGTAAGAAATTAAAGAAGAAAAGGGTAAAGCTTGTAACACCCCTAACTCGTATCCAACGCCAGAATAGGGTTACGAGGTATTACCGGATAACACACCTCATTCACTTACATATATGCAATCATAATTGAAATCAAATCAAATCATTCACATTGTCCCTTATAAGGCTCTACGAGACCTTAAAACATGCTTAGAAGTGGTTCAAGACTAAACCGATAACATTTGCAAAATTTGGAAAACATAGAAAAAAATTTTAATTTTAGGGTCACACGACTGTGTGAACAGGCTGTGTGCCTCACATTGCTACCAGACATGCCCGTGTCACAGGCCGTATGAAAACAGGGCATACATACTGACTTAGACCACACAGCCGAGGACACGTCCATGTGCCAGACCGTCTGAAAACTAATGGAGTTACTGACTTAGGTCACACGGCCGAGCACACGCCCATGTGAAATCTAACCATCGATACATGAAATACATTATGAATCTTTTCTAACTCAGATGGCAATGCTAGCCAATAAGCAACTGGTCCAAGTCGCTCGATAATTTCATACAGCCTGATGAATCTCAAACTCAATTTGCCTTTATGACCAAATCAAAGTATTTTCTTCCACGGAGATACTTTCAAAAATATTTTATCCCCGATCTGAAACTCTATATCTTTCTATTTCAAGTCTGCGTATGATTTCTATCGATCTGACACTGCTTTCAGACTATCGCGGATCACTTTCACTTCTTTTTTTGTTTCTTTAATCAGATCAACACCGTGAATCTTATGCTCGCTAAGTTCAGTCCAGTATAAAGGTGTTCGACACTTTCGACCGTATAAAGCTTCGTAAGGTGCCATTTTAATACTCGATTGTAAACTATTGTTATAAGCGAATTCAATCAACAGAAAATACTTTTCCCACGTACCTTTCAAACTCAAGAATACAACATCTCAACATATCCTCGAGTATCTGAATAACTCGTTCAGATTGACCATCCGTCTGTGGATGAAATGCGGTACTAAAATGTAATTTTTTACCTAGTGCATCTTGCAATTTCTTCTAAAACCTCGATGTAAACCTTGGATCTCTATCTGAAACAATAGAAATAGGCACCCTGTGTAATCTCACAACCTCGAAGATATACAACTCAGCAAGCTTGTCAAGCGAATAATCTATACGCACAGGAATGAAATAAGCTGATTTTGTCAACTAGTCAACAAAAATCTAGATTGAATCTTTCTTACTCAGAGATAGGGGCAAACCCAAAATAAAATCCATGGTTACCCTATCCCATTTCCACTCAGGAATCATGATCGGCTGCAATAAACCATGCAGTACATGATGCTCAGCTTTAACTTGTTGACAAATCAAACATTTTGAAACAAATTCTGAAATGTCACGTTTCATACCATGCCACCAAAAAAGCTGTTTCAAATCGTTATACATTTTCGTGCTTCCTGGATGTACAGACAAACGACTACTATGTGCTTCATTCAAAATCATCTGAATTAACTCTGAATTCCTCGGAACACATATTTGACCTCTGAATCTTAAACAATAATCTGAATCAACTTGAAAATCTAAATCAAGGTTTGAATCACATTGAGCTCGTTTTGCTAACATTTTATTATCAACTTTCTAAGCTTCGTAAATCTGTTGTAAAAATAACGGTTGTCGAAACCACAGTTTGAAAAACAGAAATATGGAGTCGCCACCGATCTTTTTGTTTTGGTGTGATCGGATCACCTGAGAATTTATTTTAATAAAACCTTTTGGTTTACAAAAAAAAAATGATTCTGGTCTACGAAAATATGAGAAAACGGGTTCGGGAGTCAGTTACGTATGAGGAAGGATTAGCACCCTCACTACGCCCAAAATTGGTACCAAATCGATTAAACACTGTCCTTATGTCTAGAATTAAAATGTTTTGAAATGTGGTCCCTTTTTTAAAAAAACATTTGAATAACCCGAGTTGATTGTCAAAAATCTTCTTGTTTCGACGTCCGAAAGTGTATAATTTGAAATTAACCAAAGGATATTCAATTATTTAGTCCAACGAAAAATTGAAACCCAGCGCAGTAGGGCACGATTCTTCGGATTCCCAAACATTGAACATCGTCTTCGTTTTTAAGCATATTCTTTTTTTTAAAAAAAACATGAGTGAGAACATAAAGGAATATTTGATCGTTTTGAACAAACGAGAAATCACAACCCAGCACGATAGAGCATGGTTCTCGAATTGTCAAATGCCGAATATTGCCTTCGTTTTAAAATTTTTAAAAGATATGAATGGAATTTTGAAGAGAAGCCCGAATATTTTGAGCAAACACAAAATTGCAACCCAGCACGTTTGGGCACGATTCCGCGAATTACTAAATATCGAACCTCATCTTCGTTTTGAGGAATTTTAAAAGGCGTGAGTGAAATTTCGAAATGATATTCGATTATTTTGAGCAAGCGCGGAATTGCAACCCAACACGTTAGGGCACGATTCCACGGATTGCCAAACATCAAATCTCGTCTTCGACTTGGAGAATTTTTGAATGAATGATTATAAAGCTAGCTTAAAACGTATTAGCGCATTTTGAAATAAGACGAAATTAATCATAAAAACTTGGATTTTATGAAACCACATTTCATAAACCAAATAGAAAACGAAGATAATGGGTAATAGGCATATACGAGATACAATTAATTAACGAACTAAAAAATTAAATATGACTAATCTAAGGAATATAATCCGATTACAATCATGCATGGGAAAATAACTGACGTAACAATATCAAAACAAAACTTGTAATAAAAATGCATCGCGCAGCTCAAAATAAAACAATATACTATAGTATGCCATAATAATATACAAAACCTAATATGATATAATCAACACTAGATATACGAAATAAAGAAAATGTGGTATACGACTAGTTTGAAATAATAAACACGTAATGTATAATACATGAATAGATGGCTTAAAAAAAATAGAGATATACACTTGATTATTAAAATATATGAGGTGACATGAATATTTTGATCGAACGATATACCAAACATTAAAGAATATTGGTTTAATATTGACAATTTACATGTGATAAGGAAAATTTTAGATTATGCATAGGATTTAAAAATAATAATAATATGTATAAAAAATACATAATAGATTTACAAGTTATATTTATATATATATAAATATATATGTACATAAATAAACTTAGAATTGATTATTTGTAAAAATACCATAGAAATATACGTAAGGAAAAAATGTTATTTGAAATATATACATAAAAAAAATATATATATATATATATACACATATAGTAAAATAAAATTTTCAAAGCAATAAATTATATTCAAATAGATTTAAAATATACGTATACATATATGTATATAAAATGATATAAATGACATACAAAATAATTTTATATATATGTATATATATACACGAATGAACAATATTCATATGACACAAATAGTTTCATATAAATAGTATATGTAAAAAATAATATAATATTTGGAGCAAGGAATATTCATAAAAAAATTTAAAAAATAACTTGATTGTATAATAAGACAAAACAAAAAATATAAAAAAAAAGGGTGAGATTAAAACAGTGAAATCAATAAAATAATTCAAAATAATGTACTAATATAATATGTCAAGGACTGAATGAAGAACAATTCATGAAAAATACGAAAACATAAACTAAGAAACTTAATTGGAATAAAAACAATATCAGAGGGGTAAATTATAAATAAATCGGATTACTAAAATAGAATTTAGGACTAGAATAAAATGCACTCAAACAAACGAGGATTCAAAACGAAAATGTCCCAAATCCTAGAGCTCAGTATTTAAAAGCGGATTTATTTGAAACAAAATGCAAATTACATGGGCAAATCTAAGGACATAAAAATGTGAATAGGACTTAATCAAATGTTAGCGCGCACAGGAAGGACTTAGCGCGCAAATTTCCCTCAGAGGCCCAAAGCACGCGGATCTGGCCACGCCTGGGTCGGGTTATCGTGCCAACATCACTTATGCGACACCGTTTTAGAGCTATGGGAGTTGGCTTCAAGCGGCGCCGTTTTGTCTCGCTTATAAGGGAAGAAAAACCCTAAAACAAATAAAAGATAAAAGGGAAAAAAACTTTTCAACCCTCTCCTCTCCAGTCGGCCGATCTAACCAGCCCTCACCCCCTTTTCATTCGCAAACCTTTGCTTCGACTTGGACTGTAGTTCGCAGTGCGCAGGGGTGCCATGGAGAATCATCAAGGTCATCTGTTTCGGTTTCGAAACTCCGTCCTTACTTCGATTGTGACGAAGAAGACGGGCCTCGTCAACTAGGTAAATCCCTTCCTCTCGTTTCCTTTTTTATGCCCAAGATATACGATGTGTAGAATGAAAGAAAAAAAAAGAGGGGGAGCACTCGGAGAAAAATGAATCGAATCGGAAAATCACCTTTTGATTTCTTCTGTGTATTTGTATTTCAAAATGTATTGATCGCGTCTATTCGTTCCTCCCCCTTTACAAGGATCGAAATTTTGACCTTATAGCCGAAGGAAAATCAAATAAAAAAAATACAATATATTTTTGTTTGCATTCGTTGCTGTTTTTGTTTGTCTTCTTGCAGGTACGGGCGCTGCTGGCAAGTGTACAGGGGGTGCGGGCGCGTATACGAGGCTGTGCTGGCATACGGAGGCATGGGGGTGGTGCTGCTGAGGCGTACGGTGCGAGGGCTGAGGCTTGGCTCCCTGGTTGCTGCGCAAAAATGGGGAGGAAACCCTAGGGTTTCTTTTCTCAAAACATTGGGCCTATCGGGCTTGTAATTTGGGTTGGTTTTTGATATTGGGCTGTAGGGTATTAGTTATTGGGTCATGGGATTGGTCTTTGTAAATAGGCTATGGGTTTATGAACTTTGGTTTTAAATTTATTTATTTATTTATTTGTTTTGGGTTCCTAATAGGGCCGGGCAAATTGGCCTATCTACAACGGTCTCGCTTTCAACTCAGCTACAATCGAGCCTTCATCAAAAAGAGCCAACTGAGTATTCATTTCATGCAGAGTAAACAAAGATTTCTGACTTAATGCATCAGGAACAACATTTGCTTTTCCTGGATGGTAGTCAATTACTAACTCATAGTCTTTTAACAATTCTAACCATTTTTGCTGTCGCAAATTCAAATCTTTCTAAGTCATCAGATATTTTAAACTCTTGTGAACTGAATAAACATGGCATTTCTCACCAAACAAAAAATGGCGCCAAATCTTCAACGCAAACACAATGGCTGCTAACTCTAAATCGTGCATCATATAATTCTTTTCATGTTGCTTCAACTGTCTTGAGGTATAAGCTATGACTTTACCTTCCTGCATCAAAACACAACCCAGGCCATTCAGCGATGCATCACTATAGATTACAAATTCCTTACCTGATTCTGGTTGTACTAACACTGAAGCTTCAGTCAAAAGAGCTTTCAACTGATCAAAACTTTTCTGGCATTTATTTGACCACTCAAACTTTACTTCTTTCTGAAGCAATCTCGTCAACGGAGTTGCAGTCATCGAAAAGCCTTTTACAAATCGTCGGTAATAGCAACTAGTCCCAGAAAACTGCAGACTTCAGATACATTTCTCGGAGGCTTCCAATCCACTATTGCAAAAATCTTGCTTGAATCGACTCGAATATCCGATGCTAACACAATATGCTCCAGAAAGCCAACCTTACGCAACCATAATTCACATTTACTTAACTTTGCATATAATTGCTTATCATGCAGGGTCTGTAATACAATTCTTAAATGCTCGGCATGTTTAGTTTCATCTTTCAAATATATCAAAATATCATCTATGAACACAATAACAAATCGATCTAGATAGGATCTGAAAATCTGGTTCATTAAATCTATAAAGACAGCAGATGCATTCGTTAGTCCAAATGGCATAACTAAGAATTCATAATGACCATACCTCGTTTTGAATGCAGTCTTTGGCACATTAGAATCTCTAACTCGCAACTAATAATTTCCCGATCTCAAATCTATCTTTGAAAACACTATAGCCCCTTTTAATTGGTCAAACAAATCATCAATTCGTGGTAGAGGGTATTTGTTCTTGATCGTCACTTTGTTCAACTGTCTGTAGTCTATACACATTCTCATCGTGCCATCTTTCTTTTTCACAAACAATACGGGGGCACCCCAAGGCGAGAAACTCAGTCTTGCAAAACCTCTATCTATCAATTCTTTTAATTGAGCTTTCAATTCTTTTAACTCTGTCGGAGCCATTCTGTACAGAGCTATCGATATCGACGTAATACCCGGCATTAACTCAATACCAAATTAAACCTCTCGGATCGGTGGTAAATTCGGTAACTCTTCAGGAAACACATTTGGATATTCACACACAATTGGCACTGATTCAATCTTCTTTTCAGTCACTTTCGTATCAAGCACATAAGCTAAGTAAGCTTTGCAACCCTTTCTCACATATTTTTGAGCTAACATCGATGAAATCACTATTGACAAGCCATTCAGATCATCTGACTCAATTCAGATAATTTCATTATTCTAACATCTCAAATCAATCATCTTTCGTTTGCAATTCACAACAGCATCATGCAACGTTAGCCAATCCATACCTAGGATTATATCAAACTTGTCAAATGTTAACAACATCAAATCAACCAGAAAATCAACAGACAGTTCTTACACACTTTATCAACCAATACAAACTTGCTTAAGGGGTTCGATACTCTAATTACAATTCAGTAAACTCTACAAGCAAAGTCTTACTAGATACTAAATTCACACATATATACGAATGAGTTGATCTTGGATCTATCAATTCAATAACTTTAGTATCATAAAAAGTAAAAGTACCGATAATAGCATCCGGAGATGACGCCTCTTCGCGAGTGCGAATAGCGTAGGCTCGTGTAGGTGCTCTCGCCTCTGACCTCACAACAGAGTCTTTAGTTGCTTTCTGGCTACCACTCACATTTTTCGTGTTTCTGGGAGGTCTACCTCTAATTGAAGTGTTACACGGCCTTACATTTTGTACTGTATCCTGTTCAGCCAACTCTGGACAATCACGGATAAAATGATCCCATGATCCACATTTAGAACAGGCCCAATCATTCAATCTACAATCATCGGGATGTCTTTCATCACAATGTTTACATTCAAATCGGTTAGGTCTCACACTGCCAACACTAGCAATCGAAGTAGCGAGAGCTTTGAAGTTCGACTGTTGTCTCACTCAATCTCTATTTGAATGCCCCACAGATGCATTGGAATAATTAAACGAGTCTCAGAATTTCTTCGATGCAGACTGATAAGACTTATTAGTTTATCTCTTTCTTAAATCTCTTGCTTCAAAATCAGCCTTTCTGTTTTCTTTGCTGAAATCCTCTACTTTACAAGCCCTTTCAACTAACAAAACAAATTCTTTAATTTCTAGAATTCCAACTAGAAGTTTTATGTCTTCATTCAATCCATCAACAAATCGTTTACACATGATCTCTTTGGTAGAAACATATTCTCGAACATATTTTCTCAAACGCACAAATTCTCTTTCAAATTCTGTGACAGTCATTTAGCCCTATTTCAATTCTAGAAACTCTTTATGTTTCTGATTGAGAAACCTTTGACTTATGTACTTCTTTTGGAACTCGAATTGAAAGAACTCCCAGGTAACACTTTCCCTCGAAATTACTGATATCAATGCTGTAACGCCCCGTACCCGAGATCGTCGCTGGAGTCGAATACGAGGTGTTAACAGACTTAATTCATTACTTAAACAGCTCAAACAATTTAATTTTAAAATTTTCAGACAAGCTGAAAATCTGCGTCATAGTCGCTTAAAAATTCATATCTTGAGTTACGAAACTCAAAATTAAGATCCGTAAATTTTTTATGAAATTAGACTCATATTTATATCTACTAATTTTTTTCTAGAATTTTTGGTTGAGCCAAATAGTACAGTTTATTAGTTAAAATCTCTCCTGTTTCAGGGTTTGACTACTCTAACCTCTGTGTATTACGAATCAGATATCTCTCTATAAAAAATTTCAATGACTATGAGGTTTGTTTCTCTTAAAACTAGACTAAATAAGAAATCTTTAAATATAAAGAAAAACTTCTAATTATTTTTTTAAAATTTATTATGAATTTTTAAAGTCAGAACAGGGGATCCAGAAATCACTCTGGCCCTGTTTCACAAAAGTTTAAATATCTCATAAAATATAATTTATATGCCTATTTTGTTCATTCCATATGAAAATAGACTCATCAATCTTCAATTCCATAACTTATTCATTATTTAATTCCATTTCTACTATTTTTAGTGATTTTTCAAATTCACGTCACTACTGCTGTCTGAATCTATTTTATGGTAAATTTTACCTATTTCATGGTTTCCATGGATTAGCTAGCAATTTGACATACAAAACACCAAATATGATCATGATTAGCCATTCCAATGGCTAATCATTACCAAGAATTTTCATACCACTCAATAACCATATCATAAGACCATATATACAAAATGATTATAGTGCTATACATGCCATACTCAAAATATACTATCCATTATGCTAAGATGGTATACGGATAGTGTGAGCGAGCCTCCGACCGTTCCCGATTTCCGAGCTGACTTGTCAAAACTACAAGGAATGAAAAGGAGGGAGTAAGCATAAAT
Source organism: Gossypium anomalum (assembly GCA_025698475.1). Classification (NCBI taxonomy): domain Eukaryota; kingdom Viridiplantae; phylum Streptophyta; class Magnoliopsida; order Malvales; family Malvaceae; genus Gossypium; species Gossypium anomalum. Next base: position 5,898,284 of record CM046963.1, on the reverse strand, counting down.
GCTTAGTAAGTTCACATGCAAATAGCAAGTAACATAACCATATAAGCAAGCATAAAATATCATTTGCATAATCATCATCAAGACATTCATGTCATATTTTCATTTATCATCTTACCACATTGTTGATATATCGAGTTTTCAACCCGAGGGTTAAGTACATACCTGTTCAAAGTATCCATCTCACAACACTTACCAATATGTCCCTTTCATCTCTAGTATTCCTCCATTTGAGTAGAACTTTACCCGTTGAACACATCGGAATATAATTCGGATACGCGGATAATTTGCACATAAGTGCCATATATGTAATCAAGCAATCATGTAACCCGCCCATAAGTGAACTCGGACTCAACTCAATGAGCTCGGGTGTTCGCATCAATAAGTGAACTCGGACTCAACTCAACGAGCTTGGATGCCTAGTTACATCTCTCGAACTCGGACTCAACTCAACGAGTTCGAACATTCGCATCCATAAGTGAACTCGGACTCAACACAACGAGTTCGGATGCTCAACCATCCTAGTGACATGTCACTTGTATCCTAATCTATTCCTAAGGTTCAAACGGCTTTTTCCCTCGATCTGACATTAGCCGTCTTCCACGGAATATCGGAACTGATACTCGGTAGCAATTCATATTTATCAAGTAGTAAACATAATTTGCATATTACTCAACATTAACCACAAAGCATAATATTTCATGATAAAAAAAAATCAGCATATCATATAATTAACATCAATAACTTAAAAATAACAATTATGCTACATTATTTACACATGAACTTACCTCATATGCGAAAATGGCTACTTTTACCATTTCGTCCACAACTTGGTATTTTCCCCATTTTAGCCCGAATTTCAGTTTTCCTTGATCTATCATTTAAAATATAGTCTAATTAGGACTCACATTATTCAAATTGACCCAAAATCATATTTTGGAAAAATTACAATTTTGCCCCTAAACTTTTGCATATTTACACTTTTGCCCCAAAGCTTGTAAATTAAACTTCAGCCTATTTTCTTATGTTTTATGACATTCTAATCATTTTTCCCTTCTATAGCAACATCAAATTCTCACTCTAACATGTACTTATGAACATTAGGTATTTTTACCGATTATGTCGTTTTACTCGTTTTTACATAAAATCACTTAGCAAAAGTTGTTTAACACAATTTCAAGCTTCATATTCTACCATAAAACATCAAAATAAACACATTTCACCTATGGTATTTTTCCAAATATAAACCCTAGCTTAAATTATTGCTAGAATAAGCTTAATCGAACTCACTGGGATTCCAAAAACGTAAAGAACATTAAAAACGGGGCTTGGAATCACTTACTATTGAGCTTGGAAAGCTTGAAAACCCTAGCCATGGCTTCCCCCATGCTAATTTCGGCCTCCATGAAGAAGATGAGCAAAATTGGCTTTTAATTTTGTATTTTAATTCATTTTACCCCTAAATGACCAAAATGCCCTTACTACTAAACTTTCAAAAATTCCTTCCATGTCCTAATTTTGTCCATGAACTTAAAATTGGTCAAATTCTATTTAAGACCTCCTAATTAATATTTCAATGCAATTTCATACTAAAAACTTCTAGAATGCAAATTTTGCAACTTATTCGATTTAGTCCCTACTTTCAATTTAAACACTTTAGGCATAGAATTTCATCACGAACTTTTCACACAGTCATGCAATCATATCATAATCATCAAAATAATCATAAAATAATTATTTCTATCTCAAATTTTATGGTCACGAAACTACTATTCCGACTAAGCCCAAAATCAGGATATTACAAATGCTTTCCACTAGTGATAAGCATTATCTCTCAGTAAGAATACAACACATTTAATACATACATCTGGAGTACATGACAATTCATCAAACACTCTGATTGTGTTCTAAAGCCAAAATTCAGCCCTCTCAGCATCGTCATCAACTGTAGCCCGAAATTTTTCGGCCCCATGTTTACGAATTTTATCAACAGGTGGCTTACTTAATCAAATCGGATCTATCACTTGTGACACAACTGGGATTTGTTGAGGAACAGGTGGGGGTAGAGGTTGTTGAGCAACCAGATTCGTTCGAACGAACTCCATGAACCACTCACTCATCAATTGGAAGAAGGCTTGTTTAGCCTTTCCCCCTTGGCTACTATAAATAGGCCTAGAATCGGCCGGCGCTGCCTCTTGAGCCGGAGCAGACGCATTACTTTCTACATCATCAGCTATGGCTCGATCAGGATCCATTTGCTATACGAAAAACACATTTTAACTGTCAGGAATCATCATAGTATCACAGTGTATATATATGGCATGTATAGCTAGACTCTCACACGCTACGTTATCCTAAAATCAATTAAATCGTAGCTCTAATACCAATTAAATGTAACACCCCTAACTCGTATCCAACGCTAGAATAGGGTTACGAGGCATTACTGGATAACACACCTTAGTCACTTACATATATGCAATCATAATTAAAATCAAATCAAATCATTCATATTGTACTTTATAAGGCTCTACGAGACCTTAAAACATGCTTAGAAGTGGTTCAGGACTAAACCGATAACATATGTAAAATTTGGAAAAACATTTGCAAAACTAAGGACACATCCATTTGCCAGATCATGTGAAATCTAAAGGAGATTACTGACTTGGGTCACACGACCGACCACACACCCATGTGCTAGCCCGTGTGCCACACACAACTAGTAGACATGCCCGTGTGTCTATACCGTGTCAAAACTGTAGGGTATACTGATTTTAATTCGAAGGGTAGCCCAGGGACACACGGCTGTACTGCATAACCGTATGTCGCACACGGCTGAGACACACGCCAGTGTCTCTGCCCTTGTGGACAAAAATAGACCATTTGCAAAGCCAATTTGCCACCCTTTACTCATGCACATAAAGTAACCAAATTGGTACTAAATCAACACATAAATAGGCAACCAAAACATGCCAATTCATACATATATCATGTCATCTATATTCAACCATATTAACTACTTAATTCCATATTCAAAAACATACCAAATCAATATGCCAAAATCATCAATCTCACATGACTATTAAATACATTTACTCATCAAATTATCACCTATTTCACGACACAAATTGCACCATATCTCCATCTCAAAATCAAACCAGAATATGCTGATCTTCCAAGCATTAATACATCATTTACTAAACAACCAAATAACAACTATTTGGCTATATCAACAACTATGGCAAACATACCAAAATAAACCAACATATAAGGCATTATATACATCTCATAAATATCACTTATCAACATATAACCAAGCCAACATAAATGGCCATATTCCAACATTTACAAGCCAAATCTCATGGCTATAATTACAACTCAAAACATACCAAAATGACATTAGCCTATACATGTCATATACCATATATACAAAGCTTCAAAAGTACCAACAAGACGATCGATAGTGTGATGGTGGCTTCGATAATTTATAAAACATAGAAAGAACACACAAAGTAAGCTTTAAAAGCTTAGTAAATCATATACAAATAATGTCATCACATGAACACTTACATATCGATTCAATTATGCTTAACATGGCTAATCTCATACAAATTCACAAACCTTTCTCATTGAACTTATATTCAATGTCTTAATTGAATTGACCAATTGTTTCCCCTTTTCAATACTCATATGAATTTCATACGTACCTGAGTCACTTAGCTCATTCACTTTTTTTTTCTCGACTTGACTTTACCTGTTGAACCATTCGGAATTATTAAGGATACTCAGAAATCACCTAAGCTCATACAATGCCATATCCCAGATATGGTTTTACACGAAATCGATTAATGATGCCAATGTCCCAGACATGGTCTTACATGTAATCACATCTTGATAACCTCATGTCATGACACTCATATCCTATACTATTCCTAAGGTTTGTACGGGACTTCGCATGTCATTACTTCATCGATTCATGCTCGTATTTGCTCATTCAACATTCATAGCAATTCAATGATAAAAATACATATATAATTCTATTCAAAGACATTTACTTGCATATGAACTTACCTCGTAGTCGAAAGTAAAGGATGGGGTCGACTATTTGATAACTTTCGTTTTCCCCCAATCTAAACCCGATTTCTTTCGTTCTTGATCATTTACATTCAAAATTAACCCTTTTGTTCATCAACACATTCAATTTCATCCAAAAATAGATATTTAGGTATTTTTACACTTTAGCCCCTAAAGTTACACATTTATTCAATTTAGTCCATATTTTATAAATACACAAAATTCACAAAATTTGACAAAACCCATGCTTGGCCAAATTCTCTATAGGTCCCTACTAGCCCATATTTTTCATTTATTTCACAATTTAACCCCTCAATTTACACTTTTCTCAATTTAATACCCGATTGACATTTTTGTCAAAAATCACTTTACAAAACTAAGATATCTATCATTAAACCTTCATAATCTATCATTAAATATTTAGATACTCAAGAATTCAACAATGACTTCATTCAAAATCTATAACAGTTTCAAAAACGAAGGTATGGGCTAGCTAGATTAAGCTGCAACGAGCTCAAAAACATAAAAATCATTAAAAATCGAGCTAAAATAGTACCTTAATTGACAAATGAAGATTGGCCAAATATAACCATAAAAATGGCTGATTTATTTTGCTCAAAATCATTTTGGGAAGATGAAACAAATTATGATTTTGTTTGTTTGTTTTAATTAACCTTTAATAACCAATTTACAATTTTAACCTTAATGAGCTTTAATAATTACGATTATACTTAGCCATTACCATCCACTAAATTTATAATGGTCTAATTACATCTTAAGGACGTTCACTTTAACGAACCATAGAAATTAAACACATTTAACATATAGAATGCCACTTTTTGCATTTTAAGCAATTTGGTCCCTTTTTCTCAAATTGAGCTATTAAACAATAAAATTAGCTCACGAAATTTTCACATATGCATATTCACATACTGTAAACACCAAAAATAAAATTAAAATAATTTTACAACCTCAGATTTGTGGTCCCGAAACCACTATTCTGATCTAGCTAAAACTGGGCTGTTACAAAGCCAGTAATGGAAAAGGAAATTTCGAGATGCTCAAGCGCGAGAAGACGTCCTGCAAGGGATTTTGGTAGAAATTCAAAATGAGAAGGTGGCGTTAAAAACTCGGGTGTTAGAGTTAGAAAGATCCGTACATCAATATCGTAGTCGTAACTATGTAATCGAGTTGAAGGCTAGTCGGAGCAAAATTGAAGAGCTAAAAGGAAAGATAGAAGAACTCAAAACGTGCTATAAAACTGTGAACTTTGAGTTGAACTCCTGGAAGCAAATAATGAGCAGTGGCAAAAGCAGCTTCATTGATCTCAGGACCAGGTCAGGGATAGGAATTACATCATGAGTGCAGCTTTGGCTCAAGTACGAGAGGTGGCTGATCATTTACAAACCTTAGAAGTCCAGGCTGATCATTGAGTTTGAAATACGAGTCAGAGTCAGATCAAGGTTGAGAGTTAGCTTGGCTTCTTATAAAGGTCAAGGCCTTAAGTATTAGGGCAAGGCCTTATATGTAATCCGTTCTATGAAAAGAAATTTATTTTCTAGAAAAGTTACTCTAATGAAATTGAATCAAAATCAATGCATTTCATGTATTAGCATTACATTGCATCATGTGCATTGAATCTCACAAAGAGATCCTAAAATCATGGCAGTTACCCTAGAATATCATTATGGTACATGAGGAAAAACTAAGGTAATGGACCAAAGGTTGGAAAGATTAGAGCAAATGCAAAAAGAAATGCAAGATTAGTTGCAAATACATATGCAAGAACAATTGACCAAAATTCAACAAGATATGAGGGATCAGTTGCTAGAATCCCAAAAGGATATGATGAGCCAATTAACGCAGTTGCTAACTGGAGGGCTAGAAAAAGGAAAGAATCCTATGGTCAATTTCGGGGATGATAACAAGGACCCTGCTTATCCTCCGGGCTTTACCCTAATAAACACCTAAGCAAAACCAAACGCATATCCATAGAGAGTGTCCGTTAACATTAGGCCCCAATATCAGACCGGTACCTCGGCACCAACAAACTTCTCAACAGGATCATGCTCTAACCCAGGAGACCATCCAGCGAATCCCGCTGTCCCTAATCTTGATGATATAGAAGAAATAGAAAAGGCGAGAGTAGAGCTCCCAAAGCAACTTGAAGACCGATACAGATGGATAGAAGAGAAATTCAAGGCATTGGAAAACGCTGATTACCATTGTGGAATTGATGCTAAAGACTTGAGCTTGGTTCCAAATCTAGTGCTCCTGCCCAACTTTATGACCCCAGAGTTTGAGAAATACAATAGGACCAGCTGCCTCGAAGCTTACATTACGATGTTCTGTCGGAAGATGATAGGGTATATCAATAATGACCAGTTGTTAATTCACTGTTTCCAAGACAGCCTAATCGGGGCTGCGACCAAATGGTATAATCAATTAAACCATGCCCAAATCAATTCATGGAAGGATCTAGCACAGGCCTTCATGAAATAATATGGCTACGTAACAGATATGGCACTCGACAGAATCACACTGTAAAACATGGAGAAAAAGCCAAGCGAGAGCTTCAGGCAATATACTCAAAGGTGGAGGGAAGTCGCCACGTAAGTCCAACCACCTCTGCTGGAAAAGGAAACGGGAATACTTTTCATTAATACCCTGAAGGCTCCATTCATTAATCACATGCTAAGAAGCACAACTAAGAGTTTTTTAGACATAATAATGTCTAGTGAGATGATAGTGAATGCAATAAGGTGTGAAAAAATAGAAGCCGCGGAAAACGCTAGGAGAACTGTCCTGAAAAAGAAGAAAAATGAGGTAAATAATGCAAGTACGTATGACAAGGGCTATTCAAAAACAATTACCGTAAGTCAGCCAAGGTTAGTGACTTCTAGCCATCAAGGCCCTCCAAAGCAAGAATCCAACACAAGGTAAAATACGGAGAAACTCCAATTTACGCCCATCCCAATGACATATAGGGAGTTGTACCAAAACTTGTTTAATGTGCATGTAGTATCCCCTTTTCACCTAAAACCTATGCAACCTCCATTCCCCAAATGGTACGACGCGAACGCCTAATGCGAATACCACGTGGGAATCATGGGTACTCGATTGAGAACTACACCACTTTCAAAAAGTTAATCGAAAGACTCATCAAAATGGGAATTGTGAGATTTAATGATCTATCTGGTGTAGAGAATCCGTTACCTAACCATTCTGACAAAGTGGTAAACTTGATAATCGAGAATGCGGGAAAGATAATCAAGATGAATACAGCTAAAGTAAAAACCCCACTGAGAGGGGTTTGGAAGAAAATGGTAGAAAGTGGATTAATCACACATGATTTAGAGGGGAAATCCCGAAAAGCAAGGAACTACTGAGAGTTCTATGATGAAGAAGGTCATGAGATTCAAAGATGTAGTGAATTCAGGGCCCTAGTACAAGGTCTGATGGACAATAATGAGCTAGAATTCTTTGAGTATACTGAAGGCCCAGAAGGAAAAGATATATGCACCTCAGAAGATGGGTCAATAGAGAAGATCTATAAAGTCAACCACCCAGTGGTTATCATTTCATGACCAAGAAACAGTGAAATCGGAGTACAAATTGCACCAAGAGTCATAATCCAGAAACTTGTAGCCTTTCCCTACAAGGACAGCAAGAAGGTTGAGATGTGGGTTTTTACACGCGCAGTGGGAAGCGCTACGACCAATCAAGTACAAAAGCTGTGCCCGTAAAACGAAAAGCCTTGGCTGTTGAACAAAAGAAAAAAAAGGTGGCCAGACTTGAATTACCTGTTAACGAGCTGGCAATTGAAGAGGAGGCTAAAGAGTTTTTGAAATTCTTAAAGCATAGCGAGTATAACATTGTAGAGCAATTGCATAAACAACCAGCTCACATATCAATGCTAGCTTTACTTTTAAGCTCGGAGGTACATTACAGCGCGTTGATGAAAGTATTAAATGAAACTTATGTCGCTAATGATATCTCCATCAACAAGCTAGACCGTCTCGTCAATAACATAAGTGCCAATAATTTTATCTCTTTTAATGATGATGAAATACAGCCTAGAGGCATTGGATCAACTAAGACTTTGCACATCACCACCCATTGCAAGGGGTATACATTGCCAGAGGTGTCCGCACTAAATGTCTTGCCCTTATCCACACTAAACAGATTACCAGTGGATAGCTCTCATATGAAAACGTGTTAGAACATAGTAAGAGCATTCGATGCTATCGAAAGAAAGGTGATATGAAGGATTGAGATACCTCTTTTGATTGGTCCAAATATGCATGAAGTAGATTTCCTGGTGATGGACATCAAGCCTTCTTATAATTGCTTACTTGGGAGGCTTGGATTTACTCGGCTGGGGCAGTGCCGTCATCACTGCACAAAAGCTAAAGTTGATAATTGAAGGTCGATTGATAACGATAAACGAAGAAGACATTATAGTATCCGTAGCTAGTAATGCACTATATATAGGGGTAGACGACGAAGCGATAAAATATTTTTTTTCAATCACTGGAATTTGTAAATGCAACATTCATCGTCGAAGGAAACAAGATCTCTATGCCCAGAATATCCAAAACTACGAAGATAGGCCTATGTCTAATGGTCGAAAAGAGAGCCATGCCGGGAAAAAGACTCTGGAAATATCTCCAAAGGAAAGTCAAGGTACCTATTCTGATGGATAAATAAGATCATTTTGGCTTGGGATATAAGCTAGATGCGAAGCAAAAGAAGAACGAATTAAAGAAGAAGCAGGAAAGCAGAAGAGCACGATTAAACGGGGAAGAAGTCAAATGGGAAAAGAAAAAAAAGAAGTGAAAAGAGGCAGTAGAGATTGTGGTCTAAGAACAAGGAAAAGAAGTGAAAATTAGAGCTTGCATTACCATAGAGACAAAGCGGGACCTTATTGAGTTACCCCAAGAATTTAAAGATGTCTTCGCATGGTCGTATCAAGATATGCCTAGTCTAAGTACTGATATCGTGGACACCTGCTCCCCCATAAAGGAAAAGTGCAAGCCAGTTCAACAGAAGTTCCGAAGGATAAGGCCTGATGTTTTACTAAAAATAAAAGAAGAGGTCAAGAAGCAATTCGATGCCAATTTCTTACAAGTAGTCAAATACTCAGAATGGGTAGCCAATATGGTCCCCGTCCCTAAAAAAGATAGGAAAATACGAATATGCATAGATTATAGGGACCTGAATAAAGCCAGTCCGAAGGACAATTTCTCATTGCCTCATATCGACACATTAGTGGACAACACGACAGGTTACTCATTATTCTCCCTCATAGATGCCTTCTCAGGATACAACCAAATAAAGATGCATTCTGAAGACAAGGATAAGACCACATTTGTAACCATGTGGGGGATATTTTTCTATAAGGTGATGCCATTTGGACTAAAAAATGCGGGAGTACATATTAGAGAGCCATGGTAACCTTGTTTCATAATATAATGCACAAAGAAATTGAAGTTTATGTTGATGACATGAAATTGAAGTTTATGTTGATGACATGATCGCCAAATCCCGAACAAAAGAGGAGCATGTGCAAGTCTTGAGGAAATTACTCTTAAGGTTGAGGAAATTCCGGCTAAAGCTCAATCCAGCAAAATGTACCTTCGGGGTCAGGTCAGGGAAACTGCTAGGATTCATAGTCATCAAAAAGGGGATTGAGATTGACCTGAATAAAGTCAAGGCTATACAGGAGTTGCCTCCATCGTACACTCAAATAAAAGTTCGAGGATTCCTAGGAAGACTAAATCATATTACTCGGTATATTTCACAACTAACTGAGAAATGCGACCCCATATTTCATCTCCTTAAGAAACACAATCTAGGTATTTGGGATGATAAATTTCAGAAGACTTTCGATAAAGTCAAACAATACTTGTCCAATGCCCAAGTGCTGACGCCACCTAACCCAAATAAGACATTGATACTGTATTTGGTAGTATTTGAAAATTCTATAGGATATGTGCTTGGCCAACACGATGAGTCAGGAAGGAAAGAAAGGGCGATATACTACCTCAGTAAGAAGTTCACTGAGTATGAGACGAGATACTTGCTAATTGAGAAGTTATGTTGCGTCTTAATCTGGACAACCCGAAGATTGAGACAGTACATGTTATACCACACAACTTGACTCATCTCGAAACTAGACCATCTAAAGTACATGATGGAGTCAACTACTTTGGATGAAGGATGGCCCGATGGTAAATTCTACTTTTCAAATTTGATATAGTCTATGTGAATTAGAAAGCTGTAAAAGGGAGTGCAATAGCAGATTTTCTAGCCAGTAGAGCTCTAGAAGATTACGAGCCTTTGAACTTTGACTTCCCAAACAAAGAACTAATATAGGTTGCCACCATTGAAGAAGACTCTCAAGAAGGTCATCCTTGGAAGCTAAACTTCGACGGAGCATCGAATGCTGTAGGTAATAAACTCGGGGCAGTCTTGATATCCCCAAACGGAGATCATTATCCCTTCACTAGTAAATTGGATTTCGATTGCACAAACAATATAACCGAATACGAAGCATGTATCTTAGGAATTCGTATAGCCATAGAACACAAGATCAAAGTGTTGGAGGTCTATGTAGATTCTCTGCTACTGATCTATCAGTTTAAATGTGAACGGGAGATGAGAGACCCCAAGTTGATCAATCATCGAATGTTGGTTCTAGAGCTAATTGAAGAGTTTGATGACATCACCTTCTGCTACCTTCCGCGAGATGAAAATCAAATGGCTAATGCCTTGGCTACTTTGGCTTCCATGATCAAAGCGAACAAACAAGAGGATCTGAAACTAATCCAAATGAGTTTTTATGAGGCTCCAGCTCATTGTTACAATATCAAAGAAGAAGAAGAAAAGGATTATCATCCTTGGTACCATGATATACTGCGATTTGTGAAGAACTATGAATACCCTGACCAAGCTACTGAGAATTATAAAAGGACATTAAGAAAACTGGCCAGTGACTAAGATGTGTAGACGCTACTGAAGCCAAGAAAATCTTGATAGAAGTCCATGAGGGCGTCTGCGAAACACATGCCAATGGTTTCATAATGGCCAGGGAAATCATGAGATTCGGGTATTATTGGTCTACCATGGAAGGAGACTGTATCAATTATGCCAAGAAATGCCATAAGGGCCAATTTATGGAGATAAAATTCATGTACCTCATTCGCCTTTGCATGTTATGACTTCTTCATGGCCTTTCTCTATGTGGGGCATGGATGTCATTGGGCCGATTTTGCCGAAAGCTTCAAATGGGCATCAGTTCATCTTTGTGGTCATCGACTACTTCACCAAGTGGGTAGAGGCCACTTCATATGCCAATGTTACAAAGTCGACAGTTAGTAAATTCTTGAAGAAAGAAATCATTTGTCGATATAGAATGCCAGAAAAGATCATATCTAACAATGCATTGAATTTAAACAATAGCACGATATCGAAAGTCTGCAGTCAGTTCAAGATCAGACACCACAACTCATCACCGTATCGCCCAAAAATAAACGGTGCAGTCGAGGCAGCCAATAAAAACATTAAGAAGATCGTGGGGAAAATGACTGAGACTTATAAAGATTAGCATGAGAAGTTACCATTTGCCCTATATGCTTATCGAACGTCTGTTAGGACTTCCACCGGGGCAACGCCTTTCTCATTGGTTTATGGAATAGAGACGGTTTTGCCCATTGAATTCGAGATTCCTTCTCTCCGGGTTTTGTCAGAATTAAAATTGGATGAAGCAGAATAGATCCAATCCCGATATGATCAGCTAAACTTGATTGAAGAGAAAAGGTTGAAAGCAATCCGTCATGGTCAGATGTACCAAAAACGAATAATGTGAGCATACAACAAAAATGTTCGCCCCAGAGAATCCCATGAGGGGGACCTAGTATTGAAAAAGATCCTGCCCATACAAAAGGACTTCAGAGAAAAAAAAAGGTGCCAAATTAGGAATGACCTTTTGTGGTAAAGAAGGCATTTTCTAGAGGAGCATTGATATTGACCGAGATGGATGGCAAGAACCTACCTAATCCAGTGAATTCATATTCGGCCAAGAAATACTTCACTTAAAAAAAAAGAGAGGTCAAGGTGAAAACCCGCAAAGGGCGCCTTGAGACTAAAGAGGTTTTGAGTTGAAAACCCAGAAAAGGGCAACTCAAATTTTGATCTAAGATGGGGGATGTGGTAGTCTTATCCTCTCAAAAATAACATTAAGGAGAAACTTTACATCTTGGAGCATCAACAAAGCACTCTGGACCTCCTAGACACATATCAACCTCAAAAGGGTCCTCGAGAAGTTAGTGTAGAGAAGCTCATGCTGCGATATTTGGGGCACCGACTTTCATCTTACCCACTCTGTACTTTAGCAAAATTTGTTATTTTGATTAATTCCATTCATTTCGAGCTTCGCTTTTGATAAATTCCAATATTGTCCATTATTACAATTTTTTTCAAGCATTTTATTGAAATAAAGATTAATGGACTAATAATATTCACGTAAAATGATTTTTGCATATTGCTCTAAAAAGCTTCTAAATAGTACAGAGACTTGAAATAGGACCACTAGTTAAAACTAACCAAACCTAAGAATTGAAAACATTTAAGAAAAAATAGTCTAAATTGTGACTATTTCTTCAGATTTTCTACCAGAGATACCAGCTAAACAAGAATGCTTGGTAACATATCAGTGACAGAACCTCGATGAGCAACAAGCGATGAAAACCTAAGCATTAAAAAGGGGATCATTCTCGCAAAATGACATGCTGCATTCATTCTTGCACATCTAGTTAAGAGCATTTGGTTCATTATGATCAAGGCATCCTAATCATTTGGCATACACATAAGCCCATGAAATTGATTCTACAGGTCATGTTCCCCAGAGAACGGTGTAACAAGATTGATGAATTTACAAATCCTGTACCCTTGAAGTTGCAGTGGGATGGATTAAAGTCATGGTGGCAAGTCTTATCTCCCTGAAGTTGTAGTGGAGCATATTGAAGTTATAGATCATATCTCATTGAAGTTACAGTGGAGTAGATCTAAGATAGAAAATCTTATCTCTCCGAAGTTACAGTAGAGCAGATTAAAGCTATAAGTCTTATCTTCCTGAAGTTGCAATGGAGCAAATTAAAGTTATAAATCTCATCTCCCTGAAGTTGCAGTGGAGTAGATCTAAGATAGAAAATCTTATCTCTCTGAAGTTACAGTAGAGTAGATTAAAGTTATAAATCTTATCTCTCTGAAGTTGTAGCGGAGTAGTTTGAAGTTATAAACCTTATCTCCCCGAAGTTGCAGTAGAGTAGATCAAAGATAGAAAATCTTATCATTCTGAAGTTGCAGTAGAACATATTAAAGCTATAAGTTTTATCTCCCTAAAGTTGCAGTGGAGTAGACTGAAGATACTAGTCTTATCTTCCTAAAGTTGCAGTGGAGCAGACTGAAGATACTAATCTTATCTCCCTAAAGTTGCAGCGGAGCAGATTGAAGCTACTAATCTTATCTCCCTGAAATTGCAGTAGAGCGGATTAAAGCGACAAATCTTATACCTCTAAAGTTGTAGTAGGTCGGATTAAATCTACCATAACTACAAACCTTATCTCCTTGAAGTTGCAATGGAGCAGATTAAAGTTATAGATCTTATCTCCCTGAAGTTGCAGTGGAGTAGATCAAGGATAGCAAATCTTATCTCTCTGAAGTTGCAGTAGAGTAGATTAAAGCTATAAACCTTACCTTCCTGAAGTTGCAGTGGAGCAAATTAAAGCGGCAAATCCTATACCTCTGAAGTTGCAATAGGTTGAATTAAATCTACCATAGCAAGTCTTATCTCCCTGAAGTTGCAATAGAGCAAACTAAAATCACAAATCTCATATCCCTCTGAAGTTGCAGTAGAGTAGATTGAAACTACAAGTCTTATCCCTCGAAAATGGCAGTGGAGTGGATCGAAGCAACAAGACACAGTCGACTAGAATAAGGCTACTTGAAGAAGATGAGCACCAAGAAGTCAAGATTCAGCGAGACCGGGCAAAACTGGTCCCTTTTGATGTCTTTCCTCCATTCCCGTTACACGACAATGAGCAAAGAGAGGCACTTGTAATGGACCAATTTAGCCCAGGCCCAATACTTAAAAATAAACAAAATACAAAACCAAAAAATAAATAAAAAGTCCCAATGTCCATTTACAACAAAATTACAAGCCCAAAATCTGGTCATTTGAGAAAATCTCCACTTGCACCGCTGTAGAAACCATTTTTGAAAAAGGGCGTCAACTTTTGGTTTTAAATCGATAACGAAAAAAAAAAGGGAGTCACCACCAATCTTTTTTTATTTAGGTGTGATCGGATCACCTAGAAATCTGGTCATTTGAGAAAATCTCGATTTACTAAAAAAAAGACTTTTGGCCTACAAAATTTGAAAAAATGGGTTCGGGAGTCGGTTACATACGAGGAAGGATTAACACCCTCGTCACGCCCAAAATTAGTACCTAATTGATTAATTATCGTCTTAATGTCGAAATTGAAAAGATTTTAAAAGAAATTTTAAAATACGATCAATTTTTATGAACGTTAATCTTAAAAATGCTTTAATTGAATTCAAACGAGCACCAAAGGCCCACTTGTTCCGAGATAATAAAATGCCACATCCTGTAAGTTAGGATACGACGTTTTAATCATCGGGAATAAGTTTACCTTTAATTTTGTATCGAACCTTTGTGTATTTTGAAATCCAAAGGGTATTTGACTATTTGGATTTAACAAGAAAATCAAAACCCCGTAAGTTAGAGTACGATTTCTTGAATTCCTGAAACGCGAAATATTGCCTTATTTTGAAGATTTTTCTTTTTGAATAATAACGAGCGCAACACTTAGCAATGTGCGCTTATTTTGTTTGGAATAAAATAAAACAGTTTATATTGAATAAATGCATTTGAGCTTTAATACACAATGTGATTTAAACTAGATAAAACAAAAATATAACATAGAGCATGAAATAATAAAACACAAATTAGATACAATGTTGATGAATGTCGACAATATGAAGATGTTAAATAATAATTTCTAGAACATGTAATGGCAAAATTCACACGATGTACATTATTTTTAATACCAATCAATAATCAAAGGCAAATGAAGTAAAATGACATACGAAAAAAATAATTTAAAGTAAACAAGATAAAAAGTTTAAAATAGATAACAAACGAAATAATTAAAACTTAAAACACGTAATACAAAAGAATGGTTCAAAATAACAATATATGAAAAAGATTTGGCATAAATAAAATATATAACAATTTGAAATAAAATAATATTTAAAATAAATTAAAATAAGTAATACACAAAGTAACAAAAAAATGACCCTTTAAAAAAAGAAACATATAAAAGAGCTTAACATAAATAATACGTAAAAGAGAAAATTGAAATAAATAATATACAAAAATAGTTTAAATAAATAAATAAATAAATATAAATGTAACCCAAAGTAACATATACATATATTAAAGTTTAAAATAAGGAGTATATAAAAAAACATTTTAAAATAAGTGATATATGGAAAGTTCAAAATAAATAACAATAAAAGAATTTAAAACGATTAACATATAAACTAGTATAACTAAATTACATAAAAGAAATTTTAAAATACATATTATATATAAAATAGTTTAAAATAAAAAGATATTTTTTTTTCAAAATAAGTAATATGTATAATAGTTTAAAATAAATAATATATGTAACATATTTAAATTTGATAATATTTTAAAATACATAATAGTAAAAAAAGATTAGAATAAGTAATAATAAAATGATTTAAAATAAATAACATATAGAAAACTTAAAATGAATAATATTAACAACTTTAAAAAAAAAGGAATAAATAAATAAACAAATAAATTTAACAGAGGACTAGGCTGAAATTGAGTTAAAATTTAAGGTACAAATTGCAAATATAAAAAAAAAAAGCCATCAAAGATCGAAATGAGACGAGCTTAAAAACAGAGGGACCGATTGGGAAAATATTCCCAACCCTTATACGCTGCGTTTCACACGTCTGCCTCTTCAAATGGTCCGAGGACCAAACTGAAATAGAGGTAAAATCTTAGGGCAAAAATCAAAATAAAAAGGTAACGGGACCCCATTGAAACACGCTACAAAAGCGGAGGGATCCAATGCGCAAATAGATCATTAGGTCAAAAATGCGCGGATCCTCTACAGGTATGAGTCAGGTTGCGCGGGCAGAGGCCTTATACTGCGCCATCTTGGCGCTAGGGTTTTGGGTGCAAAACGACACCGTTTTGATTGTGTATAAAAGAAACTTTTTTTCTAAAAAAAAAATCATTTTGTTACCTTTAAAAAAAAAACTTAATTCTTTAAAAATTTTCTCTCAAATCCCCCCTTTTTGGCCGACCCTCGCTTCTTTGTCGACCCGTCGTGCTACCACCGTGACCAGTGGCCGGCGTCGCACATAATTGGTTTTTTAAACCCTTGTTTTTTCGTATTTTGAAGGGGCCAAATCCTCCTAGTTCGGAAAATAAAAAAAAGACGAAAGAAACAAAGGACCCCCCACCCTTTATTGGTCCGATTTCGGCGCCGAAGAAGGACTTCCGTTGACGAAACTGCGGGACAACTCAAGTAAACTTTTACTCCTCATTTCCTTTTTTTATATTTTCATTTAAAATAAACTTGAAACAAAAAATAAAAAAAGGAAATCGAAGAAAAAAAACAAAAAAGAAAATCCAAAATCAACCTTTTTTTAGCCTTCGTTTTTGCTTTTTTATTTCTTAATGTGCGTAAAAAATTACAATGGGATTGAATATGGCCTTTATAGCCGAATACACGCTCGTTTTGTTTCTATTCTTTGTCTATTTCTTCATTTTTTCTCTTTGTTGTTTGCTATAGTTTTTTGTCTTCTTGTTCGTTGTTTTTCATTTTATTGCGTGTTTGGTCTCGTTTTGTAGGTGACGTGAGCGGCCAGACGCATGCGATGAGGCGTGCGGCGGCCAAGGTTGAGGGGGGCATGCGGCGGCTAAAGCTTGGAGGGGCTAGGGTTTGTTGAAATGTTTTGGGTAGTTGGGCTAGGGTTTCTAGACTTTTGGGCTTGTTGGGCTTGTTGGGTTTGGGTAGTTTAGGCCCGGGTTTAATATGTAAATGGGCATTTAATGGACTGTACAAATATTTGGATTTTTGTTTGGTTTTTATTTTATAACTTGGCCAGGCCAAAATTGGCCCATTACAACCGCCACCTGCAGTAGAAGTGACAATAAACATAAAAAATAGGTTAAAAGCATTTGTAAATGGCTATAAAGCCATCAAAATCCAATGTAATTTTTTCGGATTTTTGCTGGAATACAAAAAAAAAAGAGATTCAAAGCATCCAAACAAATAAGAAAAACAGTAAGCAATTGAAAGGAAAAAAGCAAAACGTGTAAGGTCCTTTTACTCTTTTATTTTTCTTCTTGTTTTCTTTTTTTTTGAAACAGCAAATATACACACCTATTTCTTCATTTCCTTTTTTCAAAATTATACACACATACATATATATCAAAAAAGAGTAAAAAAGGGGAAAAGAAACTCACCTTTTTTATTTCGCTGGAAAAAAGGACGACTTTTGACCTTCCAACAGCCGTAGACGGTGGCGTCGTCGCCGGCGGCCGGTGGCCGACGAGGAGGCAATCGGCCGGAGTTAGGCTGGCCAAAAGGTTTTTTTAGAGAGAGAAAAAGGTGGAGGGAAAGTTTTTTTTTTTTGGAAACAGGTTTGAAAATTTTTTTTTCTAAAATTTTCATCTTAAATAGGCCTCCAAAACGACGTCATTTTGGGGAGACCGACCCACTCCAAGGGGAGGATCTGTGTGTTTTTTGAAACTGGTCTTATTGTTAATTTAGTCCTTTCGCCTCTTATTCTTTTGCAATTAAGTTTCTTTAGTCTTTAATTTTGGCCCTATAATTTATTTCGGCTTTCAATTAGGTCTACCTTGAAGCTGCGCGTTTTGGAGGGGGGATTATTTCCCATTTTGATCCCTCCTTGTTATTTATGCATTCAATCTGGTCCTTTTCTTTTTATTTTATTTCTGATTTGCCCAAATTTTTTATTTTATTTTCAATTTAGCCCTCTTTTTTTTCTATTTTTGCCATTTTATTACTAAATTAATCAATATTATTACTAATATCATTATATTTTCTTTTTATTTATTAATTTATCGTTATCATTCTATTATTAAATTAATTAATTTAATGTTGTTATTACTATAATTATATTTTCTTTTCATTCTTATTTACTTATTATTATACTATTGTATCCTTGACTTTATATTGTTATTACTATTATTATTGTATTTCCTTTTCGTATTTTTTTACCTAATATTTATTTTATTTTATCATTTTATTATTCATTTATATCCTTTTATAATTTAAAACTTTATATTTTTTATTATATAATTATTATTAATGTCACCATTATTATTATTAATATTATTATTCTCAAGTTGTTTACACCATATTTATTTATTGGTTTAATATTAACTTTTTTTTTAGTTTCAAATTTTAGTCTTTTACTTATTATTTTTCTTTTATGATTAGCTTGTTCATTTTATTTTATTTTTATCCTTCGTATTGTCATTTACATTAACTCACTTATTATTATTCTGTTATGCATATTAGTACCGTAATCCATTTTAGATTTTACTATAAAATCATGTTACATTTTACCCGTTATAATAAAACTTTTATTTTTTTAAAAAATAAGCAATTTCTTTCATATTTCGAGATTCGAAAAGTCGTACCCTAAATTACGGGGTTTTAATTTTCTCGATAAACCCAAATAAACGAACGTTTTTATATTTTTTTATAATCTCGGGAATTATGAAAAGATCGTGTTCTAACTTACGGAATATGATTTCTTTCTAACACCGAGATAATCAAACATCTTCCAAAATAAATAATTTTCGGTGTTTATTCTTGTTACGGGGATTTAAGATATTATGTCCTAACTTACGAGACATAATTCTTTTCCTCGATTAACGTGGAATACTCCCTTGTCTAAAAAAAATTCAATTAAGTAATATTTAGCAAAGGATCGTATTTTAAAGTTTTTTCAAATTTTTAATTTTCGACACCAAGACATTAATTAATCAACTAGGTACCAATTTTGGGCATTACGAGGGTGCTAATCCTTCCTCGTGCGTAACCGACTCACAAACCCATCTTTTTGAATTTTGTAGATGAAAAGCGTTGTTTTAATAAATCAAACCGTTTATTAAAAACAACCATCTTCCGAGGTGACCCGATCACACATCATCAAAAGGATTGATGGTGACTCCCATGTTCGTTTTTGTTTTCAAAATAAAAGTCAACCCCCTTTTTTAAAAATGATTTCGACAATTTAGTTGATATATATACTCACAAATTCCTTCACTCCATTTCGGCTCATGTCTAATTCCTTTAAGATGCTCAAAACATCTAATAATTCTGTTAAAATTCATAAATTAAATTTAAAATTAAATCACATAAGATAAATACAATAGTTCAACAAAATAAATCTAACATTTAATAAATTTTGGCATTCATACAGCTATATCAACCATAAATATTAAATATTGGATTACTTTTTTTTTAAGGAGATATCTCTTGACTTCTATGTTAAGTCAGGTGGTAGGATCTTCAGCATTTGGTCATTAAGCTAACCATAGTTATTGTAACACCCCAAACCCGGCCTAGTCATTATGGCTAAATCTGGAGTGTCACATTAAAATGCTTTTTCGAAAAACTTTGTCTTATTAATAAATCTCGCTTGAAAAATGAAAGACCCTTTTGTTTAATTCTAAAGTCAACTTAATTATTTGTTAACCATTTTAAATCAGCCTTACTTTTAAAAAACATGTTTGTTGTGGAAGCATTTCAACATTGTTGCAAAAACGTGATGTTATGAAAACAGATATCATTTTGGAAAAATAGCGCTCTACTTTTAAAGCAAAAATAAATCATAATGTTTAAAAACCCCCAAATTAAAAGCTAGAAAATTAGAGAAAAGGCCTTATTACATCAAAACCCAAAGGGAAAGTAATTTAAGTAATGTAAAAGAAAAGACGAATATTTAAAGTTGTTCATAGTGTGGCCAACTCCGAGTCTTCCCATATGTCAAACCGCCTACTGAGGATTACCTGAAAAATTTAAAAGAGGGGGTGAGTTTACGAAACTCAGTGTGTACAACCCTCATCGATCATAAAGCATGCATCACATCAACTTGGGCCTAAGCCCATTACAATAATGGTGGCACTTAGGCCTTAGCCAATGGTAGCCTCAGTTGGGCCTGAGCCTATCACAATCAGAATCAGGTTATGTAATGCACAAATACCTAACCAACCCTGCACTCCATATCCCGTCCAACCCTACACTCCTGTAGGGATTTAATCGACCCACCCATCTCTACACTCTTGTTGTAACACCAGTTGCGGCACTAACCAGTTTTGCAGTAGAGCTGCCAATCATATAATTGCCTTAAGCCGCCGGTGGATCCACAGTCGTCAAGCGACCATGCAACCCTAACAAATCATATACTTCTTCCAAATCAATGATCCCGTCCTTCATGCAGTATAATATCACATGAATGCAAACATATCATAAATGGCATACAATAACAATCACATAACGTGTAGGGGCATTTTAGTCATTTTGCCCTTTAAGGGCATAACGATCATTTCGTAAATCGGGGTTTAAGTACACTTACTGACCCATCAGTAGGTTCACAGTCGTCTCAGTGACCCGTGCAACCTTTAACAATCAAATAGTATGATTGGGCCCAAAGCCCATTTAAGTATGCCCATAGGCCCATACGACACATTTGCCCACCAAGCCCAATTTTGATCCAATCCATGTGAGTGACATGGCCAGTCCAATGTTTTCCCACCTATTGGTGAGTTTTACATTAGATCTTCCACATGTACGTTTGCGCACTCATGTAGTAACCATTGTCGTTTTTTTGACTTTTCAGCATTTTGGCATTTCGATATTTCGAGATTTACGGATCTAGAGTTAATGTGGTTTATGTACACATCTGGTTACGAAAACGAATGACTTAGCCCACACACTCCACCTAACATAACAGAAACTTTGGTTAAAATCTAATATATGCATTTAAAAGAATCCTAACTGAAACTTATTCCATGAGACTACTTACTAACGCCTTACTTAACCGAATGTGATTGGAGCCCGCTTAGAACGCCGATGAAAATCGATACTAGTCACTTGATGATTATCTGAATGACAGTAAACCCCTTGAACATACTGCTTACACAAGGATTAAACATCGCACAACCATCCCAAGAGACATGGACATTCGGCCAAGACCAAGAACCATAAACCAAAGTTATTTTATTAAAAGTAAAGGAAAGATTTTTACAGGAGAAGATTGTTTACAAAAGAGAAAAAGAAAAGATATCTAAACTATTTTTCGATCTTTTACAATGAGAAACTAAAATAAAGAGAAAAGATTTCTAATTCTTTTTCGATCGTTTACAATGAGAAACTAAAAGTAAAGATTTCTAAACTATTTTTCGATCTTTTACAATGAGAAACTAAAGTAAAGAGAAAAGATTTCTAATTCTTTTTCGATGCCTTTCCTAGGCTCTTTACATTCTTATTTATAGTAGAATTTACAAATTCTATTTAATTTCTTCTTCAATCCCGAACAGTGTTTCTGATAAGGATGAATTTATTGTTGCTTCCACGTATGTTGTCAGATGTCACTTCATCTCTTTGTCCATACTTGGATGCCTTGAATGTTTATTTACTGCCAATCTTGAAAATCTTCTTTGAAAATCTTGTTGACTTTCCACGTGGTTTTTGTTTTGTCTTTTACCCTTCTTGGATGTTGTCAAGATTTAATGTCTCGATTTCATCCAGATGTAAAGACTCTGGTGATGGCTCTGGTGAGTTCCAAGCCTTCCACGTGTCTTTGATTTCTTCTGTTATGTCAGAAGGAAAATCGTCGAGTTCCATATCTGCTATTTTCTTTAGCAGTTGTAAGGATTCTTCATCTCTCGATTTTTGCATTAGACTATTTTTGTCAGCTACTATTCTTCTTCCATCAGTATGTAGTGTATATGTCTGATCTTGAAGTACGTGTCGAGCTGTTGACATTAAATCAATTCCTGCTTGGATTTGAAGATATTTTGGATTATTATAACACTTGTCAATGGTTTTTGTCAAGTGTTCTTTGTTTTCTTTAGCTGCTGATAAATAAGGACTATCAATCATTTTTTGAATAATCCATATTTGATAAGGCTGATAAAAACGTTCTTTTTCAGCAATACCAATTAGGCTACTTATTTGGATATAAAAATAGTAGAAAAAATCGTCTCTATATACTAATAGTGATAATATAGCTTTTATAATAGCAGGAAAATCTTTTAGATGATGAAAAGAAAAATTTTGTACTACTATTTCTCTAACAAAACCCCATTCAATACCGCTTATATCAAATGGTTCATGGTCTAGTCTAAATTTTATAGAAGGAAATTCTTCTCCTATTTCATTTATATAAATAAAAGATTGTAAAAAGTATTCAGAAAAAACTTTTTTAAATTGAGCTTCGTTGGTTGCAAATGACTCTATTAATTTTTTCAAAAACTTCAAATGGTAATATATTTTTAGCTTTATTATATAAGCATATTCTAAACATTTTATTCATAATGGGACTATTTGTTCCTTTATGAATAAAATATTGAAATATATCAATAAGATTATTTATCTCATTGATATTTTTGAATTCTATTTCGAATTCTTCCCAATCTCTATATAAAATGGATTTTAATAATAAATCATGAGCTTTATTATCTTTAGTTGTTTTTTCAACTAAAAATTGGGAAAGTTTTGTAAGAGCTCTTCTGAAATTTGCTCTTTGATTCGTGTAATATGGGTTTTCCATATTTCATTAATAAAGTTATATAAATCTGTTGGTAAACCTCGGATTATAAAAATCTTTTACTTCAGAAAAAGTTGTTGTTGTTTCAACAAATCTTCTCGCTCCTTTTATAACTTCGTAATAACTAGCTTGGAAAGTGAGTTTGGATCCTCGAGACCAAGGGAATTGGCTTGTTTGGCTTATTCTTCTTGGTGGGTATTGGCTTGCCATTTTTGGTGCATAAGATGGAGAAGATCCAATTGGTTGTCTTACCATTGGATAAGGAACATAATAACCTTGATTGGCATAATATGATGTTAATATCGGAGTAAATCCTTGATTAGGATTTGTTTGCTTCCCTTTGTTGGTTTTTTATGAACCGTAGTCCATTCTCCGACTTGTTCTAGAGGTTTTTACCTCTATCCATAAGGCCTGCTAAGATAATCCAGCAATAACATTATCAGCGCCTTTAACATATAAAACTTCAAAATTAAAACTACATAATTCATTGTACCATCTAATTCTTCTAGGTACATTTTCTAAACTATTATTAGTAAGAAATTGTTTAACTGCCTGGTTGTCAGTTTTGATAATAAAGTTTTCAGATGCTAGATATATAAAAAAGGTTTTTATTGCTTTTTTGATGGCTAATAATTCCTTTTCATATATAGCATAATTGATTTCGTTTGGTTTAAATTTTCCAGAACTATATCCGCATATTAGTTCTTCTTTATTTTTTGCTGTTTTAGCTTTTAAAATACATCCCCAATAATTTTGTGATGCATCAGTTTCTAAAATTAATTTATCACCTTGTTTAGGTAAATAAACTTTTGGAGTATAATTTATTTCTGTTTTTATATTTTTAATAATTTTCGAGTCTTCTTTAGACCAGCTAAAAGTTTTTCCTTTTTAATTTTTCATATAAGTCACCTATTTTTTGGGACAAATTAGGAAAGAAGTTTCTTCCATAATTAACTATTCCTAGAAATTGTTGAAGTTGTTTTTTATCTTTAATTTCTTCAGGAAATTCTTTTATTTTTACTATAATATGATCTTGTAGTTTAAGACCATCGGTGATAAATTTAAACCTAAAAATTCTATTTCTGCATTTTTTCTAATTCTATTTTCTTAGGACTCAAAATAATTCCATGTTTTATGAATTCTTGAGAGATAATATTTAAATGTTTTCTATGTTTTTTCAAGTGTTTTAGAAAATATTAAAATATCATCTATATAAACTACATGTAAATTTTTATATTTATTAAATATAGAATCCATCCATCTTTGGAAGATTTGAGGTGCATTACATAACCCAAATGGCATTACTCTCCATTGATAATGACCATTAGGTGCACTAAAAGCCGTTAATGGTTTAGATTCATCGATTAGCATTATTTGCCAAAATCTCGATTTCTGATCGAATTTACTAAAATATTTTGCTTGTTTAGCTTGATTTATCAAAACATCTTTTCTTGGTATAAAGTATCCATCAAAAATAGTATTTTGGTTTAGTCTTTTAATTAATTACCATTCTAGCTTTTCCTCTTTTTATTTCGCATGGTTTCTTACCATAAAAGGTGGACTTGAGTGTGGACTATTAGTTTTTTCTATTAATCCTTTTCTAATAATTCCTTAATTTGTATATCAAATTCATCTATATCTTGTTTAGTATAGATCATGGGTTTGATTCTAATAATTTTATTAGGATTTTTAATTTTATCTCGCAATATCTTGGATCTGTTTTTCCCATAATTTTAGTGGTTCTTCACTAAAATTATTTTCTAAGATTTTAAACAACCAATGATTTGTTTCTAGTTGTTTAATTTGTTCTTTTCTTGTTGGTCTAAAACCTTTATCACATATAAATTTATGATTTTCTATCAAAGGTATTTCTAGAAGTTTTTTCTGTTGATAATATAACTAAATTTCTATCTATGGAAAATGGTAAATGATGATATATAAAATTATTTCCTAATAATATATCTCCATGCATTTGGGAAACATAATATTTTAGGAATTACAAATCTAACATTATTTATGTAGATTGGTATATTTCTAGCTTTGAATTGAATTATGGTTTCTTTACCATCTATTCCTATAGCTCTAATTGGGTTTTTCATTAATTCCCATTTTTCTACAGGTATTGCATTTTCTCTGCAACTCTCTGGTGGTAGCTCTGTATCTAACAAAGCATGTAAAGAATATGTTTTATATTCTCTAAATTGAAATGTAATTTCTATATATGTATAATACTTTCTAGGTTGAAAGTTTGAAAATGTAATAATATCATTTTTTCCCATTTTCATTTGTTGAATAATGGTGGTAGATTGTATTTCTTCCATTCTAGTGTTTCTAGAATTTCTACTAGGTTCTGTGGGGAAAATAGGTATTTGAACTGTTTTCATACCTATTGGTGTTGAATTTGTACTTATATTATCCTCATCTTCTTCTGTTTGAGAATTAGAGGTAAAACTAAATTGTCATTCGTATTTGTTATAGCATTATTTTTAAAATATAGTCTATCTCCGATGACACATATTCTATTGTACTTTATTGGTTTTGAAGTCATCTGGCTCCACTTATTCTATCTATTATCCAATCTCTTGGTATTGATAGATCTTTTAAATGTAATAATTTAGGCTGGATTTACTGTAGTAAATTTATTAGGCTCAAATAGCTCTATTATTTTATTATTAATTTCTTTAATTTCTACTACTGCTGCCGTGTTGGTGTATTCATTAATAGAAGTCCAACTTATTGCTAGATCTTTCGCTAAATCCTTAATTTCAGAATTTTTGTCCAATTCTTAAACATAAACATTCTTCTATTAGAGGATCTGTAATGGATATAAAATAATTTGGTTTTACTTTAAATCCTATTACTCCATTATGTAGATTAGACTGAATACCTCCAATAAGTGCTTTTATTGGATTTTCAAATCTTTTATCTAATAACACTGCTATTATAGGTATATCATGACCTTTTCTAAATAAAGCTCTAATTGTTATCATAATTATTCCTAAATGTATATATCTAACCTGAGGTATTTCTTTTTAATCCTCATGATTTTTTCTTTAGTAAATAATGGGATTTCTGTTAATCCTCCTCTAGTATCTTTAGCGACTGTATTGCCACTAATTTTTTCTATATGCCTTTGACTCCAAATTTTAAACTTAGATATTTTATATATTTCTTCTTTAGAAATATGATTTTTATTAATTTTTTCTATCATTTCATCAGAAAAGTCTTTTTCTTCTCCAATTAAATTCCTAATTTAATATCTTGTCATTCTTTTTGAGGAATTTCTTCTAATTGGTTTTTAGAACTACTTCCTACATTAAACATAAATATATATTCTTCTTCATCGAATCGTAATGCATTTTCGATATTAGCTCATATAATATTTCTTCGGGATTTATTTCCTCTTCAAAACATATTTCTAAATCTTGTTCTTCAAGACTTTTAATTACCTTTTTAGCACTTTTGCCTTTATTAGGACAATTTGTTGCTATGTGACCTTCTTCATCACATATAAAACATTTACATATTTGTTTTTTAGATTTTTTAGAAGTTTTTCTTCTAATAAATTTTTTCTTTTTCTTATTATTATTACTGAAGATATCTTTTATTTCTGGCTTCCATTTAACAAATTTATATTTCCTATTTTTCTTTCTATGTTTTTTATAAGTACTAGGACGTATTGTTTTACATCCAAATTCCCATTCGTTTTCTAGAATTTTTGTACAATGACTATAACTTAATTTATTTTTACTTGTTTAGCAGCTTTAGTTTGTAGGCAATGCAAAGTTATTCTTTCTTTTGCAAAATTTATCCTATTACCTATAGAATCTATATTTTCTTTTGCTATGCCTGCTTCTTTACTATGTTTATCTAAATAAGATACATATTTCTTTATACATATCTCATCCTGTGGTGGAGGTAATTTATGAAAATATTGGTTTTTCCAAAATTCTATATTTGCTTTTTTAACTTTTGATATTCATGAAGAAATTTTTTAGAAAATTCTTCTAAATATCTTATATCACATAATTTTATTTTTGACAAAACATAACTAGCTATACTATCTTGATCTTTTTATCAAAATAGCCACAAAATTCTGTTTTTAGAATATTTGTTAATCCTTTTAAAAGGTCTTTAGGGGTACCTATCTGATTAATTAGTTGTCCTTTTTGGAATTTTCCTACATCGATTCTTCCCATCTTCTTAAAAATTGTAAAACATCTCTCGAAATGTTCCAACAAAATAGTTTAAAAATTTTTCTTTTGACCATGAATCGTTGTTGTTTACAACAATTGTCATTGATCGTGCCCAATCATCTATGGTTTTTTCATAGTCGCTATTTGAATATTAGTCAAATCTAAATATATTCCTCCTTGGGCCACATTTCTTTTGTTTAAGTCATCTATCCTATGTGGTATAGGTATAGTTTGACTAGGTTGTTGATTAGAAGATTCTCCCATATATTCGGTTTTAATTTCATTGGTAGCTATATCTTCGGTTTGATTACCGAAAATCCTAATTGTATTATCTATTGTTTCAAACTCTTTGTTTAGCGTTCTCGGATAATCATCTTTTGAATATCCGAATCTATTTTTCTTTTACCATATGGATCTGTAGTTTCAATATCCATAGGTTCGGTTTTTCTTCCTCATCTGTTGAAGTGTCTTCTTCATCGATTTATAACTAGTAACTTTTAAATCTTCTTGATTATCGTAATTACTTGAACTACTACTTTCTGTAGTGTCATAATTTAACATATAATGATAATTAAACTTAGCAAATAGGTCTTTTGTTTTTCATAAATTTCTTCTATTAATTTTAAATATTCTACTCTTTCATTTTTATCTTTCTTTGTTTGTAAATCTTCTTTCCAATGTTCTATAAGTTCTTTATAGGATTGGAAATCATATTTTGTTGAGTTAAAGATTTTTTCTTTTTCAAGTTTTTTACCTTTACTAGTAGAAGATGATTCTTTCGCAGAGGTTTCTTCCTCTTCATCGAGTAAAGTTAAAATTATATTACTATTACCATAATATAAAGGACCTAGATCTATGTCTCGACTTATGTTATTATTTATAACTTGTTCTAATTTATTATTAACTTCGATAATATTTCTTTAGATTTGTTGTTCAAATCTAATTCCTTAATATTTCCTAGATTATTTACCTTTTCTTCTATATTATTGACCTTATTATATATTTTATTAAAATATATAGAGGTTATATCTATTAAACTATTAAATCCTTTACTAAGGGTCGTAAATATTATTTTCTTGTTTAGAATCTATATGCATAATATGACTGCATGTTTTATCTTTATATAAACAATCTGTTTCTTCCATGTTATTCATCTTGGTGATTACTAAAACCTTCTTCATTATTATCTTGTCTTAAACACTGTGGCCTAACGTCTCTCTCCTAGACTTAAACAGCAAAGTTAAGACAAAATAACAGATGTATGGGTTTTAAGATAAATAAACTGAGAATTAACAAAATTGTAGATTAAAGATAAGAACTTACAAGTGGATATTTGATATAGATTCTCCAAGAATCGTTACTCGGGGCCTCGATATGCAGAGCCATCACCAGAGTCTTTACATCTGGATGAAATCGAGACATTAAATCTTGACAACATCCAAGAAGGGTAAAAGACAAAACAAAAACCACGTGGAAAGTCAACAAGATTTTCAAAGAAGATTTTCAAGATTGGCAGTAAATAAACATTCAAGGCATCCAAGTATGGACAAAGAGATGAAGTGACATCTGACAACATACGTGGAAGCAACAATAAATTCATCCTTATCAGAAACACTGTTTTTCGGGATTGAAGAAGAAATTAAATAGAATTTGTAAATTCTACTATAAATAAGAATGTAAAGAGCCTAGGAAAGGCATCGAAAAAGAATTAGAAATCTTTTCTCTTTACTTTAGTTTCTCATTGTAAAAGATCGAAAAATAGTTTAGATATCTTTTCTTTTTTTCTTTGTAAACAATCTTCTCCTGTAAAAATTTCCTTTACTTTTAATAAAATAACGATCTTCCGCACTGTAACATCCTCCCGTGAAGAATCGTATCGTGAGGCCCCTGAGTAACGATTTTGGAGAATCTATATCAAATATCCATCGTAAGTTCTTATCTTTAATCTACAATTTTGTTAATTTCTTCGGTTATTTATCTTAAAACCCATACATCTCAAGTTATTTTGTCTTAACTTTTGCCTGCTTAAGTCTAGAGAGAGACGTTAGCCCCCGGTGTTTAAGACAAGATAATAAATGTAAGGTTTTAGGTACCAAGATGAATAACATGGAAGAAACAGATTGTTTATATAAAGATAAAACATGCAATCATATTATGCATATAGATTCTAAACAAGAAAATAATATTTTGCCCTTAGTAAAGGATTTAATAGTTTAATAGATATAACCTCTATATATTTTAATAAAATATATAATAAGGTCAATAATATAGAAGAAAAGGTAAATAATCTAGAAATATTAAGGAATTAGATTTGAACAACAAATCTAAAGAAATATTATCGTAAGTTAATAATAAATTAGAACAAGTTATAAATAATAACATAGAGTCGCATATAGATCTAGGTCCTTTATATTATGGTAATAGTAATATAATTTTAACTTTATCGATGAAGAGGAAGAAAACTCTCTGCAGTAAGAATCATCTTCTACTAGTAAAGGTAAAAATCAAAAAAGAAAATCTTTAACTCAACAAAATATGATTTCCAATCCTATAAAGAACTTATAGAACATTGGAAAAGAAGATTTACAAACAAAGAAAGATAAAAATGAAAGAGTAGAATATTTAAAATTAATAGAAGAAATTTATGAAAAACAAAAAGACCTATTTGCTAAGTTTAATTATCATTATATGTTAAATTATGACACTACGTAAAGTAGTAGTTCAAGTAATTTCGATAATCAAGAAGATTTAAAAGTTACTAGTTATAAACTGATGAAGAAGACACTTCAACAGATGAGGAAGAAAACCGTAACCTATGGATATTGAAACTATGATCCATATGGTAAAAGAAAAATAGATTCGGATATTCAAAAAGATGATTATCCGAGAACGCTAAACAAAGAGTTTGAAACAATAGATAATACAATTAGGATTTTCTGTAATCAAACCCAAGATATAGCTACCAATGAAATTAAAACCGAATATATGGGAGAATCTTCTAATCAACAACCTAGTCAAACTATACCTATACCACATAGGATAGATGACTTAAACAAAAGAAATGTGGCCCAAGGAGGAATATATTTAGATTTGACTAATATTCAAATAGTCGACTATGAAAAACCATAGATGATTGGGCACAATAATGACAATTGTTGTAAACAACAAAGCTTCATGGTCAAAAGAAAAATTTTTAAACTATTTTGTTGGAACATTTCAGTGAGATGTTTTACAATTTTTAAGAAGATGGGAAGAATCTGATGTAGGAAAATTCCAAAAAGGACAACTAATTAATCGATAGGTACCCCTAAAGACCTTTTAAAAGGATTAACAAATATTCTAAAAATGTAATTTTGTGGCTATTTTGATAAAAAGATCAAGATAGTATAGCTAGTTATGTTTTGTCAAAAATAAAATTATGTGATATAAGATATTTAGAAGAATTTTCTAAAAATTTCTTCATGAATATCAAAGTTAAAAACTAAAATATAGAATTTTGGAAAACCAATATTTTCATAAATTACCTCCACTCGGGATGAGATATGTATAAAGAAATATGTATCTTATTTAGATAAACATATAAAGAAGAAGTGCATAGCAAAAGAAAATATAGATTCTATAGGTAATAGGATAAATTTTGCAAAAGAAAGAATAACTTTGCATTGCCTACAAACTAAAGTCGCTAAACAAGTAAAAATAAATTAAGTTATAGTCATTGTACAAAAATTCTAGAAAACGAATGGGAATTTGGATGTAAAACAATACGCCCTAGTACTTATAAAAACATAGAAAGAAAAATAGGAAATATAAATTTGTTAAATGGAAGCCAGAAAAAAAAGATATATACTGTAATAATAATAATAAAAAAGAAAAATTTATTAGAAGAAAACTTCTAAAAATCTAAAAACAAATATGTAAATGTTTTATATGTGATGAAGAAGGTCACATAGCAACAAATTGTCCTAATAAAGGCAAAAGTGCTAAAAGGTAATTAAAAGTCTTGAAGAACAAGATTTAGAAATATGTTTTGAAGAGGAAATAAATCCTCAAGAAATATTATATGAGCTAATATCGTAAAATGATTCGATTCAGATGAAGAAGAATATATATTTATGTTTAATGTAGGAAGTAGTTCTAAAAACCAATTAGAAGAAATTCTCAAAAAAGAATAAAGCAAGATATTAAATTAGGAAATTTAATTGAGAAAAAAAGACTTTTTCGATGAAATGATAGAAAAATTAATAAAAATCATATTTCTAAAGAAGAAATATATAAAATATCTAAGTTTAAAATTTGGAGTCAAAGGCATATAGAAAAATTAGTGGCACATACAAATGCTAAAGATACTAGAGGAGGATTAATGTAAATCCCATTATTTACTAAAGAAAAATCATGAGGATTAAAAAGAAATACCCTCAAAGTTAGATATATACATTTAGGAATAATTATGATAACAATTAGAGCTTTATTTAGAAGAGGTCATGATATACCTATAATAAAGTGTTATTAGATAAAAGATTTGAAAATCCAATAAAAGCACTTATTGGAGGTATTCACTAATTTACATAATGGAGTAATAGGATTTAAAGTAAAACCAAATTATTTTATATCCATTACAGATCCTCTAATAGAAGAATGTTTATGTTTAAGAATCTGCATAAAAAATTCTCAAATTAAGGATTTAGCGTAAGATCTAGCAATAAGTTGGACTTCTATTAATGAATACACCAACACTACAGTAAGTAGAAATTAAAGAAATTAATAATAAAATAATAGAGCTATTTGAGCCTAATAAATTTACTACGTAAATCCAGCCTAAATTATTACATTTAAAAGATCTATCAATACCAAGAGATTGGATAATAGATAGAATAAGTGGAGCCAAGATTTCAAAACCAAGAAGTACAATAGAATATGTGTCATCGTGAGATAGACTATATTTTAAAAATAATGCTATAACAAATACGAATGACAATTTAGTTTTACCTCTAATTCTCAAACAGTAAGAAGATGAGGATAATATAAGTACAAATTCAACACCAATAGGTATGAAAACACTTCAAATACCTATTTTCCCATGTAACCTAGTAGAAATTCTAGAAACACTAGAATGGAAGAAATACAATCGCCACCATTATTCAACAAATGAAAATGGGAAAAAATGATATTATTACATTTTCAAACTTTCAACCTAGAAAGTATTATACATATATAGAAATTACATTTCAATTTAGAGAATATAAAACATATTCTTTACATGCTTTGTTAGATACAGAGCTACCACCAAAGAGTTGCAGAGAAAATGCAACACTGTGAGAAAAATGGGAATTAATGAAAACCCAATTAGAGCTATAGGAATAGATGGTAAAGAAACCATAATTCAATTTAAAGCTAGAAATATACCAATCTACATAAATAATGTTAGATTTGTAATTCCTAAAATATTATGTTTCCTAGAATGCATGGAGATATATTATTAGGAAATAATTTTATATATCATCATTTACCATTTTCCATAGATAGAAATTTAGTTATATTATCAATGTAAAAACTTCAGAGAAATACCTTTGATAGAAAATCATAAATTTATATGTGATAAAGGTTTTAGACCAACAAGAAAAGAACAAATTAAACAACTAGAAACAAATCATTGGTTGTTTAAAATCTTAGAAAATAATTTTAGTGAAGAACCACTAAAACTATGGGAAAACAACCAAGATATTGTGAGATAAAATTAAAAATCCTAATAAAATTATTAGAATCAAACCCATGATCTATACTAAACAAGATATAGATGAATTTGATATACAAATTAAGGAATTATTAGAAAAAGGATTAATAGAAAAACTAATAGTCCACACTCAAGTCCAAATTTTTATGGTAAGAAACCATGCAGTAAATAAAAAGAGGAAAAGCTAGAATGGTAATTAATTATAAAAGACTAAACCAAAATACTATTTTTGATGGATACTTTATACCAAGAAAAGATGTTTTGATAAATCAAGCTAAACAAGCAAAATATTTTAGTAAATTCGATCAGAATCGTGATTTTGGCAAATAATGCTAATCGATGAATCTAAACCATTAACGGCTTTTTAGTGCACCTAATGGTCATTATCAATGGAGAGTAATGCCATTTGGGTTATGTAATGCACCTCAAATCTTCCAAAGATGGATGGATTCTATATTTAATAAATATAAAAATTTTGTGTAGTTTATATAGATGATATTTTAATATTTTCGTAAACACTGAAAAACATAGAAAACATTTAAATATTATCTCTCAAGAATTCATAAAACATGGAATTATTTTGAGTCCTAAGAAAATAGAATTAGAAAAAATGTAAATAGAATTTTTAGGTTTAAATTTATCACCTGATGGTCTTAAACTACAAGATCATATTATAGTAAAATAAAAGAATTTCAAGAAATTAAAGATAAAAACAACTTCAACAATTTCTAGGAATAGTTAATTATGGAAGAAACTTCTTTCCTAATTTGTCCCAAAAATAGGTGACTTATATGAAAAATTAAAAAGGGAAAACTTTTAATGGTCTAAAGAAGACTCGTAAATTATTAAAAATATAAAAACAGTAAATAAATTATACTCCAAAAGTTTATTTACCTAAACAAGGTGATAAATTAATTTTAGAAACCGATGCATCACAAAATTATTGGGGATGTATTTTAAAAGCTAAAACAAAGAAAAAATAAAGAAGAACTAATAATATGATATAGTTCTCGGGAAAATTTAAACCAAACTAAATCAATTATGCTATATATGAAAAGGAATTATTAGCCATCAAAAAGCAATAAAAACCTTTTTATATATCTAGCATCCAAAACTTTATTATCAAAATCGACAACTGTGTGCAGCTTAAACAATTTCTTACTAATAATAGTTTAGAAAATGTACCTAGAAGAATTAGATGGTACAATGAATTATGTAGTTTTAATTTTGAAGTTTTATATGTTAAAGGCGCTGATAATGTTATTGCCGATTATCTTAGCAGCCTTATGGATAGAGGTAAAAACCTCTAGAACAAGTCTGAGAATGGACTACGGTTCATAAAAACCCAACAAAGGGAAGCAAACAAATCCTAATCAAGGATTTTATCCGATATTAACATCATATTATGCCAATCAAGGTTATTATGTTCCTTATCCAATGGTAAGACAACCAATTGGATCTTCTCCATCTTATGCACCAAAAATGGCAAGCAAGCACTCCACCAAGAAGAATAAGCCAAACAAGCCAATTCCCTTGGTCTCAAGATCCAAACTCAATTTTCCAAGCTAGTTATTTCGGGTTATAAAAGGAGCAGTAAGATTTGTTGAAACAACAACAACTTTTTCCTCAAGTAAAAGATTTTTATAATCAAAGTTTACAACAGATTTATATAACTTTATTAATGAAATATGGAAAACCCATATTATGTATCAAAGAGCAAATTTCGTAAGAGCTCTTACAAAACTTTCCCAATTTTTAGTTGAAAAACAACTAAAGAAAATGAAGCTCATGATTTATTATTAAAATCCATTTTATATAGAGATTGGGAAGAATTAAATAGAATTCAAAAATATCAATGAGATAAATAATCTTATTGATATATTTCAATATTTTATTCATAAAGGAACAAATAGTCCCATTATGAATAAAATGTTTAGAATATGCTTATATAATAAAGCTAGAAATATATTACCATTTGAAGTTTTTTTTGAAAAATTAATAGAGTCATTTGCAACCAAAGAAGCTCAATTTAAAAAAGTTTTTTTCAATACTTTTACAATCTTTTATTTATATAAATGAAATAGGAGAAGAATTTCCTTCTATAAAATTTAGACTGACCATGAACCATTTGATATAAGCAAAGATTGAATGGGGTTTTGTTAGAGAAATAGTAGTACAAAATTTTTCTTTTCATCATCTAAAAGATTTTCCCGCTATTATAAAAGCTATATTATCACTATTAGTATATAGAGACGATTTTTTCTACTATTTTTATATCCAAATAAGTAGCCTAATTGGTATTATTTGAAAAAAAAGAACGCTTTTATCACTTTATCAAATATGGATTATTCAAAAATGATTGATAGTCCTTATTTATCAGCAGCCTAAAAGA
The DNA here is from genome assembly GCA_025698475.1 of Gossypium anomalum. NCBI lineage: Eukaryota > Viridiplantae > Streptophyta > Magnoliopsida > Malvales > Malvaceae > Gossypium > Gossypium anomalum. Next base: position 5,862,958 of record CM046963.1, on the reverse strand, counting down.
AAACAAAGAACACTTGACAAAACCATTGACAAGTGTTATAATAATCCAAAATATCTTCAAATCCAAGCAGAATTGATTTAATGTCAACAAATGACACGCACTTCAAGATCGTATATATACACTACATAATCGATGGAAGAAGAATAGTAGAATGACAAAAATAGTCTAATGCAAAAATCGAGAGATGAAGAATCCTTACAAATCGCTAAAGAAAATAGCAGATATGGAACTCGATGATTTTCCTCCTCCGACATAACAGTAAGAAATCAAAGACACGTGGAAGGCTTGGAACTCACTGAGCCATCACCGAGTCTTTACATCCGGATGAAATCGAGACATTAAATCTTGACAACATCCAAGAAGGGTAAAAGACAAAACAAAACCACGTGGAAAGTCAACAAGATTTTCAAAGAAGATTTTCAAGATTGGCAAGAATAAACATTCAAGGCATCCAAGTATGGACAAAGAGATGAAGTGACATCCGACAACATACGTGGAAGCAACAATAAATTCATCCTTATCGTAAAAACACTGTCGGGATTGAAGAAGAAATTAAATAGAATTTGTAAATTCTACTATAAATAAGAATGTAAAGAGCCTAGGAAAGGCATCTAAAAAGAATTAGAAATCTTTTTCTTTACTTTAGTTTCTCATTGTAAAAGATCAAAAAAATAGTTTAGATATCTTTTTCTTTTTTTTTCTTTGTAAAGTAAACAATCTTCTCCCAAAAAATCTTTCCTTTACTTTTAATAAAATAACGATCTTCCGCACTCCATAACATCCTCCCCAGAATCGCATCGAGGCCCCTGAGTAACGATTTTGGAGAATCTATATCAAATATCCATCAGAAGTTCTTATCTTTAATCTACAATTTTGTTAATTCTTCAAGTTATTTATCTTAAAATCCATACATCTGTTATTTTGTCTTAACTTTGCCTGCTTAAGTCTAGAGAGAGACGTTAGGCCCCGGTGTTTAAGACAAGATAATAATGTAAGGTTTTAGGTACCAAGATGAATAACATGGAAGAAACAGATTGTTTATATAAAGATAAAACATGCAATCATATTATGCATATAGATTCTAAACAAGAAAATAATATTTTTGCCCTTAGTAAAGGATTTAATAGTTTAATAGATATAACCTCTATATATTTTAATAAAATATATAATAAGGTCAATAATATAGAAGAAAAGGTAAATAATCTAGGAAATATTAAGGAATTAGATTTGAACAACAAATCTAAAGAAATATTATCGTAAGTTAATAATAAATTAGAACAAGTTATAAATAATAACATAGAGTCGCATATAGATCTAGGTCCTTTATATTATGGTAATAGTAATATAATTTTAACTTTATCGATGAAGAGGAAGAAACCTCTGCAGTAAGAATCATCTTCTACTAGTAAAGGTAAAAAAAAAAAAAAGAAAATCTTTAACTCAACAAAATATGATTTCCAATCCTATAAAGAACTTATAGAACATTGGAAAAGAAGATTTACAAACAAAGAAAGATAAAAATGAAAGAGTAGAATATTTAAAATTAATAGAAGAAATTTATGAAAAAACAAAAGACCTATTTGCTAAGTTTAATTATCATTATATGTTAAATTATGACACTACGTAAAGTAGTAGTTCAAGTAATTTGATAATCAAGAAGATTTAAAAGTTATTAGTTATAAACTGATGAAGAAGACACTTCAAATGATGAGGAAGAAAACCGTAACCTATGGATATTGAAACTACAGATCCATATGGTAAAAGAAAATAGATTCTGATATTCAAAAAGATGATTATCTCGAGAACGCTAAACAAAGAGTTTGAAACAATAGATAATACAATTAGGATTTTGTAATCAAACCAAGATATAGCTACCAATGAAATTAAAACCGAATATATGGGAGAATCTTCTAATCAACAACCTAGTCAAACTATACCTATACCACATAGGATAGATGACTTAAACAAAAGAAATGTGGCCCAAGGAGGAATATATTTAGATTTGACTAATATTCAAATAGTCGACTATGAAAAAACCATAGATGATTGGGCATAATAATGACAATTGTTGTAAACAACAAAGCTTCATGGTCAAAAGAAAATTTTTAAACTATTTTGTTGGAACATTTCAGTGAGATGTTTTACAATTTTTAAGAAGATGGGAAGAATGATGTAGGAAAATTCCAAAAAGGACAACTAATTAATCGATAGGTACCCCTAAAGACCTTTTAAAAGGATTAACAAATATTCTAAAAATGTAATTTTGTGGCTATTTTGATAAAAAGATCAAGATAGTATAGCTAGTTATGTTTTGTCAAAAATAAAATTATGTGATATAAGATATTTAGAAGAATTTTCTAAAAATTTCTTCATGAATATCAAAGTTAAAAACTAAAATATAGAATTTTGGAAAACCAATATTTTCATAAATTACCTCCACCCCGGGATGAGATATGTATAAAGAAATATGTATCTTATTTAGATAAACATAGTAAAGAAGCAGCATAGCAAAAGAAAATATAGATTCTATAGGTAATAGGATAAATTTTGCAAAAGAAAGAATAACTTTGCATTGCCTACAAACTAAAGTCGCTAAAAACAAGTAAAAATAAATTAAGTTATAGTCATTGTACAAAAATTCTAGAAAACGAATGGGAATTTGGATGTAAAACAATACGCCCTAGTACTTATAAAAACATAGAAAGAAAAATAGAAATATAAATTTGTTAAATGGAAGCCAGAAATAAAAAGATATACTGTAATAATAATAAGAAAAAGAAAAATTTATTAGAAGAAAACTTCTAAAAATCTAAAAACAAATATGTAAATGTTTTATATGTGATGAAGAAGGTCACATAGCAACAAATTGTCCTAATAAAGGCAAAAAAAGTGCTAAAAGGTAATTAAAAGTCTTGAAGAACAAGATTTAGAAATATGTTTTGAAGAGGAAATAAACTCAAGAAATATTATATGAGCTAATATCGTAAATGATTCTCGATTCTGATGAAGAAGAATATATATTTATGTTTAATGTAGGAAGTAGTTCTAAAACCAATTAGAAGAAATTCTCAAAAAAAGAATAAAGCAAGATATTAAATTAGGAAATTTAATTGAGAAGAAAAAGACTTTTCTGATGAAATGATAGAAAAATTAATAAAAATCATATTTCTAAAGAAGAAATATATAAAATATCTAAGTTTAAAATTGGAGTCAAAGCATATATAGAAAAAATTAGTGGCAATACAAATGCTAAAGATACTAGAGGAGGATTAAATGTAAATCCCATTATTTACTAAAGAAAAATCATGAGGATTAAAAAAAGAAATACCCTCAAAGTTAGATATATACATTTAGGAATAATTATGATAACAATTAGAGCTTTATTTAGAAGAGGTCATGATATACCTATAATAGCAAAGCAGTTATTAGATAAAAGATTTGAAAATCCAATAAAAGCACTTATTGGAGGTATTCAACTAATTTACATAATGGAGTAATAGGATTTAAAGTAAAACCAAATTATTTTATATCCATTATGCATCCTCTAATAGAAGAATGTTTATGTTTAAGAATCTGCATAAAAAATTCTGAAATTAAGGATTTAGCAGTAAGATCTAGCAATAAGTTGGACTTCTATTAATGAATACACCAACACTACAGTAAGTAGAAATTAAAGAAATTAATAATAAAATAATAGAGCTATTTGAGCTCTAATAAATTTACTACGTAAATCCAGCCTAAATTATTACATTTAAAAGATCTATCAATACCAAGAGATTGGATAATAGATAGAATAAGTGGAGCCAAGATTTCAAAAACCAAGAAGTACAATAGAATATGTGTCATCAGAGATAGACTATATTTTAAAAATAATGCTATAACAAATACTTAATGACAATTTAGTTTTACCTCTAATTCTCAAATGTAAGAAGATGAGGATAATATAAGTACAAATTCAACACCAATAGGTATGAAAACAGCTTCAAATACCTATTTTCCCCACGTAACCTAGTAGAAATTCTAGAAACACTAGAATGGAAGAAATACAATCGCCACCATTATTCAACAAATGAAAATGGGAAAAAATGATATTATTACATTTTCAAACTTTCAACCTAGAAAGTATTATACATATATAGAAATTACATTTCAATTTAGAGAATATAAAACATATTCTTTACATGCTTTGTTA